>JBBBVM010000664.1:600000-966191 GCA_037355625.1 Petunia x hybrida | reverse complement strand
AATATAAAAAAATACTTCAACATCATGGAGTAGTTAACTAAGTAGAGAATAAACTCTTAAACATTGTTCTGCTTACTCCATCACTAAAACCATCTCAAGTTTAGGAGCATCCAAGGTGTGCTAGAAAGGTGTGACCTAACAATCACGGAAGTAGGTGAAAATCATCAAGACAAAGTTCAATAGAAACGAAACAAGATGCTAAGGTTATTTCTCACTTAGTTCAGAATTGGCGATACTTATGGTGGTGGGAACTGGAAGTTGAACAAACTAGTACCGCCATTATCAAGAAAATATAAAAACTATTACTGTATCTGCCTAAGGAAAAAAGGAAGGCAAAGCTCAGAAATCAGAATGAATGACTGAAATGGCAGTTGTGTAAGAATTTTCTATAACAAAAAGAGAAAAACCCACGGGGTTTGAAGGGAACTGCAGCAGAAGGGAAGGAGGACAGCAGAATATTCCTGCAAAAATATGGAAAAGTTCACAAGACAACTAGTACAAGAAATGTCTTTTAAAATATTCTCGACAACAAAGAGCCAGCTATAAAGCTTCTTTGTCTTTTTTTCCCAACCTTTCCCTTATGCTATTTCACCACCAGTACTTTTTGTTTTTACTGTATTGATCATCTCAGATAGGATTTTTCCCTGCTATGAACTCCATTTATAATGTGTAATCTAAGATGACATTTGCATGGGGGAGAAAATATACAACTTTCAAGTAGGGAGGCTATGAAATGTATACGAAAAGGATATTCTTTATTCATGTAATTGCCGCAAGGGTTCTCAGAATTCTATAAATTTCTGAAAACTACTTATCAAATAAATATAAGCAATAAATATCAAGGGCTTCTAGTAAAAACCAAAAACATTGTTAAGGGGAAAAGCCTGCATGCCACAAACCGGAACACAAACTGAAGAGGCTAGAGAAAGCATCAAGGAAGAATAAACTAACTTGAATGTACATTTCCAATGAGACAGTACAACGTTCATCACAATGTTCTTTTGAATGAGAAACTGAGAAAGGGGGAGGGAGGGGGGGAGAAAGGAGAGAGATAGAGAACCGAGTTATAGGAGAAGTGAGGACTGTGATGAGATCATACCCACACAAAGAATTGAACTCTCGCAGTTTAATGGGGGTCACTCTACAGCTATCAGTATGCATTTACGCTCAAACTGCACCATAGATTACCGGTGGATAACATGCGTCCATACTCTATTCCTCACGCTAAGCAGCCTTTGAAACCTTTTCTTAATGCAGTTTCATCTAGGTTTCTGCCTATGAATACTAGCTTGTTTATTCTCTTCTCATTTGGTTCCCATGTCTTGCCTGGGCATCCATCTAAAAGAGAATGTACCCCCTTCAAGAATTATTTTAAAAAGGACAAGCAAAAAAAGAATAAAATCAGAATCAAGAATGACAGAGTATCAAGATAAAAAAACTACAAAAACAAAATTGATGAGAACCTGGAAAACGTAGCGCTCTTCAGAACCACTCACAGATAATACCCCTTTCATCCTGTACAGGTCATCCCCTTTCTCTTCAATCAGTCTTTCAAGCCAATCATCAAGCTGGATCGCATACCCCCACAAAAAGGTTGTTCATAAAGAATGAACAAATTTTCAGCAAAAAATGGACAAGTATTTTTAACCATAATGTTTCTGTTTAACTTTAGCACCTTGAAGTGTTTAGTAGAGCAAGTCTTGTTAAAAAGATACTGAGCATTACACACAGTCAGAGTCACAGACATTAAGCATGCAGTGGCCAGTGAAACTTGGTAACTCGTCAATAATCAAGATAATGATACGAAAAACGGGAAGCTAGCTTGAAAGAGCATGTACCTCATCTAAATCTAAGGTTCCCTCAGACACAATACTAACACTGGATACAGCAGAATCATGTACATGATCATGATGGTGACCCTTGTGATGTTCTGCAAACAATGAGACATGCTATCAAAAAAAGAAGAGCTTTATGTTTATCTTCTGATAAGCTGAGAAGTCACATCAGTAAAAAAGACAAACATGTCAAACAGCACGCATGTACATAAAAACTAAATAAAAGGGAAAACAGAAATAGTGGGTGAGACATTGGGCAGAAAAAGGAGAGCAAAGAAGAAAAAATTCAAAAATTTAAAGAAATCACTACCATGCCCATCTTCATGTTGGTGCCCACAGTGGGAGCCCTCTGATTGAACTTCAGAATCAACTCTGCAAAGCAAACATCCTTGAAAAATAACTCAAGATACCATTCTGAAACTAGGAAAGGGGATGGTTTAAGGAGCAAGTTCTTTAAGCAGAATCACCTGTCAAGATCGTAGCCACCAACTCCCAAACAAAGTCCATATCAACCACCCCATACTTTGCTTTCTTTATTTGTGCCATCCCATTGATATGCTGAAAGTCATGGTATCAAGACTTTGTATGCAAAAATGGTGAAAAGTATAACTCAATGCAGGTTCAAGAAGTACATATCGCATAACCACCAGTAGTGGCTAGACAGATCTTCACATAGCTGTCAAAGTTATTAAAACACGGAACAGATGCCACATAAACATTAAAATAGAACAGATGGAAATCAAGGTTGCAACTGCTCAAAATGCATTACCAAGTCCTACTCAAACAAGCATTAAGGAAGAAATTAAGGGAAAACATGCAGCGAGAAGAACCTCACAAGGAAGCTTTATCTTCTTTTACATTGAGCAGATTAGTTCCTAGCTCCATACGTAAAAGGGAAACTATCAAGCTTAATCTCATTGAGTGATTCATATACATAACATATTGCACCACCCTCAATGCAAGTCATGTTTATATTAGAGAACTCCCTGCACTGCAATTCTAGAAGAAAGACAAATAAGCTTAAAAAGAAGACAATACCTTGATTCTCTTTGTTAACACTTCGAGCTCAGCTTCAGTTACCAAGTCTATCTGTCAACATAATCAGAGAAACATAAACTGATACTTAGGCTTCCCCAGGTTGCTTGAACAGATTGCAGGCTAGGAAAGGTGAGTAACCAACTGTAAACCTAGAAGCTGCCTTACCTTGTTCAAGATAATACGATCGGCATAAGCCACTTGTTCAACAGCTTCATTCACCACAAATCTAGGTTTTACCTCATTTAAATGCTGTAAGGCATGCTTGCAGTCAACCAATGTAACGACGCCATCAAGTTTTACATGTCTTGAGACCAATCATCAGAACAAAATGTTTCAATAACTGGACCAGGCTTTGCAAGACCTGGAAAACAAGTAGAAAGGAGCAGTTTGAAAGACTACATGCTTAATTTTTTATTATTATTATTATTTTTTCGATTCCATGATTATAAGTTCATTCCATACCGGACCAGGCCGGAATAGGGTTATATACATTCTCATTATGAGAAGTTCTTTTGGGGATAAGGTAACCATGAATTTCAAATTTCAAAACAACATGCTTCAGGGATTTAGCGAGAACAACATGCAAAATGAGTATATAGTCATCGTTCTACGGCTAAACCACGGAACCCCACCTTTCCTGGTTTTCTTTTTTCTTTTCCCTGTTTCCTCCTGTGTGAAGGGGATCTACAAAGGATTGTACGATGCAAATAACTGGAAAGCAGCATTCAGTAAAATTGAAAAGTTTTTCTGTCAGCATGCCAGTAGACAACGGGAAATTAACTTTCCCAGACCATGTATAGAGCAGTTGAACCTATCCATGAGGTCAAAACAGACCTACACGAGTTAGGTTTCATGCAAGAGAGTGCGAGAGAGTGAAAGACCAGAGGATAACAGAAGTGAACAAAATGCAGTAGTCATTGGCAAATTAAATGAACTTACATGCTACCAAGCATCAGAATTTCGTTAGAATCAAAAACATCAGGAACAGACAATTATGAAAAACTTAAAGACCCTGAAAGATATGCATAGGTTTCTCATTTTTCCTTCTTTAAGACTGGATGTTTGGATCAACATCATTTAGAGGAGGAGGGAGCACTTCATTACAAGATATCATTTTGGATCAATGAAAATTTACTTCTACAGGGTTATGTGTTTTAAGGCACTTAATCCCATCAATAAATGAAATAAGAAAGAACCCTCTACTAAAATGTTTCCAGGTCACTTAATAGAATAACCTTAGCTATTGCTCATATGATAGCCTGTATATATCAGGCAAAGTTATCCATTTAAGTATTAAGGTGATCTGCAAGTGCTAAAATTAATGATCATTTTTTTACCCTTTTGCAATGTACATTTTATCAGATGTTCTCAAGGCCTGATAAACAAAATTGAGTTCACCAATGCACTTGAGCATGTTCAGCGACAACAGTTAATTATAAATAATTCAACATACCTGTTGTCTCAATAACTATGTGATCAAATCTATCTCTCTTCTTCTTAACGAGCTCCAAAAGCATCTTCACAAGGTCACCACGTACAGTACAACATAGACAACCATTATTAACCATCATAATGTCCTCGTTAGATGAAGAATGACTAGCAACCAATGAGCCATCAATGTCCACCTCACCAAACTGCAATTCGGTAGAGACATAAAAATCTAAGTACATGTAGATAGTCCAAAATTTACTATCCAAAAAAACTAGTTTAAGAAAGGCAGTTCAAAATCTTCATATAGGACGATGATAAGCATGGAAATTGCATGTGGAGTACACAGTATTTACACAAAGCAACAAGGATGCATTTTCAGCAAGAATTGCAGAAACTGATAGCAATAGTGCATTAGTACCTAATGTTAGTAAAATTTCAAATCATTAACAACTATGCAAACACAGAGTTGAATTATGAAATTAGTCACTGCAGTTTGTAAAACAAGGAAGAGACCGGCTCAGTCTTCTGTAAAATTTAGACGTTAGCATTTCGCATCAGCTCATGCAGATTGAAGTATCAATCTGAATCAAGACACAGCATTCTCGGCAAGTAATTTTACACAAAGGAAATTGAGAAGACCCAACTACTTTTTCCATACAGTTTTAATTTTTACGATAATCACTAGAGGAGGATAGATGAAAGATTGACATTCCTAGGTTCCCACAGTATGTAATAACCACACCTATTAACAAGCTCTAGCGGTTAATTCACATCCATGTTACTTTAATCAAAGATCACTAAATTTCACTCAGCTAAAACTAATGGACACAATATTCAGGATAAGAATGAGATCTCCCAGATGCCTGGGAAAATTGCAATGACCCACAATGTATTCAATTTAATGTCAAACATACACTATTTCCATTCTATAAATGAAAGGTACACACAAAAATACTTTTAAAATGAAAATTTCTAATAACATATTGGTACAGCATCCCAAACTACCTTGAGGCGTCTCTTACAAACAACTGGTACTAATACCGATGCTTCATGACTCCAACCAAAGCATAGCTAATATAGCAAAGGTGGTACATGCTGTTCCCTATACTACACAAAGAAGAATCTACAAGAAACTTAAGAAGATAAACATCAATTTTTGGTTCGCACAATGCCTACCAGCTCATTGTTCCGTCCTTGCTGGTAGAGAACCTTCTAGTGCTAACATCAGCACCAACATTTCTAATTAATAAGACCTTTTTTTGCATGCCTTGATATGAAGATTAATCTTTAGCAGAAAAAGTTTTCCTTGATGAAATCATTTTCAAATGTTGGTTACCTTGACCACTAAAAAGGTTTCCTCCAAGAAAAATATTTTGACCGAAAGAGGGAAATGACTTCAGTCACGTATGAGCAGAAGTCATCTTTCCTTGAAAATACCCCAACTCTTATTTCATATCACTTACTTCAATAAACATTTGTACATTGTCGTCAACCTTTTATACTCGATAATATCATCACATATGTTATCCTTATACCCAATATTACTTATTGTACGGTTACTATATATATTACCTCCTATATATCCAACCAAATACAGGAAACATTTTTCACTAAACATTTCTTTCTATACCAAACCCTCAGCTAAAAGCTTTCAGCAGCGAAATACTTCCAGAGGAGGTGATGTATGTGCATGCATGAGGCAAGTGTTTGATACTAGTATGTTGTCCTACATCATAATGACTTCACAAAGCTAGTTCATTATTCTAGACTGATGCCTGTAGAAATGATGAGCCCAGTCTGTAAATTTGGTGCGCCCCCTCATGAAGGTCGGGTTTAATTTAGTTTTTTTTTAAGGGTCTAAGTTTGGCAACACAGTTCTATCTTACTTAATCGATGTAAACGAAACAATCAAACACAAAACAGGAAGTCAAAGGACATTCATTCAAAAAACATCCAAGGATATATAGGTCAACAACAATAGGTAGACAAGAAAAACTCAGAATACCTCATTCTCAATCACAGCTATTCGCTTCCCATGCTGAGACGTCAGTATATGATTCAACAGGGTAGTCTGCCAGAGTATCCATGAAAGAAAGGCATGAGACATTTCTCATCGGCAAAGTAACTCAGATATGTCAACTCAACAAAAAGAAGCACTATATTCCTGGTAACTATAAATTGAAACCGACAAAGAAAAGGAAACACGGCATAATTTTCATTATACTCCTTTCCTTCCTCCAGGGAAAAAAAATGACGTCTGCAAAGTAGGCGAATTACCTTAAGTAATTCTGTTGAGAATAAGATTAACATATTTGGAAACCATACAAAAAATTAATAAAAGATGTTATATGACTCATTCTAATATTCAATAATTCTCTATCAACAAAAACTATGATTCAATCCCAAAGCTAGTTGGAATCAGCCACATGAATCCTCACTATCCATATCGCTTCATCTCTGTTTCATTCTAATATTCAATAATTTAAGCTATTATGGTTAAACAATAATTAAATTTTCGTGACATAGTTTGATCAGCACAAAATTTACAAAAAGAAAATAAAGTCTTCTGAAACTTGTGGTCTTAAACAAGGTCGCATCATTTGTGTTGTTCTAGTAAGACTATTGAAAGGTGTGATGTTAAACATGTCATAACAACTGTATGACTATAATCATTCTTTCTATAACAGACTAATAAGCAAATAGTGTCACATAAATTAGAACGGACTATAAATAAATGTAACTGTTCTATTCAATTAACCTTGCCAGAGCCAAGAAAACCAGTAATAACAGTGGCAGGAACACGAGTATCGAGATTTAAAGCGGCCGCAACAGTATCTTGAGGGACGTATTCAGGAGAAGTGGAGAAACTTCTAGAATTAGTAATTGAATGGAAATGGAATTCTCTGGAAACAAAAGAGTCAAGTGATCTTTTTATGAATTGGGAAATAGGTTGGAAGTTGTTGAAATGGTTATGTTTTGATGATCTGGAGAGCAAGTATCTAAGAGTAGCCATTGTTTAAATTTTGCTTAAACCTTAAACCCTACTTTGGGGTTTTTGGTTTATTTTTGAGTTGAAAGTTTAGGGACTTTTGAGTTGTAAAAAATATATCTCATACAATATTTGTTCAAGTTAAAAAAGTTTATTAAAACTTAGACTAGTTGTGGTTAGACATAAATTTTACTTGCAAAAAAAATCAAAATTTTGTAAATAAATTTCATTATATTAGAATGTTCCTGCTACAAATATTTTATCACTATTTGAAGTGTTTAATATTTGCAAATAGTGACGACTAAAGTAGTATTTGAATGTATCGGAATATTATGAATGTGAAATGTAAAATTTATTAGGCTAAAAGAGGGGGGGGATACAAACTGATTTGTGAAACTGAACAATACTAATAATTTTTCTCTTTCTTTTTATCAGTTTATGTTGGGCCACTAGATCTGTCACCCATGGCCCAAAGCAAAAATCATTGTTAGTTAGCACTTTTACATTTGTAACTTATCTTATAGTTCAGTTTTTATTTTAGCATAGCAATGTATAGGAGTGGATATGGGTCGGGTATTATTTCCGGGTGCCGGGTTTGTATATAAACAATTGGATATTTCTGATATGAAATAAGAAGTCATTGTCTCTCTAGACGGTTCCGTTCCTCTTTCTCTCTCTGTGTATCACCAAGAACCCTAACAGTAAATTCCATTCCCTGATTCAATCATGAACTTTATCATGGTATCAGAGCCTAGATCCTGATAGGCCTTGTGCTCCTCCACGCTCCGCTAGTAATTTTGAAGCGTTTCACCGGGTTTTCATCATCGACGACGGTGATCTGTTTCCCTTCTACCGGAATCACCACCGGAGTTTGAAAATTTACGATCGCCACTGGATTCTGTTGTTCTTTCGATCGCCTCCTAAGATTTTGAGGGTGAATTGCGGAGACATTACATCTAGGGTTTTCATCCGCCATTGTTGATTCTCTGAAGAAGCTATGGTTTATTTTTCCGCTGCCTTCTTTATATCTGGTAACATCGTTCCATTACTGCTAGCGTTCAATTTCTCCTCCTGTTAGTGAAAATTTTGATAATTCTACAATCGTAATCATGGCGAATACTGGTGAATCTGTGTTTATCCCTGACCCTTCGAGTCCCCTGTATATTCATTCGTCCGATATCCCTGGAACATGTTTAGTTAGCGTACCTTTCTCTGGTTCCGCTTTTGGTGGTTGGAAGCGGGATATAATTGTTTGTTTGAGTGCGAAGAATAAGATAGGATTTGTAGATGGTAGTTGCTCCAAGCCCTCCGAAAACTCACCTCAACTAAAACAATGGAATCGTTGTAATAACATGGTAATCTCTTGGTTAACAAATTCTTTATCCCCAAGATTGCGAACAGTGTTAAATATAGTGAAACTGCAGAGAGCATATGGAAACAGCTAGAAAGTAGATATGGGGTGGTTAATGGGACAAAAGTGTGGAAATTAAGAAGGAACTTGCTTCCACACAGCAAGGACCTTTGGATATTGCTTCCTACTTTAATAAGCTGAAGAGGTTATGGATGAATTGGGGGTAATGCGTGAGAGCAAGCGAAATCAGTGTACATGTGCAGCCAAGAATGAATTACAGAAAGAATTAGAAGAAGACAAGCTTTACCAATTCTTAATGGGGCTAGACGACACTTATGTCACTGTGAGAAGTAACCTTCTCATGATGCATCCTCTACTATCTCTTGATGCTGCTTACAGCATATTACTACAGGATGAGTCTCAAAGACAAGTCCATTCTAACCCTCAAATGAATCCAGAGTCAGCTTCTTTAATGTGGATACCAGTTCTTCTTCCAAAAGGCCAACTTTCAAAACACAAACAACAGAAACAACAATAGTTACACCAATAAAAATTCCAACCAGAGATCCTATAGTCAGAGAATAAGCTATGATCAATCCAGAGGCAATCTCTTTTGTAGATATTGTAAGAAGAACGGGCATGTCATTGAGGAATGCAGAAAGCTTAATCCAAACAATAATAACTCCAACAATTTCCAGAATTACAATCACCAAAACACTTCCAATTCTGGTTCCAACTACAGACCTAATAGAGGTGCACGAACAGCTGCAAATGTTACTAGTGATGCTGGTTCATGGAGTGGAGAATCTGGGAATTCCAGTCATACTAATGATCCTCAGGAAGGATCTATGATTCTTGGACTCACAAAGCTTCAGTATCAACAGTTGATTAATCTGCTGCAATATTCTGAAGTCTCACATTCAGATCCTCAGTCCAGTCTCATATCATCTGCAAATTTTGCTAGTACTATGTTGCCTGGTAATGTAGTATCTGGTTTTAGTTCATGCATGTTAACTCATTCTTCTAGCATAACATGGATCATTGATTCTGATGCATCTGACCACATGACATCCAATAGAAATATCCTTTTTAACATCACTCCATTAACTGTTCCCCTTCTTGTTTCACTCCCAAATGGATATAAAGTGAAAGACACATGCACTGGTTCTTTCACTTTAAATCCCAGCACCCTTACAATATTCTATATATTCCATCTTTCCAATACAATCTAATTTCTGTTCACAAGCTGCTCCAACAACTACATTGCACCATCCAGTTTACTGAGAATACTTGCCTGTTGCAGGGCCCTTCTATGAAGAAGCCTCTAGAGCTTGGTAAACTGGGTAGTGGGCTGTACAAGCTTGTGTGCAGAAGGATGTTAATTCAGTTCCAAGTTCCTTGTCTTCACATTCTTGCATTTCTGATTTCACTCCTAATCTGATGTTTCCTCTGTAATACCATATCTGCTGATTGTGTTTCTGATTGTAATAAAGCAGATGTTAAGAAAACTGATATGCTTTGGACACATAGACTTGCTCACATTCCTTTTGTTAAAATGAAATACATTCCTGAATTGTCTAAGTCACTTTCTTCTAAGCAATCCTTTCCATGCAGTGTATGTCCCATGGCTAGGCAAACCAGGCTTCCTTTTCCTGATAGCGTCACTCAGAGTAGTAAACCTTTTCAACTAATTCATGTGGATACATGGGGTCCCTATCACACCCCTACCTACTCTAGAGCCAAATACTTCATTACCATTGTTGATGATTACTCTAGAGCCACTTGGACTCATCTTATGGGATCAAAAAGCAATGTTTTTCATCTGATAAAGGCTTTTGTATCTATGGTCAGAACCCAATTTTCCACAAATGTACAGACCATTAGGAGTGATAATGCACTAGAAATTGGTGGTAGTGCTTCAGCTGTTTCCTACTTCTCCAAGAAAGGCATCATTCACCAAACAACCTGTCCTCACACCCCACAACAAAATGGAGTGGTAGAAAGAAAACACAGAACTTAGCTAGAACTTTCCAGGGCTCTACTTTTTCAATCCCAATTGCCTGTGAAATTTTGGGTGACTGTATACTTATAGCCACTTATTTGGTCAACAGAATTCCTTCTCATGTTTTACACAACAAGTCACCATTTGAGGTCCTTTATGGTAAACCTCCTATTATTCACATTTAAGGACCTTTGGTTGCCTATGCTATGTTACTGTACCAATTCCACATAGAGACAAGCTTAGACCTAGAGCCATTCCCTGTGTCTTTCTTGGATATCCATTTGCAAAGAAGGCTTATAAAGTATACAACTTACTCACCAAGACAACATTTGTTTCTAGGGATGTCATTTTCATGAGTCTACTTTCCCATTTGCTCACAAAGATATACAAACAGTTTCATCCCAGAATCCCTTCTCCGTTCCTATTCCCCCTGATAATCCTCCCTCTCCTCGGGTTTCTGTCCTTCCCACAGACTCCATTCCTCAACAAATCTACTCCATCCTCACCCATCTTGGAACCAGCTTCTCCTAGTCTTGGTTCTCTGCATCCTTCTCCTACCATGGAGTCCAGGCACACTTCTCCATCTATTCCATCAAGTCCAGATATTTCGTCTGTTCCATCCAGTTCCTCTCAGCATATTCCTAAGCCTCCTAGAACTCATAAACCACCAGCTTACCTTCAAGATTATTCCTATCAACTTCCTCCATCCTTTTCCCTGCATACTTGTTCACAACACGTTGAATCTGAGCCAAATACATACTCTAAGGCAGCAGTTGTTCCAGCATGGCAAGATGCTATGACTAAGGAATTTGAGGCTTTGATAA
Source organism: Petunia x hybrida (assembly GCA_037355625.1). Taxonomy (NCBI): domain Eukaryota; kingdom Viridiplantae; phylum Streptophyta; class Magnoliopsida; order Solanales; family Solanaceae; genus Petunia; species Petunia x hybrida. Next base: position 954,721 of record JBBBVM010000664.1, on the reverse strand, counting down.
CTAACAATACTTGGATAATAGTTCCCTTACCTAAGGGTAAGAAACCTATTGGGTGTAAGTGGGTGTATAAAATAAAGTACAAAGCTGATGGGAGTGTGGAAAGATATAAAGCAAGACTCGTTATAAGGGGGGATACACAAGTGGAGGGTGTAGATTTTCATGAGACCTTTTCCCCTGTGGTTAAACTTACAACTGTGAAGTGTCTTATCTCTGTTGCAATTAAGAAAAAGTGGCCACTCTTCCAATTAGATGTAAATAATGCTTTTCTCTATAGTGACCTGGATGAGGAGGTGTATATGAAGGTGCCCCCAGGTTTGGTTGTTTCCAGTTCTTCTCCTACAAGTGCTCCCTTGGTTTGTAAGCTTCAAAAATCCCTTTATGGCTTGAGACAGACTTCTAGACAGTGGTATGCCAAATTGTCTCATGCCCTATGTTCCATGGGTTACACCCACTCCTTAAATGACTATTCATTATTCACAAAAGGGTCTGTTGGTCATATGGTTATATTGGCTGTCTATGTTGATGATATAATATTGACGGGTGATGATGTTCAGGAAATTACTCAATTGAAATCTTTCTTAGATAGTGCTTTCAAATTAAGTACCTTGGTCACCTCTCTTATTTTCCTTCTGGTGTTCTTTTAAATCAAAGGAAATTTGTGCATGATTTGCTGCATCAATACCATTGTTTGGAAGTGTCTCCTGTTGTGAGTCCTTTGGAACTACATGTGAAGTTGAAGGCAGCTGAAGGTATACCTTTCCCACATCCTGACAAGTATAGAAGCTTAATTGGTAAGCTTTTGTTTCTAACTCACACACGGCCAGACATTTCATATGCTGTCCAACACTTGAGCCAGTTTATGCAAGCTCCTCGGCTTCCCCACATGGCTGCTGCTTTGAGAATTTTACAGTATCTTCGAGGCAGTATGGACCATGGTCTTTTCTACTCCAATGTCCCTGATTTTACTTTATCAGCTTATTCAGATAGTGATTGGGGTGCTTGTCCGGATAGTAGGCGCTCGGTTACTGGATTTTGTGTTATCCTTGGTGGTTGTTTAGTCAGTTGGAAATCTAAAAAACAACCTATTGTGTCCTTTGTCTTCGGCTGAGGCTGAATATAGGGCTCTGAGCAAGTTAGTGGCAGAATTGACTTAGCTTACAAGGTTGTTCGCGGATCTTGGTACTTCTATTCAGTTGCCCGTGACAGTTTATTGTGATAGCCAGTCAGCTATCTATATTGCGAAGAACCCTATCTTTCATGAGCGGACCAAACACATCGAAGTGGATTGTCACTTTGTGCGTACCAAGTTGGTTGATGGGTTGATTTCCTTGTTGCATGTGTCCACCTCTCACCAACTTGCTGATTTCTTGACAAAGCCCCTACCTGGTGTTCTTCATCGTCAACATCTATCCAAGTTGCAGGTGTTGTCCCCTTCCAACTTGAGGGGGGTGTTGGGCCACTAGATCTGTCAGCCCATGGCCCAAAGCAAAAATGATTGTTAGTTAGCACTTTTACATTTGTAACTTATTCTTATAGTTCAGTTTTTATTTTAGCATAGCAATGTATAGGAGTGGATATGGGTCGGCTATTATTTCCGGGTGCCGGGTTTGTATATAAACAATTGGATATTTATGATATGAAATAAGAAGTCATTTTCTCCCTTCCAGACGGTTGCGTTCCTCTTTCTCTCTCTGTGTATCACCAAGAACCCTAACAGTAAATTCCATTCCCTGATTCAATCATGAACTTTATCAGTTTAGATATTGAGAGAGCTGTGAATGTACTTTTATTCGATGTAATGCGACTATTATGAAATGGAAAATTTAATGGAAATAAGAAACTTAACTCAAATTAAGGTTCAATTTGAAATCAGAGGGATGGCTTGGGTTAGATGAGGGACAAGGAAAGATTAATAATAGTATATACTGTATCTATTTTTAGCTTTACAATATTTAGCATACTTATAGGAGTTCATTTTGTATAGGATGAGTTGGATGAACTATAAAAGGTTACAATCCTGAAATAGGGTATTGCCTATACTTGCAAAAGTAACATAAACAAAGTTAACTGTAAAGAGATAGTACATGAAAAATTACACTACTAGTTAAAGACAGTTCAATTTTACTACACTGACTAATAGATAAATTTCAATATATATGCCTAGAAACAAAAAGCTGGGGAAATCTTTGTGCTCACCTTTTGTAAGTTAAAGGACTTGCAGAGACAAAAACCTACTTTACTGTGTCAATATATACTAGTACTAGTTCTTAATGGCAGAGCAGTTAGAAACTTAGCAAACTGTAATATCTACAGAAAACTTCTCCAATCCAAAAGCTGAGTGTGATTGATTCACAAAGGGCAAAAAGTACTCATGTCCTGCACACCATATAAATCATGCCTCTTCTAGTGCCTCTATTAACTTGATGAATATGTCTTTGACAGGGACACAGGTAATACAAGGCAGACTATCATTGCGATGATATAATCCGCCCTTTGCAGCATTCTTGAAAGTGGAATCAACATCACCTGCTTCTTGTTTACACCTTAGTCCATTAGCAAGAAACTGTCTGCTTGTTTTTTTGTTTGACATGTTCTTGCAGGCTTGCTTAACTTTCCCAGCCTTAGTTGCAGAAGAGGAGCGAGAAGTTGCGTAACAGACGGGAGTTCTCTTCGAAGTTCTCCAGACAAGTGGAGGCATTCTGGTCCTCTTTTTCTGATCAGAGCTCTCCTTTTTAACAAGTATTTCAGAACTATAATCTATCACTTCTATGTTTATGGGATGTCCTATTATAGCCTTTCGGTTTAATCCACTCATTAAAGAAACAAGGGGAGAATTCTCTCCTCTGTAGGTGCCTTGAACTGTAATAGGCACATCTGTTAGTGTCATCCTGTTCTTTCTGGTGGTGACCTCTGAACTGTTCGCAGGACTAGGTCGAGAAAGCTGATTGACAGCCCATGCCTGGCAGGAAACAAGAACTGGATACCCTTTGTGGCCTTTGTCAGTACTAATTTCGTTAGGTGAAGCAACTGATCTGCTCCTAAAATGTTGATCATGCAGTTTCTCTTTGTGCTTCCATTTGTTGACTGTTGGAAGCCTGGTGACCTTGAAGCTCGTCTTCTTTGGTCTCAATGCATCGCTGCCTGAATTATCAAAATAGATCAGAAACAGCACAAGAATTAGTACAATATCAATTGCTTGATACTGAAACTATTCTACGACTTTTCCAGTACATTTCTCCATCTTCATCAATGTGATTCATTCCTGTGATTGTTGAACGATAAATCATATGAAGTTAGTTGTTAAGGGATCTTCTTAGATGCAAACTTTCCTTGTCACCAGTAATGTCATTTCCATGCCACCACCGTAGCACACTGATGTAATAACTAAAAGAAAGCAAATAAAGGGATAAACACTACCTACAGTAGTCCCTCTCTTTCTATGTGAACTCTTTGAATCACTCTTCAAGGAACTTGTGGACTTGGAAGAAGAATTTTCTGCAGCATGATTGGAGGTGGGAATCATCTTTGATGATTGAGAATGAACTGATTTCTCCAAGAAAGACATCGAGTCATTAGGGGAGTAATCACATCTGCTTCTCTTTGCTTTTCTAACACGTTCTCCATGTGTCTCACTCTCTTTGAATCCAGAAATGACTACTGTAATGTACAAAGAATATTTACCAACAAATTCCTTTCTTAATTTGATTTAAGAAACTTTCAAGATTAGGATTATGAGTCACTTTTTTTTTTTTTAATGTGGAACCAGGAACATCAAATTTAGTAGCCATCTTGATTGAGGTCAAAAAATTCTCCCTTTGAGTCACTGTATTATGAGGTAAAACATCATTATTTCCTCGAATAAGCATCCCTAAATGTTAAGTTACTCCACTAGTTATCAAATACTAGTTGTAAGGTAGCGATAATCTAATACAACAAGATGCAATGATCCATATGATTCAAACAGCTAAATACCTGGCCTTTTAAGTTTGTCCTGTTCTTGCTTCTCAAGATCAAGTGCATGAAGAATTGCATCTTCTCGATGTACATATTTCACGCGTTTAGGATAAGCAAAAGCCAGCTTGGATGATTCAGCCTTTTTGATACAATCATCAAACTCACCACATCGAAATGCCTTTACGCGAGTAGACTTCTCCACATTGTACCAAGACCTGATAATTTGTTGCACAATTGCGCACAAACATGAATCGACAAGTTCATGTACTGACCCGAAATCAACACAGTATTTCAAGTTTACAACACAGTTTTATCCTTTTCCTTTACTTCCTAGTTGCTCAAAAGAAGCTGTCCAGAGGACATGTTCAATTTACCAAAAATATCAAGAAAAAAAACACACTGATTAACTGGGAAAAAAAAAACAATAATGCTCTAGTTAAGCAGCAGAAACAGCAGAAGAAACATTTCTATGATTAGGACACAAAAGGTCTCAAGTCCAAGACAAAACATACTAGCTTCTTGTCTAAGCAGCAAAACAAAATAAGTATAATATTCAACCTTCATTTCTTGAGTACACAACAACAACAATATTCCAAGTATGATTCCACAAGTAGGGTCCGGAAAAGGTGAGGTGTGCGCATACCTTACCCCAGAGGTTGTTTCAAAAATACCCTTGCCTCAACCATAACAGTTTTAAAAACAATCTTGGGACCTTTATAAAAACATTAATTAAATGTAAGAATTTAGCATAATACCACCATCTTTTCTTGTTTTTACTAACCCAAGAAAAAAAAAGGTCCACCAAATTTTAACTACCTACCAAGAAACAACAAAAGGGGTTCTAACTTCAAACAACACACAGCACAAAACAAGTAAAAAATGAGCTACACAGAACCTCCATTTTTTCTTGTTTTTACCAACAAAAACCCACCAAATCTTAACTATCTAGCAAGTAAAAACAAAAGGGGTAATCAAGAATCTCATGTTCTAACTTATAAAAAACACAAAGTACAAAATAAGTTTTAAAAGAATGAGCTACGAACACATACACAGAAGCATTATCTCGACCAAGAAGCTTAACAGGAAATCTTGAACTAGAACTATTTTTAGTGCTACACAATATTTTTCCTGGCCACCATGTTCCATTATTTCTCCGAACCCAAACTATACTTCCACCTTTGCTTTCTACCATAGTCCCTCCTCCCATTTTTCTCTTTTTTTTGTAAACAAGAAAACACAAGATTTCAAATGGTTTATCTTTAGTACTTCATCATTATAGGATAGAAGTAAAGAAAGTTTGCACAGCTAATAATAAAGTGTCCAATGGCACCGTGCTACCTGTTATTTTTTTATTTTTTTTGAATGTACGAATAAACGTACCGTTGCCTCTCTTTTTCGTTTGTCTTTTTGTTGAGTGCATGGAGGGAAAAAGCTATTGTGTGATAATAGTGTCAAATTTAAAGTCTAAACAGTGTAATAGTATCAAAGTTTGAGGGATTGGATTAGGAGTATAAGTACTAAAATATGGAGCTATGGCTGAGGGTCAATCAGAAACGACTCCTCCATGTTGGTGGGATAAAGTGTGTGTACATCTCATTCTCTCCAAATCCTATTTTTGAGATAATACTAGCAGGTCGTTTGGTTGGAAGACAAGTTATGTTGGAATTAACAATGCAGAGATTAGTTATGCAGGGATTAACAATGCAGGGAATAACAATGCAGGAATAAGTTATACAGGGATTAACAATATCGAGATAAATTATGTAGGGATTAACAATGTAGGGATAAGTTATGCAGAGATTATAATACATGGATTACAATGTAGAAATAATTTCTAGTTTGATGTTTGGTTAGTTAAAATTAAAAGTTATAATACACAATTACTAAAATAGTTATTTTTTTAAGAGAATAAAATAGGGCATTTACTAAAATAGAGTTTTGAAGAAATGGATGAGAGTATTTTTGTCATTTTTTTATTTTAATCCATGTACTGCAAATACATGTATTCTTATTCCACCCTCTAGCCCGCATAAAATAATACATAGATTGATGTATAACTTATACCGGTATTATTAATGCGGAAATGACAAAATGTAACCAAATAATGTACTGTTTGTGCTTAGTTTTATACCAGTTTCTACTAATCAAACCAAACAATGTACTATTAGTACATACTCTTATACAGCCAACCAAACAATGGATTAACTTATCCAAGCTCTTACACATGGATTAGCTAATACTATACAACATACCAAACAACCTCTATGTATGTTGTTGTGTTGTTGTTGGTGGTGTTGTTGTATGGATCTACTTTGGCATATCTCAAATTGAACTTATGGCAATTTCAAAAATGTTGACACCCATCAGTGGTGATTTGAACAGTTGGCTTCACTTAAATTCTTTTTACAAAAATCGCATTTGTTGTCCATTAGGCATGAGTTGAAGTTTTGACTATCTATGGAGTCCTGGACACTTCATAATTTGCAAATAGTGATGATAGTATAAACTATTGCCTATTGAATAGAGTTTCAAGTAATTAAAACATATGACTAATTGGCAACAGGTACCGTTAAAATTAACTAAACTTATGTGCATGAGAGAATTTTTAAAGGTTGTGTTAAGCGATGTCAAAAATCCAAACGACCGCCTATGTGTTAGTACGCCTTTTCCTCTGTACAAAGAAAACTTGGTCAAAAATATAAATTAAATTGTTGGTTTGTTATGTCTATTTTCCTAAACTTTTACAGATTCTTCATATAAACAATAAAAAGAAAATTAGCTTGGTGATTAGTATAAGATTACAAACTTTTGAAAACACAAATGAAAAATATGGTTTTATCTTTAAGATTCTGTGTCCAATGTTGAGTTCATATTTGATTCATTTCATTTTAATTGAAGTAAACCTTGGAACATGGCAGATCAAGAGTCATTGACCTATTTACGCCCCTTGTGTGATCATTTGGAAGATCTACCACAAAAGTTGTCAAATGATCATTATTTGTGTATTGAATTATGTACGCTAATTTATCTATATTATTCTAAAAATAGTGTCTATGTTTAAAATTTATCGAATATGTTAAACATATACGAGTAGTAATTTTTAAGAATATCGCAAATAATAAATAAATTACGAAGAATACTGAAAATAAAACAAAAAAGTGGAAGTTGTATTCCTCGAGAAAAGTAATAAGATGTCATTAACACAAAAGGTAATGAAAAAAGTCGAAGAAGTGATGATAGCCGATATTGGCCAACTTAATTCCTTGCCGATGCTCAGGTAGCTCCCTCCAAATATTTTCACAGTATGCATGTTTTTTTAATGTGTAATACTAACATAATCTATTATTGGTTAAGGTTTATGTTTAGGATTCATATTACAGGTTCATTAATGCACCGGCAATATGCCTATAAGGAAGTACTACATGAGGTACATCTCATCATATGCTTGTATGACCTCTTAAAATGAAAATAAGAAAATTATATGTATCTAATTATTAGAGTTTCAACATTCATGCGTCATGCGTCATCATAGGCTCATATATTATGCATTCATCTTGACCTCGGTAAACATGTCACACGATTGCTGGCTATATTAGTTATTCCCACAAACTTGTACTTTACTCTTTCGTGTAAAATTATTACTCAAAGCTTTGTTTTAATAATACTGATATTACTCTACAATTTTGTTTGTGTTGTAAAATAAAGTAAATACTACAAGGTATAAACAAGAAATGTAGAGAGATTGCAAGAATATTAAGGAGGAGAGGAAGAGTTTTTCTTATTATCTTCTAAGTATTCAAGTGTTTCAAGTGCATCTTACAAAGGAGGAGAATACCTTCTTATATAGGATGTAAAAGTCATCCAAAGGTTACAAATACTAAGTGGCCTAATTAATAGGTACTTGTAACATACAAATGGTTCATGAACACTTAGTAGTGGAGAAGTGAATAGACATCCACAATAAAGTGGATTTATAACACTCCCCCTTGGATGTCCATTGAAGATAATGTGCCTCGTTAAAACCTTACTAGGAAAAACTCAATGGGAAAAAGCCCAGTAAAGAAAAAAGAGTACACACTTCCTGTAATACGCTTTTAGAGCTGCATCATTAAAAACCTTACAAGTAAAACCCAAGTGGGATAAAATCTTGTTAAGGAAAAAAGAGTGCAGCGCGTATTTTACTCCTCTGATGAAAACACCATTCAATATCTTGGAGACGACATATTCCAATCAGCTTCTCAAATGTTGAGATTGGCAATGACTTAGTGGACAGATCCACCAAACTATCACTGGAATGAACTCTTCAACATTAAATTCTTCACTCTCTTGAAGATTACGATTGAGAAGGAATTCTGCTGAATAACCATCTCCTTTAGTTGTATCTTCAATTTAGCTGAATTATCCATGCAATATTTCATATAATATTGCTGAATCTTCGTCTTCAAAGAAATTCCACACTGTTGCTGAATACGTTGAGTCCTTGATCTCATCACCAATATTATCGCATATATTCAAGCATGACTATTATCTCTTCATAAGTTGAAGGTGTAGCAGCAATAGTTGATTTTATAAAATGCCAATAATATAGGTATTCTTCCACAACAAATAGCTAGTTGATATCGGGCTTTGTGGATCAAGTATATAGCATGTATTCTTCTGATGCCTTCGCACTGAGGAAGAACTAAATCTTACCAATAAGCTTATAATAAAAGCTATAACCAGTGGAGTATATTTGGTAAGATACTTCAATGCACCAATTGCATTAAAATATGATATTTCAATATAAAGAAACTCGCAAACGCGATTTCACCACATGTGGCCGGATTGTTTCAATCCGTATAAATATTTATGAAGCTTCATTGAATAGGTTTCCCAAGAACCTTTATATGCTTCAAGCATTTTGAATCCTTCAAGGATTTTAATAAATATATTGTTGTTCAATGAGCCATACCAAAGGCTGTTGCAACATTCATATGCATTCAAGTCTTTCATGCACTGCCAGACATATAACATACCTGAAGGTGATGCATCCACCAAGGAGAATATATCTCCATATTATCAATGTCTGATCATTGTACCTCAAGTCGTACTTTATATCTAACGACTTATTTTTATCAATATTTTTGCACAAAAATATCTTTGTACACCACTGGCTTTGCACCTTCAAGTGTTCGGACTATAGATCCAAAAACTTCATGTCACTCGAGTGAATCCAATTTTTGCTTGAATGCATTTTTCTATGTTGGCCAATAATTTCATGTCTGTATTCCTAACAGACTTAAGCTCAAGATCCTCATAATCATATAAATATTGAGCTTTATAATATACGTAAGATATCGTCGACGATAATTTCATATCTCGGTTCCCAATCCGACATAACATATTGAGATCTCTTCACATTCATAAATTTTCAGGTACCTGAACCTCTCTTGAGGAAGTTTTATGAAGTGTTATGTCGTGGACTCTTCTAGAGCCCGCCTCCTTATTTGACCATCTCAAATATTTGCTCCTTTCCTTTTTGAAGGACTTTTACCTTTGGAACCGAATGGTCTACCACGCTTCAGGCGTACCTTAAACTCATTTACATAAATAGATTGTCTCACCAGGACATCAGGAGCATTAGCAGCTGGAATATAATATTTTTCTTTGGGTCAGTAATGTGTCATGGCAGTGACTTGCATTATCTTTAAATGAGGATCATTATCAAATGGTAATTTAATTTATTTATTCCTCAGCTGCTTTAATTTCTCCCCCTAATGTTAGTCAAACTAACATTCGTTCCCAACCTTATGTGGGATACATCTTTGTGCATTGTGCTGGAGCAATTAATAACAAATCGCACATTACAATTATTAGATGAAAAATATTTGGTTCCTGACCATGAACCAATTATGAAGGGAATTCATTTGGTGGCATGTCGCGCACAAGTGCTGCTTTATGGATATACCATATCTCATATCTGATTTAAGTAGCATTGTTCTCATATGCATGGTTTAGCAATTGGAGGCTTTCAATATATGAATCTGCTAGACCTACTTGCCAACATTATCAAGATAACTTGTCTTGATTGCATAATCTGGAAATTTGCTCATAATAAAATTTATTTGAGCAAATACTTAACCTCGCAACTATCATTGCAGGTTTATAATAACGCACATGTGACATTCTCATAGATGCATCTATCATATAATAATTATATGGTCCACATGGCAGGTGAATGGGCCCATATTCACCTTTTATACAAGTAAAAATTTCGCCCAGCAGCCACTTTTAACACTGGTATTTAGTTTGAGGCCACTATTTTCTTTGGTCTTACACTAGAGGCCACTTTTGGGCCTTTACTAAATAAATGTTGACTTAAGTTCTGATAGTTGACCGAACTTCAGTCCATACGGCCCCTGGACTGAAGTTCCATCTCTTAAGGACTGAACTTTCAGTCCATATGGCCATGGACTGAAGTTCCATCTTAAGGACTGGACTGAACTTCCGTCCATATGGCCGTGGATTGAAGTTCAATTTTTAAGGACTGAACTTCAATCCGGCCTCTGGACTGAAGTTCAATCTCTTTAAGCAAAAGTGGCCACAAATTAAATGTTTTGGTATTAGTGGCCTGTGCCCTAAGACCAGTGGCAAAAGTGGCCTTTCGTGCACTTAGCCCTTTATACAATCCAGAAGTGCGGGGATCATGATCCCAAATTTAGTTGGTCGAATAATTTATTTATCTTGAGAACAAGCAGCACAAAGAGAATTCTTGAAGAATCCTTATTCTTCGATATATACCCATGAGAATTCTCATTTATATAATTTGTGCATCATATTTGAACCGGGATGATCAAACCGGTCATGCCAACTCATAAAGTTATTCATCTAGTAAACTTCTGGTTTACTATAGCATGGGCTTTGTATGACATGCACATATGATTCTAACACACTTATATTTTGTGTAGTACAAACTCGAGGAAGAGGCGGGGAGCTTTTCAAGCACATATATCTCACCCAACATTCTTGTAGTAATATAAAGATATTCATATCTTTACATCAATTTTAGTCTCTTAGCCGTTTTGGCAAATGTATTTGAAACTTACAAGTTTCTTTTGAGACGTACTATAATAAAATATTTTATCAATCTCATTCCTCCAGGTAGTAATAATTTGGCTCTTCCGGAGCACTCAATTAGTTTTGTACTACCATGTATTTCATGACACCATCCATATGGTGAATTTCTCATTCGAGGAGAAAATCATATAATTTTTCTCATGGTCAAATCACCATAGGCAAGATCAATTTCTTGCTTCACTTGCTCTTATGTAATTCATAATAATACATAATTTTGACGTACGTTCTGTACGAGAGCAATGACCATTCATGCCATAATAAAGGACATATTTATTTTTCTCGAACCTCTTCAGGAGGTGAGTTGTGGTACTTTATCAACCACGCATGGCCACGTCCATACTCATATCTTTTATCACATTCACTACTAGGAATGGTTCTATATAAATTGTCTCATTCACTTCAGGAATGGACCATAATCATTTTGGACGTGCCTCATATTCACATAAAACATCGATGACATTATTATATTAACCGTTTAAATGGTTACTTTTGAGAACCCTTATTGTTCTCTTATTTATTTCACAATGATGACTATTATTTTGTCATTTGCCACGTCAACGACCATGGTTCCTACTATGGTAATTATTTTATCATATTTCAGACATAAAATTACTTGTCTTCTTTCAAACATGAAATATTGTGTCTTCTTTCAGACATAAAATATTTTGCCCTCTTTCAGGCATTAAGATATTTTGCCTTCTTTCAGGCATTATTATGTGCTACTACATTCACATATGAGAATGGCGCATTATGTTGTGCTCCCACATTAACCTTAGAAAATGGAGCATAATCTGCTCCCACATTCACCTAATAGAATGGAGCTTGTCATACTCCCACATTCACCTTAGGGAATGAAGCATATATTGCTCCCACATTCACCACTATGAATGGAGCATATTTGTGGATGAGCTTCATGATTTTATTAATAACTCATTATTTGCCTTTGTCATCAATATAGTGCACTAGGACCTTAACTCAATGTCTTAACCGCATAAAAGCGTGTTAGGTCATAATATGTTGGGATTTACACCCTAACATCCTATTATCGTGGTGCACCTGGACATGAACTTGATATCTTAAGATCTCTTTCAAAATATTGTTACTCAAGAGTAAGTTCCGAGGCATGATAAAATATCAAGTGCACCAATAAATTGACATATATTGATAAATATAAGCCAAGTAAAGTTGATACCATCAAATATAAGAGATAAAAATGTCAAGCCTGAAACAAACTGAGCTCTTGAGTATACTTTTGATAATGCCAAATGAATCTGATTTAGATTCATATACTTTCCTTCATCACCTCAACGAGTAATTAGCAAGCAAATATGAAATTGGAAGTATAATTCATAACAGTGACATCTGAAATCTTCCCTTACTCGTTATGCATATTTACAGTTCGTGTACATTCTGCTACCACCACTGGGCCCCATAACCAGATAAAACATATACATATACATATGTTTTACAATATCAGTAGTCCAACAAAAAATGAATCATCTTAAATCCGGATATCTATTACCATTTTCAGTATTTATGAGGTTCTGTCCTTTTTTTTTAAGCTTTGAAGTCAACCTTTTTCCACTACCACTAAACTAGTAATCAGTATATTTCATACGAATCTCCAACAAAATTCAGGTCGTAGTTTTCAGTATTTATGAGGTTCTGTCCTTTTTTTTTAAGCTCTGAAGTCAACCTTTTTCCACTACCACTAAACTAGTAATCAGTATATTTCATACGAATCTCCAACAAAATTCAGGTCGTAGCTTAAGATTTTCCTTCTGATACATAAAATTGGTGAGTTCGTGACTAATAGGTTTGCAACTCATTTGCGTGGTATGCATAAACCAATTAAATAATGCTAATAAAAGTATGAACATGACAATTTATACAAATCATACGTACTTCAAGGTATTGCTCTTTAATGGCGAATTTCAGTATCTAAAGTTTAGCTAAACAATAATATCAGGCCAAGAAATTGAAATTCAAGAACAAGATCCATATGAGGTAACTATTCAAAGATCCTTAGTGGTATTGTTGGAATCAGTTACTTAATTATTAAATTGACTTTTAAGTTTTACCAAAAAAAATCAATATAATTAATGACTATAAGCAACAGGTCACTTTTACCAACTTTACCTGAAGTCGAATGGAACTACTAATACTCACAAAATCTATTTAGGTGATGAATACTATCATTTAACCTTTACGAGTTATAGGTGTAAAGAGACATACCACATTTATATGGACAAGTCTTATTCAAGACTTTCGGGATAAGAAAAACAAACCTCACTGACTAGGTAGTAATAATGTAAATGAAATTTGAGGCGATCGTGCTGATAACGTGTTGTAAAATAAAGTAAATACTACAAGGTATAAACAAGAAATGTAGAGAGATTGCAAGAATATTAAGGAGGAGAGGAAGAGATTTTCTATTATCTTCCAAGTATTCAAGTGTTTCAAGTGCATCTTACAAAGGAGGAGAATACCTTCTTATATAGGATGTAAAAGTCATCCAAAGGTTACAAATAGTAAGTGACCTAATTAATAGGTACTTGTAACATACAAATGGTTCATGAACACTTAGTAGTGGAGAAGTGAATGGACATCCACAATAAAGTGGATTTATAACAGTTTGCTATATATATATGACTCGACATATATCACTTGTTAATAAATATTCGAAAGCACGAAAAAGTATTAAACAATTTATGTTGTTCTATACTATAGTTCCCTAATCTAGAGGCTGTGATTTAATTTTCTCCAATTTATTACATTATTTACCTTCTATAATTCTAAATTGAGCAGTAAATTATATGACTGCACAAGATGAATTTATAAGTAGCTACAGATTTTGTGATTTTGCAACCAACTTTTTGGAGATGTTTTCACTTAGAGAAATTTGAATAGTTGCCTCACGAGGGATTATACATAAAACTCCCCTAAAATTTGCACGGCTTACAACTTGACATACTTGAATCATGCCACGTTCCATCAACATATGAATTTGAGCAGATAGATAGTACTTTTGATTTATTCAGACTTGGATTACAGTAAGTTAATATGACCCAACTTCTAGGATTCTACGAAAAATTACTAAGCTACAAAATGATAATTTTAGTTTCAATAGCTTTACGAGGCAATTACCATAGTAACTCCAAGCTAATTTTGTGACTGCCTTGCCGTTTGGTTGATTCGAGGATCTTAAAACCTTTCAAGAAATAGTACTTGTTGCGTTCCTTTTCCCCGAGTTTTAGTTGATTCAGTAGGACCTAAGAATTTATAACGTAAGTACACTGAAAAAAAAAATATCGAAGAGGATATAGGAAATTATGAAGAAAGAATATATGAAGTCATACTTTTGCAGAATACCTGTATAAAGTCACATTGTAAGGCATCTAAATCCACTTTCACTTGCAAAGTATGCGGATGAAAGTAACTAAACATTTCATCTATAAAAGATTCATATCTTGTTTCCTCCCCGAAGAGTATATTCAAATTTATATGCTTGATGCAAAGTGGTTGAATGTTGCTTCCACAATAGCTAGAATAAAATTCCTTCAGGACAATGAAAGATAGTACTATTCAGCACCAAGTTCGAATGGAAACGTTAAAAATGCTAACTAGAAGAAGAAGAAGATGATGATGCAACAATTAACAGTTACTATTGAAGAGATAAATCAAGTTAGGTGCGCTATGGAAGGTGTTACCAACGAACCACTCAAGTAGTAGCTCCAAAAGAATTGTTAAATCTACAAGTAGTTAGGGAAATACTTGGGCTGGTGGCGTAGGCAGTTCAAGAATAAGTGTATAATTGATACACCTTTCAATAAATAGATATGTGCTTCTAACAGCTGGATACATATTTTCATAAAACGAATTGCGTGCCTATTTAATACTAACAGACAAATTAAATTTTTAATAGCTCAAAATAAAACTAACATATGTAATTTAGCTACAAATAATCACCATGTACATGTACCTGGGATTCAGTTGCGTGAGTTTCCAAGGAAAAGGTCAAATTTTCACCCACATAATTTTCAGCATGAGTTCTCAAGTGAAGCAAGGGACGAACAATATATGGTACAATCTCAACTTCCATTAGCCTTGAACCAACCACTGGACACGATCTTGAGATTCGTCGTTCATATGTTATTAGCTTGAAAGAACGTAAATTGGGTGCAACAACGATAGGCTCATCCCAGTCCTTGATGTCACGTAACGTCAAATCCTCTAATTGAGGAATAAAAAGTTTTATTTTAGTATTCAACCAGTCTAAACGATCGAGAAACAAGGATTTAAGGCATGGGAATACTGAGTCTATATTTTTAAGAAATCTGATGGGAACGCAATCACATCTCACTTTCAAGACTTGTAGCTTAGTGCATGCGCATAAATCAAGTTTTATTGGTACTGGAAAGTCTAGAAACAGGTGACACTCCTGTAGATTTCGAGCTTTTATTTCTACTGATCCAATTTCTGCGAATTCGTCTTTTATGTGAACCATTTTAAGTTGTTTCAGATCAGGCACTGAGATGGAGAGTGATTCCGTTAAACAATGGGGATATACCAATGTTAAGTTAACAATAGAAGGACACTTATTGATAAACTTGGAGAAAGTATTGGAAGAGATCCGGACATAACCAAAATAAATCTCTTTCAATGAAGACAACTCCTTAATATCACCAAAGTCTTTTTCCTCAATCTTGCAACCTCTGCCAATATGGAGAACGGTTAATAATCTTGACTCTAAAAAATGCCCCAACATATTGGAATAAAGCAATACGTCATCGAACGAATAGAATTCGATGATACTACTTTTATCTGCCCCAAGTTTTGTCTGTACTGTACGAAAACATTGTACAATTTTGCGGTCATGGAATGAGGATATCATGTGATGCCACTTCCTGGAAACGACGGAAGCTATTGCTCTTTGTTTGAGAGTTAAAACAAATAAGATTTGGTGGAGGATTTCATCTGGCAAAACACAAAATAATCCATCATCGCTGATTTGGCTAGGGGAGGAGAGGGAATCAGAAACTATGGAGGCCATGAATTTTGTGCAAGAGAAAGTATGACAAACTGTACAACTCTTGTTTCATTGGAGGTGTATAATACTGTATTAAATTGTACTATATGGTCCTGTTTAATAAAGAAATATGTTCTTTAGAAGGAAAATATACTATGGTAACTCAGTTTTTTTTTTCCTTTTAGTTAACATTATTCCTTGTATTGAATAACAACTAGGTTTTCTAGGCTTTCTTCCGGCTTTTTCATAATTTTTTTTTTCCCTGACGGCTTCATAATTTCACTAGTTAAAGTTTCCCATATTGTAAGTAATGTTTCCGTAAATATGGTTAGTACATAATAATGATATAGGCTATAACTTTTCTTAAGTTTTGTTTTCAATAAACCAAACTGTTTGCGATTTATCATGTCCTTTCTGAAAAAATATTATTGGTAAAATTATTTCTCCAATATTGTATTAAAGTTGTAAGATTTAAGGTAAAACCATACATAATGGATGCACATGTTTATAAAACAGACTATAAACATTTGTTGAATCCACTAGTTATTAGGAATACTTATTAGCATAATCAAAACTATTGTAAAATAAAAGATCCAGTCTTTTCCAGTGGCATAGACAGAAATTTTTTCAATGGTGTACAAACTTTAAAGTAAAAAAAAAAAAAAAAATCAAAATGTATAAGGTCGGATTTGATCATGGATTATTTAGTTAATTTTGAACACCTGCTAGGGTCCGAATTTTGTCCATTATTCTTTTGTCCAATATTGCTCAATGCATTATTAGATTCACGCCATATGTCCTAACAAGCATTTAATGGTTGAGATATCTTTATGCAATATTTAATTAAATGGCAGCACAACTTTTATAAGAAAAATAATAAAAAAAATTATCTAAGTGACTTTAAATCTTTATGACACAAATATATGAAACCGTACATTTTATACCGTTTAGTATGTTATTTGTAAAATAATGTTTATAAAGATCACACTTTTTTTAAAGAGAACAATTAGAGCATGTTTAAATTCTCGCTGAAATATTTAGTTGTTTATGAGGCCTACTGGCACAAAAAGCTGCTAACGTTGACGTTTTATAAACGGCGGACATCACTTTAATTATTTTTTTAATTATTTTTCTTACAAAAGTTGCATTGCCATTTAATTATATATTGCACAAAAATATCTCAACCATTAAATGCTTGATAGGACACGTAGCGTGAATCCAATAATGCATTGAGCAATATTGGACAAAAAAGTAATGGACTACTAGTTATGTCAAGAGTGTTCAAAACGTAATATTTAGTCATAAAATTTAACCTATCTACACAGTATAATTTTTCGATGAAGAGTGGTCGGCCTTCCACCAAAGTGGCTCCGCCGCTTGTCTCTTCAATGAAAACACTAAAACTAAAGCACCATTGTGTAGACTAATTAACTACAAAAAAGAATACACTAAAAAAAAAGACTTTTTAAAATCCAAGATTGTTTGAGTCGCATACTTGTATGTCATGGCCTTCTTCGAGCCGCTGAATTCTGACAAACTCCCTCCAACCAGCAACAAAACCCAACATATCACAGCTCCGACCATCATATATTTTCAAATTTATCTGAAATGTGTCCCATTAAAGTATAGAACATTCACCAATAATGTATGATTAGTCATGTACGATCTTGTTTTTCAGAAACAGTAAGAAAAGGTCTTCAAATTTTTGTGGGACTTAAGCACTTTGGTACCTCGTATTGAATTTTTGAGCACTTGTTTTTATGATATTCATTTTTTATCATTTTTAACAATACTTTCACTTTTACCCCTTTTTCAACAATAGCAAAACGTTTTCTCTCTCCCTATCAATAGATGACGAAGGATATCAAGAAAACACAGATAACGATGCCCTCAAACGTCATCATCACCGTCGCCATTGTCGTCGTCGTGGACAGAAGTGATGGTGTTTATAACGACAATGGTGATAAACATTACCAGATTTCGTTGTGGTTTGCTGAGAACGAGTACTGGATATGATTGTTGTGTCATTGAGAGCTTATGCCATAAATTTGATAGTAACATCTAGTCAAGATCGTATGAGTATATGGATTTGAACAAAAAGAACATGTATATTATCTTCAACGATGAGATGATGGAAGCGGTAATGTCAGTGATGATTGGGCCTTCAAATCGTCGGGATGGAGACGAGAGGGGGAAACAGAGATTGGAGAGAGAGGATTTACTTCTTTTTTTTTTAAGAATATTTTATTTTTCAAATATGAGCACTATTTAGACTCATTTGTTTGCAAAAAGTACATACTATAGGCTCACACTATGATAGATAATGCCAAATTGGCTTATGTTATGTTTTCTTCTGGATATTAATTTGAGCGAAGTGATGACGACTTAGACTCGATTCTTTGCAAAATTTACGTGTCACACTATGAATAAAAATACAGACTGGCATCATGTTATTTTTATTTTGAGTTTTGTATATGGTCAAAGTAAAGACGATTTGGTGTATAAGTAAATGGGGACATTTGGTCAAAAGGGACACTCAAGAGTGAAAATAGGTAAAAGGGACAAAGTCTTAATTAATGTAATAAAAGGGACACATCTAATTAATGCTCTTAAACATAAATTTTCTCCACTCCCCTTCACCCTAAAGTTTTATTTCTTACACTTTGGTCCTCACGTATATAAAAAATAAAATTTGCCAAATTAGGGAAATATTTTCCCCTCAGTTTATTCCCTCCTTTCTCTCTCTCTCTCTCTCTCTCCCCCCTCTTCTCTTCTCCCTCGCGACCTGAAACACCATAGCTGCTGCGCATCTGCTTTCTTCAATCTCCATTCGTTTTCGCTATTATTCTTGCATTCCAACTCTCCCAAACGGAAAATATTGTCAGATCTAAATCCATTTCGGTTAATTAGAGGTATTATTGACTCTAATTGAATAAATAATTTGGGAAAAATACGCTGCAATTCTTTGAATAACAATTTCTGGTTGGCATTACTTTTAATTGGTTTGCTTGACGTTCAAATGCTATGAATAATGTTTACCTGTTGGCCATTACTTGAAATTGGAAAGCTTGTCGTTGAAATTGTTTGAATAACGTTGGGCATTACTTCAAACTGGAAAGCTTGACAAGTCCCATATCTCCTGTAAGTGTAAGTCTCCGTCTTGCTAATCTCTACTATTTTAGTTTTTGTAAAAAACCCTTTTAAACCAGTATGTTGCTGTTTTGAAACATCTTACCGTGACGATCGCAACATTATAAAGATTGTTCTACAAATACTCGTACAACGTAGTCACAATTATGGAACATTGTATTAGATGCTCAGGATAATCCTTTTGATGTTCTTATTGTGCTAGTCAGAATTACGGAACATAATTTTGGTTGCCCGAATAATCTTACAGCATGTTCAGTAAATGCTATTCATAATGTTGGAATATTTTTGTAGATGGTCGGAACTGATGTATCGATGTTTCACATCGGTATCCTTGTATTCTTAAACATCCTTGGGCATGTTTGGATCTGTTTTTCGATGTTCCAGTATCCTTTGCTACCTGGACCACATTTGATGAATGTTTACCCTACCTTGCAGATATCGTTAAAGTAATGGGGGACAACATACTACTAGGAGTTGATTTTCTCGGTGAATGGGTTGAGCGTTCGAAATGCTATGCTTGGATTCCTAAGGTGAAAGAGACAAGACCTATCCTTGTGAGTAGGAATGTTACATATGATGAACTTGTCAACAAAATCATACGCAGTTGGGGGGTAAGTGATGATCCTAGGGATCTTTACATTTCATATATGCTGAGTGTTGCCGCAAAGCAAAAGACTGCTCCATCTAAAATTAGGACTGATGATGATGTTCAGCTTTATATGGCTGATGTAGACCCAGCTGGGGCTAGGCCAACACTAAGGGTTAGTGTGATTCCAAGGCCTGAAGGAATTTCAAGTTCAAATGAACAAGATATGCATGTTGAGATGGATGAAGATGAATTAAAACAAGGTGGAGAGGCAGGTGAAGAATGTGGAGAAGTAGTTGGTAATCCTTCAGAAAGAGCACCATCATTGAGCAGCCGCAACGATTTTTTTGGAAAAGACGGCACAGGTTTTGTAAAGGGTATGACTTTCAAGAACAAGCGAGAATTAGTGGTGAAGTTGAGGCTTGCTGCAGTGAGGAAGCCTTTTTCTTTCAAAGCTGTGAAGAATACAAAAAAGTTGTTTTATTCCCGATGTGTTGATGCAAATTGCAAGTGGTGGCTTCGAGCATTGAGGTATCATAGTAGTGATACATTTTATATTACAATCTACAATGGCGAGCACACGTGCGGTGTGCAGCACCTGCAAAGCCACCATACACATGCCACAGCTGATGTTGTTGGTGAATACATGAAAGATAGGTACATTGAGGGGAAAGGAATAACACCAAAAGACATCAGGGTTGCATTCAACAGAGAATTGGGATGCAACATTAGTTATTGGAAAAGTTTGAAGGGATGTGAGATTGCAAAGGCAATAGCAAGAGGGACACATGAACACAGTTATGAAATTTTAGAGGCATACAGTTATATGGTAAGGTCCCAAAATATTGGAAGCAAGACAGCTTTGAAGCTTGATAGTTGTGGGAGGTTTAAGTATTTTTTTATATCTTACGGATCTTGGATTAGGGGTTTTCTGTATATGAGGAAAGTCCTTGCTATTGATGGGACTCATTTGTCAGGCAAGTACGGCGGTGTGTTGTTGTCTGCCGTTGCCCAGGATGCAGAGAAGCACATATTCCATGTTGCATTCTGCGTTGTGGACAAAGAATGTGATGCTTCTTATGATTTTTTTTTTTCGAACAATTGGTTGACATAGCCTAGTACAATGATGAGTTGAGCGTCATTTCAGACAGGCATAAAAGCATAGCAAAATCAGTTGCCAAGTGGTTTCTCCAAGCTCACTACGGAGTTTGCACGAGGCACCTTGCTGAAAATATCCGTACAAAGTTTTAATTTGGAGACCACCTGGGGTCCTATTACTTGGCAGCAGATGCATATCGTGTGGAGGATTTCAGAACGTACTTTAAGCAAATAGAAGACAACGATCCAAGGGTTGCCAGATATCTTCAAGATGACGTGGGGTTCCATAAATAGAGCAGATGCTTTTTCCCTGGGCATAGGTACACCACTATGAACATTCATACCAAATGTTCTGAACGTTGCGTGGGAATGTTCTATATTTACATGGCAATTAAGTTGAGAACATTCTAATTGACGTTCAAAATAGTACCAATGATGTGTATGACGTAATTATTGATGTTCTGATCGCATGCTTAATGTTCGCACTTGGATTAGACGTATTTAGCATTAAGGTCTTTATTTGTTTGTTACAATTTCAGATTTGCAGTGATGACCTCGAACATTGTTGAGTCCACAAATGCAATGCTGAGAGATGAAAGAGAATATCCTATCGTTGCCCTATTAAATCATATCAATCCTACATTTGGCGAAAAATTCCATGTGAGAGCTACGGAGTTCCTCGAGGTTTCAACCATATGTGTCCTTTCAATTGAAGGAAAAATAAGATTCAACCTGGAGGAAGGGGGTAAGCTCGCAATTAGTCGAAAAGGTACGTATGGTTTCACCATCATCAGTCCAGGCCAGGGAGCAGAAGTCGATTTACTCAACAGAACTTGTACGTGCAGAGAGTATCAAATTGACTTAATACCCTGTAAACATGCTATGGCAGCTATTAGAATGTTGCGTCCAGAAGACTATGGAGCGTGCGTCTATGACTTCACTTCTGCATATTACAAGTTAGAGTCATATATGCTTGCCTATGCAGAACCGATCAATGCTGTTCCACCGGAAGAATTTTGGAATGTTCCTCCTGAGCTGCTTGAGAGACGAATATTGCCTCCTTTCATCGACGTGGGTAAGGGTAGACGAAGGAAAAAGCGGATACCATCAGTTGGTGAAGTATTTTCAAGTAGGATAAATAAATGTAGCATCTGCAAAAGGTCAGGCCACAAAAGAACTACTTGCCCGAAACGAGTGGATAGTGGACAATCCTCCCAAACTCAAAGTGTTGCTTTTTGAATTTTAATCTTGACAATTTTATATATTTTTATATTTGAACGTTTAACTTAATGTTCCGAGCATTTATCAATGGCGTTCCAAATTCCTATTATTTTTGTAGTATATAATTCAAATTGATCATCATACAGATGTTCTAATACTGCAAACGGGATGTTCAGTGTAATGCAATAGTCATGCTGATTCAAGCGAAGGGTTGCCTTGTGAAATTAAAAGGTGTGAAAGCATCCCTCAAAACCTGCATACGAAAAAAGGCATTAATTAATCCAGATACATCACCTAGAGAGTAGTGAACGACTTTTCAATGTTCATATCACGCCTTTTGGTATTTTCTATGTTAAATTCATCTATAAATACAAACATTTCCTTGTCCCTCCATACACACAATTATCCTCCTACTTGAATTAGCAAAATTTCTTCATAGACAACAAACACAAATGGAAAATAACCAAAACGAAGTTGTCGCTAATGGCCACTATGCCCCAGCCGACGAACCTGACCATAACGAATATTATGGAAACATCGCCTGGGATATTGCCGGTATACAAACTGACATCACTGCAATCAACCATTCTGTGGACCGCTTATCTGCTGATGTATGGAGCATAAGGCAAGTGTTAGTTCAGCGATGGGAGCGTATTGAAAGAATGCTTTTGGGACTCCTTATCCAACAAGGGATGAATCCGGAGCAGTTTGTTACTCCTCCAAATTCTCCCAATGCTGACAACTAGAACTTTTATTTAAGCATTATATCTAGTACTAGTACTTTTGTCTAAGCACTATATCTAGTACTTTTGTCAAGCATTATGTCAAGTACTTTTGTATATGTATTTTGTTTCCTTAAGTATGAATAAAAATTATCAGATTATGTGTTAAGTTGATAATACTTCCACTACATAAGTGAACGCCTAAACTTCATCAGAAACTTGAAACATTCTAACACACGTTCCAAGCACCGTATGAAGATGTTTGACATCGTTATTAACGTAAACATGATAGCATATATTTTAACAACACCCATCTAAAATGCATCAGCAAGTTGAAACATCCTAACAAAAGTTCAGAGCACTTTATGAAGATGTTTGGCCTTAAAATCGTTATTAACACAAACATGCAAAAGCCTCACTATTTGTACAACAACACAGCACAGTTTGATTTGACGAAAAAATCAATAAAAAGCAGAGATTTTCACGAGAATTTCAGTCCATAACCAGAAAGAAGGCGTAAAAATCCTAGCTTTATCGAAATAGCCAAATAGCAAAAAAATAAACCCCGATTCACTTGAAAACATCAATATAGTACAAAATTTACCTTTAGATGTTACCGGAGAACATTATGTAGATGGCCGGCGGATGAAATAGAAGACTCGAGAAGAAGACTTGAGAAGTGTGTAAGAGAAGAAAGGGAGGGGCGGGTGTTCGATGTTTGAAATGATGGAATTGATAAGACTGATCAGCCGCATTTTTAATTAAAACTTCATTTTTGGGGTTGTCATAATTGCCATTAAGGCCCCACCTTTTTTTTTGTTCCGAATTCCACGCGCGTCCCATTTTTGTATAAAATAAAGCCTGGGGCGGGGGTACATTTCTTTTTTGAGATATTAGAACGTTCTTCTGAACGTGCCAAACATAATAATCAATTAGGTAGTTCGTTTAAAATGAAACGCGTTTGCTAAAAAATAAAAGGTACCTTTTTCACGTTCAGAACATAATAAACGATGTTTGAACCCTAACCCTGAACCCCAAAACCTAACCCTAACCCTAACCCCAAACCGCAAAAATTCCTAACATTTAGAGAACATTCAATCTCCTATTCTGAACCTTTTGCGTAACGTTCTCGAACGTCGTAAGTCTGTTCTGGATCTTCATACTGATGTTGTTTTTGTACCGTTGAGGATTAGTTGATAAATACTAATATAAGGATCATTTAAAATGCATAAACAATGATTTAGTAGTTTATTAAGATTCCAAAACATGCTATGTGTAAGTAAACCAAAATATATGTCGTTAATTATACCAAAATGTAATTATTAAGTTGTTTGGATAAGGAGCGTAGGGTTGATTCTAGATCAATTAACAATTTTAAACATTAAGAAGTGTATTATAACTAATTGTAGCATAGATTGGATGTCATATCACTAGATAGACACATTAGTAATCTATGTGCTGATCTTACAATCTATGTGTAGCTCAATTACAGACATTCTTCGTGTATCTACAACAACTAAGACTTCAAATCATACAAGTATTGATTGTAATACTCAATATTATGTGTATTTAAGGTGACTACATCAATAATATGTCTATTGGAAGTGTTTACTCGTAAAAGTTCTACTAGAGTATACTCATTTATATCTATTGAAAGCGATTACTTAGTTATATCAAATGAAATACTTACTAAGTTATTGAGTATTTCATTAGATGTTGTTCTAACTAATGGATAATTTATATAATGATGATTTAACCTTAAATATAAAGACTTATTAATCTTTTCATGTTATATAGTTTCTTATTACAGTCATATTAAAGGTTGGAACACTACATATTAAATTAGGCACCTACTATGAACAGAACATATAAACCCACGTTCGTAACTTAAATTAGATGTTTTTTGCATCAATCTTTGGAAATTTATGTATATTCAAAGAGATTACTCAATATTATGTGTATTTAAGGTGACTACATCAATAGTATGTCTATTGGAAGTGTTTACTCGTAAAAGTTCTACTAGAGTATACTCATTTATATCTATTGAAAGCGATTACTTAGTTATATCAAATGAAACACTTACTAAGTTATTGAGTGTTTCATTAGATGTTGTTCTAACTAATGGATAATCTATATAATGATGATTTAACCTTAAATATAAAGACTTATTAA
This sequence comes from Petunia x hybrida, assembly GCA_037355625.1. Classification (NCBI taxonomy): domain Eukaryota; kingdom Viridiplantae; phylum Streptophyta; class Magnoliopsida; order Solanales; family Solanaceae; genus Petunia; species Petunia x hybrida. The sequence goes on along the minus strand of JBBBVM010000664.1, from coordinate 929,673 downwards.
TCTTTTCATGTTATATAGTTTCTTATTACAGTCATATTAAAGGTTGGAACACTACATATTAAATTAGGCACCTACTATGAACTGAACATATAAACCCACGTTCGTAACTTAAGTTAGATGTTTTTTGCATCAATCTTTGGAATTTTTTTGGTGTTTGTAGTACTAATACAACGGATACATTTGTTTATAGATATTAGAACAATCTCTTCCACGTGCCAAACATGGTTTTCTAATGCTAAAAAAAGTGGACCAACCCGTTTTAAATACGTGGAGTGACCTGCTCCACACAACTTACATTAATCCCAACCCGTTCTATTACCTTATAACACGTGGAATAACCCCAACCATTTATATAATTAGGTCTTTTTACCCCATTATTGTTATTGAAATACATAAGTTATCCCTAGGGACCCCCTCTACCTCGTCTTCTTCTTAACTCAACCATGTCTCAAGGATCAACTTGTTCTCGCAGCTCCTCTCAAAATCGTCGATGTTGGTGTGGCTTACCTGCGATACAATTCACGGCGGGCACACAGTCGAATGCTGGACGAAAATTTTGCAAGTGTCCCCGCAAGGGTATTAGCAATTGCGGATTTTGGGAATGGTGTGACGAGGAGTATCCCCAGCCTACTACATTGGTTTTAAACAAGTTGAAAATTTCACTTGATGAAGTTTGTGAAGAAAGGGCCAATTTGCTGAAGGAAGTTGACAAATTAGGGACTTGTAATACTACAAATTTATTGAAGATCAGTAAGTTAGAGGCTAAATTGCAACGGTGGAAGATGTATTTCTTACTGTCTTGGGCAGTTTTTTTTGGTTTCATAGTAGCTAGGTTTATTTGATACCAATTGTTGTTCATCGAGTACTACTAAGATCTATATATTTGAACGTTTAAGTTAATGTTTCGAGCATTTATCAATGGCGTTCCAAAAGTCTATTATTTTTGTAGTATATAATTCAAATTGATCATCATACGGATGTTCTAATACTGCAAACGGGATGTTCAGTGTAATGCAAAACAACATTCATAAATATTCAAAACATGCTAAATTGTACTGAAAATTAAAGGACAACACTTCAAAACACGATATTCAAAACAAATAGAAAATCTTCTTAAATGACTAGACTTGAAAGGAGGTTATTTCTTCATTTCACATGTGTTCCGCTGGAGGCCGTGGTGGTGAAGGGTAGTTTTGGGGGTCAATCTCGAGTGCAGCTTGAATACCACGAAGCATAAGCTTAATAAGATTCATATCCTCACGGAATTCATCGAATCTAGTTCTTAATCGCGTCACTTGATCCTCCACATTTCCTATATATACTACAATCTGATCAACATCTGAGGTCAGATCTGCGATATCTTCACGGACATGATCGATTTCAGTGAACCTACTAGTACTTGGAACTCCACTATCATGTTCTGGTGCTCTTGGTTGCCTTACTCTGCAAGGCATTGTTTTTGTTTTGCCTTGTTGTTGTTGTGCAGACATTTAACATTTATAGAGGCTTGGTGCCTTTTCGGTTGCATATGTGATGATTTAAAAAGGCGCCTATTCACATTGAATGGTTGGGGTTAGTACACGTATTTTAATTATGACCAGGGGTTCCTAATCCTTCCCGCGGAAGTCAGAACATCTTCATGGCGATACAAATCATCATATACTCGTTCCAGTAGTCTATTGGTTTTTGACGTTTATAATTCAAATTGATCTTCATGTTTGAAAATTATTTATACCCTTCCAGTAGACTATTAGTATTTTTTAAACTACTCATCATTATACACTTAACGTCTATCCCCTTCAATTCAAATCTGAAGCAAAGCAACGAATGCATCACTTCAAAAATTTAAAAAAATACATAACGGCTAGTGTTGGATTGTCTGGATAAAACACACTTAAGTCCGTTACCTATTTTTCTCCTATAAATACTCGATCAAACCATTCAAAAAACTCTATACCACTACAACCTATAATCTTCAGCCAAAAATAAAAAAATAAAAATGGTTCGCCGACCTTCCTCCTCAATAGTTGCTACTACTGCAAGAACAGGAGCAACAAATACAAGAGCATCTACGTCAAGAGTAGCAAAAACGACAAAGGGAGCAACCTTGAAACAAGAAGGAAGAGGTGAAGCCAAGCAAAAAGAAGGAAGAACGGGAAGAGGGTCAGCCAAGCAAAACGAAGGAAGAACGGATATAAGTGAAGCCAAGCAAAACGAAGGAAAAACGGGAAGAGGGTCAGCCATGCAAAAAGAAGGAAGAAAGGGAAGAGGATCAGCCAAGCAAAAAGAAGGAAAAACGGGAAGAGGATCAGCCAAGCTAATAGGAGGAAGAAAAAGTCGAAACACTTCTGCAGAACGACAAGAACGTGCAAATGATATTTTGGAACAACTTCGTGCTGAAGTTTGGGGTTGGAAATTCAAATTTGAGGAATTCTTCGAATACTACAATAGGGACGTCAAAAAGATGTTGAAAGAAATAAAGAGGATAAAGACCATGCTCCAGATAGCAACCTTGAAACAAGAAGGGACTGCATCGCGTTGAAGTGAAAACGCATATTTTGACCAGGATGTTAATATGACTGTTTATTAAGTAATGTCTTAAATGCTAATATAATTAGCATACTTTTGTAAAGCGCTGAATCTTTGAACGATCAAGAATGTTTTTGCCTGGTTCTTGATTATCAATGTATAAACTTTAATGTTCAGAACATCTGTTGTTGTTTCCCTATTTACTAGTTATTGAACATCAAATATCCATTAAGTTAAAAACTATTTGAACGTACAACATGATGTTCCGAAAATAACTAATGCTGTTCCAATAGTCTATAATTTTTAATATTTTTAAGTCAATCTTATCATAATACAGATGTTCTAATAATGTAAACTCGATGTTCAGTGTAATGCAAAACAATAGTCATCATTTGGCATATATAGACATCAAAAAATGGGTAATCATCCATATATTACACCCATCAAAAACAAAAACATAATTATCCAAATTTTACAACCCATACTAAGGGATTAATTTGCCATGGAATATGTCCACAGCAAATTTAACTAGACAGTCTTCTATTACATTGTCACACAGATATTCCATCGGGGTGTTGGACAACAAATGTTCGAGGAACATGATGGCATACGCTCCACATACAGTACCAGTCAAATTCCTTGGAAGGCCTTGGATGCGCTCATACGGCCACATTTCCATAGATTGGATTTCAGGAGGGAGGTGGTTGAATTTCCCCGACTGCCGGATGTATATTGGGAACATGTACATTATTGGCCCCATTATTGAATCAAAGCGGTCTTCATTGTACAACCCAATGTTGCAGTCGTAGACATCGATCCTTGCCTCCTCTAAATAAAAGACGCATGTAACATAATGCGTGCTTTCAATATTATACACGACAAAGAGTCTTTTCACACCATCCAACTTCCTTCCACCCGGATATGGAGACTTACCTCTGGCATAATCAAGGAATGTATCCTCAAACTTATATTCTGCTAGGTATTTGTCAAGGCCGACAACAAACCCCTTTGCTTCCTCTTCAGCCACATCATATCGTTCGCACAAGTTGGTCAAGAATGAAAGATCGAGGATGAGATCAGAGCTATCATAATGCCGGGGGTAAGCCTTATGCCTCACACGCATCAAGGCCAAGTACTCATCCATAAACTGCAGAATAAAACAAATTAGAAGTTGTGAATAAAACTATGCCGACACATACTATTTTATGTTTGGACCAGCCAGTCGAATGTTCAACGAACATAGGACCATCAGGTTCCGAACGGAGAAACAAATGTTCGTTCTTCGATAAAAACCAAACACTAACAAAACAATAGAAGTAAAGAGATGCACTTACACTATCCCACATCCACTCTTTCACGTCCAGGAAGTCCAAAAAATCCAAGTAATTAAACTCGTGACACAGGAAGGCAGTCTTTTGTTCCTTCTTCTCCTCCAAGAAAGCGTCAAATGCAGCTTTCTTGTGAATGTCGAGTGCCTTGTACAGTGTCACTGGCAATCTCTCGAGATCTTGGAGCCTGACTTGAGCTCTCTCTCTAAATTTCCAAAAAAAAAAAAATATAAATTTTTGAAAAATTGTCTAGATTTAATAGAAGAACGTCCCTTTTATGTTCAACGATTCTAATTGGACGTTTTACTAACCTTGCCATTCTGGCAGCAGTCATTTTCTTCTTTCCTCTGTTCTTCTTTGCCTGGACCATCCTGGACAACAAAATATGCCTCTTTGGTCGCTGCTGCTGCTTCTCCTTCTTTGACGACGACGCTACTAAATTAGCAAGGGACAGCTGGATCGCATCAAGCTTCTGATCCAGTCCCTGTCGCCATTGAAGGCAGTCGTGACACTTGCAACTGCAGACACTAGGCTGCACATTCTCATGTTCTCTCCTCCTAGAGCTTTCTCCAACTTCGAACAAACCCCTACCACTAAAAAGACCACCAGTAAAACGACCAGCCCTACTATCTATCTCATCACCAACTTGTGTTTCACATCTACCAGCACCTCCACTAACAAATTCTTCACCAACCTTTCCTTCATCAATTACCTCTCTTGGAGGGGTCCTGGGGCAATTCCTAAAAACTGTCACTCGATCACCACCAACGATCGAGCTAGCCCCCTTCAACATCACAACAAGCTGATCAATTACCTCATCGCCCCCATCAACAAACGGCTCAATGTTCTGAAAGGTATCATCTTCCCTCTCTGCATCGATAGGGTCAATGAAAGGGTGCACCACCTACATACCATAAAAGAGTGTTCAGAACATCATTATTACTGTTCGACATTTAACACCATTAAAAATGAAACATCATATCTGTCGTGATCGAACATCTGAAAACACGTTCTTAACATTAACAGCAATGATTATAACGACATTGCAGATGTTCCAACGTTTAGAAAATTGTAGGTAAAGTACTTACAGGCTTTGCAACATTCTCAAACAGCATTCGGGAATCTCTTTCATTCTTTTCAGTGATCCACCTGTGCATCCTTGGCATGGTCCTCTCCTTGGGAAAATCCCTGGGACGAAGCGCAGGTATTGCTTCAAATACCCAATCCACAAATGCCCAAGGAAACTGTCGCTCCAAACGCACACGCAAGTATACGCGGTCGATCAAGTAATAAAGTGATAAGAAAGTATCGTTCCCACGAGGACTATTGATTAACTATTAACTAGACAAACTTCAATTCAAGTATTGTTCAAGAGAGTTTAACCAGATTGCAAGTTGTGTTTAATTAACTAATTAACTAAAAGTAATAGAAGTAAATGGAATGCAAGACAATTCAAGAGTTCTGGATATCAGTGAGAGGGAATATTCCAGGATTATGGGACGATCACCAATCCAGTTGCACTCATCCGCTAGTTGAATTAATTTTACTTATCTGAGTTGCTAATCACAGGGTTAATTATACTCACAGAGCTCTTTCGATACCCTGCTCGCCTATTCAAGCCAACCTAACGCCTATATGTCTATGGAATTAGAATTAACAAGAATGCATATGTTTTTCCTGTAAACGGATTAAGCGTGACTGTTAGGTATATTTCTATCCTAACCGCAAAACCATTCTCCGATGCCCGGGTTCAAGAACACACTTTATTTAATTCTATTGCAACCTACGGTTCCCACTTTCGAGTTCAACCTTAGGTTCATGGATAATACTTAACAACTGGCCAGGAAATTAAGTAATTCAGAGCAGAATTAAATAAAAAACTCAATCTGATAAATTTAATAGAATTAAACCAACTTCAGAGTACAACTTTCATGGTTAACCCATAACCCTAGAATAATAGAGTTTAGCTACTCATAGACAAGTTAGCTTTCTCCCAAAATAATCTAGAATTCATGAACAATAAAGAGGGAAGAAGAATTACAACTCAATTAATGAATCTCCGTTCTCTAGCCTCTACTATGGTTCTTGCCTCCAAAAATACGTAATAATCTCAGAAATAGCGTTACCAGGGTTTTTTCCTAGGAAATATTCTAATAATACACGTTTTAAGCTAGTCCTGGTAGCTCTGGGACTATTTTACGGCGCATACACCGGAGCATGCCAAGCATCCGTGGCTGTATGCGCTCCTTTTCTCAATTTCTTCAATATTTGCACTCTTCCCAGTCCATACAGCCTAGCATGCCAAGCATCCAACGCTGTACCCATTGCTTCTTCCTTGTTCTTGTCCAAATCAAGCTCCAAATTCCTTCAATTTGCTCCTAAAACATCCAAACACCTCAAGTTAGTATTTTACTTTAAATCTCACATTGTTGGGCACATAATACGCTGAAAATAACACAAAAGATATAAGAAATCAATGCCGAGACATAAGATATACGCCCAACATCAACACCCCACACTTAAACTTTGTTCGTCCCCGAACAAACAAACCCAACACACTTATACTCAATAGGTCTTAACTACCCAACTCAAGAACTTCAAGGAAGCGCACCTATGAAATAGTTGATACCAACAATTAGCCACTAGACATACAAGCACACAACTCCCCATATTTGCACACCACACATTTAGAAAACAAGGATTATAAAGCAGTCAAGTAGCAACAACCAAACCTCAAGAAACGACTCTTCACACCAACTTACTCACGACATGTCCACTCGCTCAAGATTAGGGCCTAATAAAAGCTCCAACCTCTCATAATCCATGTGCCCTCACCAATCAAAGTCTAGTCCCAATCACACACAAATATATCAGATAGGAAGAATACGCTCACCCTCAAAAAGAATCTCAAGTGCCACACAATGGTACCATAGGCTTGCCCGTAGTGTAGGACTCCACTAATGTAGGCTCGCTCCTATTCGGGATTAACTAGGACTTTAAGGGTTGTAATGTAGGCCAAAGGACGGGTAATGGTTAAATGACTACCTCCCTAAGCACTTTAATACATCACTTCCACTTATATAGCTCAACTCTTCACAAAAACAACCGAGCTACCATCCGAACATCAATCAAATACTTCCCTCCCTTAAAGGATTTTTTTTTTCAATGTGCACAACACTACCAAGGATTGAGAATTTTTTTCCTTTTGCTTTCTTTTTATTTTATTTTTTTTTCACTTTTTATTTTTTTTTCTCTTCTTCTTTTTTTTTCCCCACCATTTGTCACTTTTTCCTCAACCTTGCCAATGTACTTTTTCCTCAAAAATACCATCATAAATTTATTCTTATTGACTCCACTCAAAAGCCATCAATTTCCACCAACCACAATTCCACTAACAACAATCTTTTCAATTAAAGTGCTCTAAGGAGTACGGGTTCAAAAAGAATGTAATTAAGAACAAAGGGAATAGGCTTGTAATGTGGGTGTCAACAAAAGCTAATAGGCTCAAAAAGGATTACAAGGGATATATATAAACGGGTAGGCTAATCAAGACTGCAAAAGAAAGGGTTTATCAAAGAAGGCATGTATCATCTCCCGACTAGAGCAAACCTAGGATTTCGCTTTGAACACACGCGGGGCAAGTTCTAGACCAATAATGCAAGCACGAGAATAAAGAAAAGCACCTCACCACTCATGGCACATGAACTACTCAAGGCGAAACAATTCCAACACCTAACAAAAACAAGTGAGACAAGTCATGCTATTCAGTCAGCACTCAGAGTCAGAAACCTGAGCCGAGGTGTCACTAGCAAGACTGACTCTCAATCCAATATATAACTCACACAAAAAATCTTTAGGGAAGTTCAACTCGCATGTAAAGGACTAAATATGTCAGTATCAAACAATTCACAGAGAAGGCACAGGTCCTTACCACTTAGCTACTCCTATTTCCTAATTTTTTTGTATTTTAAATATCTATTTTTTTTTAATCTAAAAACAACCCGGTTCAAAAAAAAGGCATCCTCGGGAAAGAACCGTGGCTTGAAGAAAACCCAAGGATTCTGCCACTAATCTAAAAAAATTAAATGCAGTAAAAATATACAAGTACAAATCATGATACCCCACCCCACACTTAAAATAGTGCATGGTTCCCACTGCACAAATATAAAAATAATAACAAGAGTGGGTATCAAGAAAGCTCCCTCAAACTGCAGAGTCTGGAGGTGCTGCAGACCGGTCTGAACCCGCGGTCTGAGCAGTGGAGGGATCCAACAAGGTAGTGCCAGCTGCATCCATCGCATCAATCAGCGACCCCTCCATAGTAGTGGCAGTAGCCGGAGCTGGCTCTGCAGCAGTGCCATCAGTAGCACTCAAATCTACAACCTCCTCACTGGACCCTGCATCAGTCTGGACGCCAATGGAACGCGTCACTCTGGGACTCTGAATAGCGGCAAGGATCTCTGCCAGTGTACTCTGCATCAGGGTATCTCGAGCTGCCTGCTCCTGTCTCAACTGGGTCAGCTCTGCCTGCTGCTCCTGTCTCAACTTAGCTAGCTCGGCTTCAAAGCCCACAAGTCGCTCTGATGTAGTTCTCTTATCTGCTTTGGCCGCGACCGGGTCAAGCACTGAAGTGATGTCATGAGCAATGGGCACCTCCAAAAGATCATCCTCTGTATAGAATGGTACCCTGTGCTTCCTCATCAAAGCTGTCAGAGTGTGCACAAAATACAGCTTCAATGTCTTCTCCTTACGAGTCCGTATCATCTGCTCGTACATAAGCTCACCCAAGTTCAGAACTATTCCATTCATCAGAGCATAAATAAGAAGCACCCGCTCCCGAAGTACATTCGTCTGATGGTCAGCCTGCATGATCCTGTTAGACACCCAATTGAGCCAAGATCGACTCTCCCTCGACATAAACCGCTTGGGTAAAGTGGCATATTTTCTCTGCGTGTTGTGCAACCACGCAGGCTTCGAAGATTCACGATCATCCAGAACAGCTGGTGGGTCACACAGTACCTCAATGACATCCGCAAAATCCGGCTCTGCTAGCATCTTCTTATAATCATCCATTGCCACTTCAGTCACCCTGTAATGTGCATTAATGGCTCGGGCAGAAATATCAACATCAACATCTCGAACCCGTACTATGCTGCTCCTCAGGTTGATCCAGTTCGCATATAGCTCCTGAACAGCAGTAACATTGCCCTTGCCCGTGGGACCCTGCATAAATCTCTCCCACTTCCTATCTTTAACAACCTCTAGAATAGCCGGGCACGCCTTCTCACATGCATGATAGTTCAGTGGTCTTTCCTGTGTAATCTGCTTCTTAAGGATCCACTGATATGCCAAATATGCACTCTCGCTCTCAAAGGTGTCCTCCCACAATGCCCTGTCAATCGGGCCACTAGTAGAGGGGATGTCCTCAGGCTCTGGAATAGAAGTGTACTCCTCCTCAGCATCATCATCCTCATCATCCTCCTCCATTGGTTTCTTTCCCTTACCCTGAACTGCTCTCCTTTTCTTGGCTGGTGGTCTAGAAGCACCACCTTCACTGATCACCACGGGCTTTTCCTTAGCAATGGTTGATTTCCTCTTGCCCGTGGTTACCTGAGAGGCGGGAATGGTCATATCCGGAGCAGGTGTATCTTGTTTCTTCTTTGAGCGTTGCTCCCTTTTATCCTTGCCCTCAGGTGGATTCCGTGGTGGGTGGCCACCGTCCCCGCCTCCACCACTCTTAGATGTTTGCTTTGCAATCGCCATTTAATAATAGAATACCTGCATTTAAACAATGTGAAATTAGCCAATGAGTTATTCCCAAGCTCTTTAAAGTAGCTAGAAACTAAGCCAATTCAAGCTAGTCGTCTACTTCTCATTGGTGCGCACACACCCCACACTTAAAGCTCAAGTGTAATCTACAAGTAATCAAGTTATGCTTATAGTACGCTCATTGTAACATTCGCGAGGTACTCAGACTTCCCTCGACGCGCACTTCTTTATTCGAAACAATTCTCATGGTTAAAATTCAACAAAGTGTGCAAACGGGGTCTCCACACCCCACACTTATGCTCTACTGCATCTCAAAAATATGGAGAAATATTGTTTTAAGCAAAACAATAAAAGCAGCCTGTGAATTGCACAACGGGGCAATGGCTCGCTCAAGTAAAGTGCAAAACAACACTTTTAGTGTATGAATAAAGTGCATTGAGTGTCGAGCATAAGAAAACACTTTAAAATCAGCCCAATGTCCTAATTCTAACTAATATATGTTCAACTTATGCCCCCTAATTGATTTGGCTACTCAGACTTCACCAAAGACGTCAAAATATTCATTGGGGAATTTCAGCGAACACCTTGTGTGCGCAACTGTGGACAGCTTGTGTATGAACTATTTGTTGATGTTTGAACCTCCCAACTCCGGGAGCTTACATATATCCACATTATGGTGCATCGCCGCACCCCCCACAGCAAATACCAATCAAAACAAGCAAGTTTCGACATGTTTTCATCATAAACTTAATGTAAAAGCTAAACCAAAGGGGAGAGGAATGGGAACAATTGGTAGCTTGACCAACAGTGGGGAGTAGCGTTAGAGATGAGGGAGAAACACATGAGAGAAGATGAAGAACTCATACCTGAGAGATTGAAAGAAAAAATTTCAGCCGCTATTCCCAGCTTTGGCCCGTGTCCTGTTCTATGTTTTTGTGTTGTATTTTGCTCGTTTCTGTTCTTTTATTTTGTGTAATGTGTGTGTGTGTGTTGTTGTATAGAATAAGGAGTTTAAAGAAAAAAAATACCAGCATACAGGGACCAAGCAACGCGTGCCACGCTGTTTTGAGTTAATTTCAGCACTCGCACACAGCCTCCAGCGTTTTCACGATACAACACTGCTGAAAAACTTTTTTTTTTTTTTTCAATTCAGCTGTGCATACAGCCCCTGGCGCGACGCGCAGGGGGTTGTTTTGGAGAGAAAATCAGCAAACAGTCTCGAGCGTTTCCTGCGTGCAATACTGCCTTCGTGGCTGCATTTTTTTTCACAATTCTTCACTGAGCACAGCCAAGCATGCGACGCATGCAAGGCTGTGCTGGCCTCAAAACAGCTTTCTTTCTTTCTTTCTTTGCTCCATTTTGTTGTCCGAGACCGGCTATTTCATTGATCCACCTGATTTCGAGCCTCGGCACCCTGTAAGAACACTACACAAACACATTAAACACATCAAGATTCCATTCTTTTTGTTCTTTTCTATTTTATTATTATTATTTATTTTTTTTTTAAATGAAAATACGGACTAACTCTAGAAAGCGATAAAACATGGGTTGCCTCCCATTAAGCGCTTGATTTAACGTCGCGGCACGACGAGTACAACCCTCTTTCAAGGGTCGACTAAAGAAATGGAGGATTTAAGTCTATCGACTTCACCTCCCCAATATCGCTTCACTCTTTGCCCATTCACTAGAAACGACTTATCCGAGCCCGGGGCTCGCAATGCAATCGCTCCATGGGGCATCACCTTAACAATTTCAAACGGACCAGACCACCTCGACTTGAGCTTACCAGGGAAGAGCTTCAACCTGGAGTTAAATAAAAGAACTTGTTGGCCCGGCTCAAAGTGACGATGCTGAATCCGCTTATCGTGCCACCGTTTAGTCTTCTCCTTATATAACTTGGCGTTTTCATACGCGTGCAACCTAAACTCATCGAGTTCATTGAGTTGCAACAATCTCTTCTCACCCACCAAGCCCATATCAAAATTTAGCTTCTTTATCGCCCAATAGGCCTTGTGCTCAAGCTCGACTGGCAAGTGGCACGCTTTCCCATATACCAGCTTGTACGGTGAAGTCCCAATTGGAGTCTTATAAGCTGTCCTATATGCCCAGAGTGCATCATCGAGCTTGGTAGCCCAATCCTTCCTATTCGCACTGACAGTTTTCTCAAGAATTTGCTTCACCTCTCTATTGGATACCTCAGCCTGTCCACTAGTTTGCGGATGATAAGCGGTGGCAACCTTATGCCTGACCCTGTATTTAGCTAGAAGGTTGTTTAACAACTTATTACAGAAGTGTGTACCTTCATCGCTAATCAAAGCCCGCGGAGTTCCGAACCTGGTGAAAATGTTCTTCTTGACGAAACTCACCACCACCTTCGCGTCATTAGTAGGAAGAGCAACAGCCTCTACCCATTTAGATACGTAATCCACTGCCAGTAAAATATACTTGTGACCATTCGACGAGGGGAAGGGACCCATGAAGTCGATCCCCCACACATCAAAAATCTCCACCTCTAGAATGCCTTGTAGAGGCATCTCTTGCTTCTTGGTGATTGTGCCGGTCCTTTGACACCGATCACACTTCTTTACAAAAGCGTGGGCGTCTTTGAACAATGTCGGCCAATAGAAACCAGACTGAAGTACTTTGGCGGCTGTTCTATCACCACCATGATGACCCCCATAAGGAGATGTATGGCACTCTTGCAGAACAGCCTCCGTCTCTTCCTCAGGAATGCATCTTCTCACCAACTGATCTGCACACACTCTAAACAAAAACGGCTCATCCCAAACATAAAATCTCACATCATGAAAGAACCGACGCTTACCTTCTGCAGTCAGATGTGGTGGCACTGCCTCACTTACCAAATAGTTGACATAATCAGCATACCATGGGTCCGAGTGATTGGTGATGGCAAAAAGTTGCTCATCCGGGAAGGTTTCTCTGATCAACCCTCCCTCGTCCACATGCTTGTGGTTCTCCAACCTAGATAGGTGGTCAGCTACTTGATTTTCCGTTCCCTTACGGTCTCGGACCTCCAAGTCAAATTCCTGCAGCAATAACACCCAACGAATTAGTCGAGGCTTAGCATCCTTTTTATCAATTAAGTACCTGATTGCTGCATGGTCTGTGTAGACAATAACTTTAGTTCCAACCAAGTATGCCCGAAACTTATCAAAGGCATACACTACTGCCAGCAACTCTTTTTCAGTAACTGTGTAATTCAATTGGGCAGGATTAAGAGTTTTGCTGGCGTAGTAAATGGAATGGAACACCTTGTTCCTCCTTTGCCCCAGGACTGCACCAATAGCGACATCACTAGCATCACACATTAATTCAAATGGTGCAGTCCAATCAGGAGCCACTATTATTGGCGCAGAGACCAATTTCTCTTTAAGCTCATTAAAGGCCCTCAGACAGGCCTCATCGAACACAAATGCTGCTTCTTTCTCAAGTAACCTGCACAAAGGAGTAGAAATCTTAGAAAAATCTTTAATAAACCTCCTATAGAAGCCAGCATGTCCGAGAAAACTTCGGACTCCCTTCACAGACGTGGGTGGGGGTAATTTTTCAACCGCCTCCACCTTCGCCTTATCAACCTCAATTCCAGCACTGGACACCTTGTGTCCCAAAACTATACCTTCACGAACCATGAAATGGCACTTTTCCCAATTTAAAACAAGGTTAGTTTCTTCACACCTAGCAAGCACTAGACCAAGGTTAGTTAGACAAGCATCAAAAGAAGATCCGAAGACAGAAAAGTCATCCATGAACACTTCGACAAACTTTTCCACCATATCAGTGAAAATAGCCATCATACACCTTTGAAAAGTCGCAGGTGCATTACATAGCCCGAACGGCATCCTCCTATAGGCATAGGTACCGTAAGGGCATGTAAAAGTAGTTTTCTCCTGATCTTCGGGAGCAATCCATATTTGGTTGTAGCCAGAGTAACCATCAAGGAAACAGTAATACTCTTGGCCAGCTAGCCTATCTAACATCTGATCAATAAAGGGGAGGGGGAAAGTGATCCTTTCGGGTGGCTTTATTCAATTTTCGATAATCAATGCACACCCTCCACCCCGTAACAGTTCTTGTGGGGATAAGTTCATTATTTTCATTCTGCACTACTGTCATCCCTCCCTTTTTAGGGACACATTGCACTGGACTTACCCACTTGCTGTCAGAGATAGGAAAAATTATACCTGCATCTAACCATTTAATCACCTCTTTCTTTACCACGTCTTTCATGATTGGATTAAGGCGACGCTGATGCTCCACACTTGGCTTGTAACCGTCCTCCATGAAGATCTTGTGCATGCAGAAATCCAGACTTATTCCTTTGATGTCAGCTATGGTCCAGCCAATGGCACTCTTATGCTCTCGTAGCACTCTTAACAGCTTTTCTACCTGCAAGTCAGACAACAGAGAAGAAATAATCACAGGTAAAGTGTCAGATTGTCCCAAATAAGCATACCGAAGATGCGCAGGTAAAGGTTTGAGCTCAAGCTTGGGCGCCTCTTCAATAGATGGCTTGGGTGGTGGCCCGAGCGGTCTATCTAAAGGCTCAAACTTGGGAAACCCAGTAATAAATTCACAAGAACAGTCTAAGAGCTGCAGTATCTCCTCTATGTCAGCATCTTCACTAGTTTCTTCTCCCAACATCAGTGCTTGCTGCAAGTCATCATTGACATAATCAGCTGGGTCAGTCGACTTCTCCTCCAGGTCATTCACTGTGATCATAGACAACTCTTCATGATGGTTAGGCATTTTTAGAGCCTTGTACACATTAAAAACTGCTTCCTGATCATCCACCTTCATTGTCATCTTTCCCTCTCGGACACGGATCACAGCATCACCAGTGGCTAAGAAAAGCCGTCCCAAAATGATAGGAACTTCCTTATCTACCTCATAGTCCAGGATAACAAAATCAGCGGGCAGAATGAATTGACCAATCTGAACCAGTACATCTTCAATCACCCCCTCAGGATAAGTAGTAGACCGATCAGCTAACTGAAGTGAGACTGTTGTTGGCTTTGGAGTGCCGAGACCCAGTTGGTTGCACACAGACAATGGCATAAGATTTATGCTAGCCCCCAGATCACATAGGGCTTTACCAACTGCTACGTTGCCAACACGGATAGGAATGGTGAAACTACCTGGATCCTTCAACTTCTGAGGGAGTTTGTTCTGAACTCTGGATGTGCACTCTTCAGTAAGTGCTACAGTTTCAAATTCATTGAGCTTCCTCTTTGATGACACTATGTCTTTGATATACTTAGCATACTTTGGAATTCCCCAGAGCACATCTACCAATGGAATATTGATACTAGTCTGACTGAGTATGCCCAAGATCTTTGTAACTGCAGGATCTTGCAGATTCTTTTGCAACCTTCGAGGAAAGGGAGGTGGTGGTTTAGCAGCAATCACTGCCTCTTGCTTTTCTGCCTCCTTCTCGACTTCGACTACTGGCTCTGGCTCTTTTCCTTTGGCAGGGTGAGACTGCTTTGGCTTCTTTGGCAATTCTTCCAGTTCTCTCCCATTTCGTAATGACACTGCTTGCACTTGTTCCTTGGGATTAGGATCAGTAGTGCTTGGCAAAGCACCAAGTGGCCTTGTATTTTGGTTACTAGCAAGCTGTCCCATTTGTTTTTCTAGAGAGCGAATGGCACTGTCCTGGTTCTGCTGTAGAGTTGAAATTTTCTGATTCAGATCAACAGCCAGTTGTTGTATCATTGCCTCTATCTTTGACGTTTCAGGCTGTTTCTGCTGTGGTGGATTCTGCACTTGCTGGGTATTACCTTGAGGTTGTCTGCTGCCTTGTCCGCCTTGATTACCGCCCCATGAGAAATTAGGGTGGTTGCAAAAGTTAGGTGGATAAGTGTTGCCATACTGAGCATTTTGGTTGAAACCCCTGCCCTGCTGACCCACGTAAAATGCAGACTCTGGGTTGTCCGTGCAAACATTGCTTATATGATCAGATCCACCACACACATCACAGTATGGAGTTGCTTGCACTTGTTGAACCTGGGGTGGAGCTGGTGGCTGTGGCTTGCTCACCTGGACTAGTACTGCATCAAGTTGCTGCTTAACAGAGTGTTGCATTGCTGCCATTTCAGCTCTCATAGCTGTCAGTACATCCACTTCCACCTTTCCACCTAGCTTGAGATTTTTACCTCTGCCTAAGTCACCATGATAATGCTGACTGCCTTCTGAAATTTTATTAAGAATGATCTCTAGCTCATCATACTGCTTCTCTAGACTTGGTTCGCCACAATAAGCATCTAGCAGGATTTTACTATGTGACTGCAGTCCCTCGACAAAAATATGTCCCAACACCTCCTTTGATTGACCATGGTGTGGGCAGCTTCTCAATAATGCCTTGAACCTTTCCCATGCTTCACCTATCTCCTCTGATGAATTCTGACTGAATGACACTATCTCACCTCTGATCTTTGCAGTTTTACCCGATGGAAAAAATTTGATCAGAAACTTCTTTGCCAATTCGTCCCAAGAGTTAATGGAGTTCGGTGGTTGGACCAAGAGCCACTTCTTTGCTTCACCCAGCAAGGTGAATGGGAACATCGTCAGCCGTATGTATTCATCCGACACATCAACATATTTGTAAGTGTCGCTGATCTCCAGAAAGTTCTGCATGTGCTGCTGAGGATCTTCATTTGACAATCCCGCGAACTGACCATTAGACTGGAATAGTCGGATCATACTCTCCTTCAGCTCAAATTTACCAGTAATGGTGGGCCTCACAATGGCCTTGGCCATGTTATCGAGAGTAGGTCTGGCCACATCCAGTATAGCGCGGTTTTGGTTTCCAGCCATCTCTGCAGGTTCAGAAATAGGAGCTTTCTCTAGCTTTGCTTTGAGTCTGGCTTCCTTCCTTAGACTGTGAAAAAGTCTTTCAGGTTCCGGGTCAAAAGTGTAGAGTTTATCACCACTCTTGCTCCTTCGCATTCAAGCTACAACCTGAAACACCCAAAGACAACTAAAACAAAAATTAATCTTGAACAAATAACAAATAAAAGCTAATCTAGAAACTAATTAAATCTTAGTCCCCGACAACGGCGCCAAAAACTTGTCGCTCCAAACGCACACGCAAGTATACGCGGTCGATCAAGTAATAAAGTGATAAGAAAGTATCGTTCCCACGAGGACTATTGATTAACTATTAACTAGACAAACTTCAATTCAAGTATTGTTCAAGAGAGTTTAACCAGATTGCAAGTTGTGTTTAATTAACTAATTAACTAAAAGTAATAGAAGTAAATGGAATGCAAGACAATTCAAGAGTTCTGGATATCAGTGAGAGGGAATATTCCAGGATTATGGGACGATCACCAATCCAGTTGCACTCATCCGCTAGTTGAATTAATTTTACTTATCTTAGTTGCTAATCACAGGGTTAATTATACTCACAGAGCTCTTTCGATACCCTGCTCGCCTATTCAAGCCAACCTAACGCCTATATGTCTATGGAATTAGAATTAACAAGAATGCATGTGTTTTTCCTGTAAACGGATTAAGCGTGACTGTTAGGTATATTTCTATCCTAACCGCGAAACCATTCCCCGATGCCCGGGTTCAAGAACACGCTTTATTTAATTCTATTGCAACCTACGGTTCCCACTTTCGAGTTCAACCTTAGGTTCATGGATAATACTTAACAACTGGCCAGGAAATTAAGTAATTCAGAGCAGAATTAAATAAACAACTCAATCTGATAAATTTAATAGAATTCAACCAACTTCAGAGTACAACTTTCATGGTTAACCCATAACCCTAGAATAATAGAGTTTAGCTACTCATAGACAAGTTAGCTTTCTCCCAAAATAATCTAGAATTCATGAACAATAAAGAGGGAAGAAGAATTACAACTCAATTGATGAATCTCCGTTCTCTAGCCTCTATTATGGTTCTTGCCTCCAAAAATACGTAATAATCTCAGAAATAGCGTTACCAGGGTTTTTTCCTAGGAAATATTCTAATAATACACGTTTTAAGCTAGTCCTGGTAGCTCTGGGACTATTTTACGGCGCATACACCGGAGCATGCCAAGCATCTGTGGCTGTATGCGCTCCTTTTCTCAATTTCTTCAATATTTGCACTCTTCCCAGTCCATACAGCCTAGCATGCCAAGCATCCAACGCTGTACCCATTGCTTCTTCCTTGTTCTTGTCCAAATCAAGCTCCAAATTCCTTCAATTTGCTCCTAAAACATCCAAACACCTCAAGTTAGTATTTTACTTTAAATCTCACATTGTTGGGCACATAATACGCTGAAAATAACACAAAAGATATAAGAAATCAATGCCGAGACATAAGATACACGCCCAACATCAGAAACCCATAAAGATTGTAATTTGGCCCGTCCTTGGCCTTGCTAGCTGCACGATCAGCCATAGGCTTCGTTAGGCACTCAATGGTCAGCTCGAAGCTTTTCCGCCCCCAAGGATACTTGGCAAATTCATTTGGAAGGTATGCAAGGCAGACCAGTAATTCCTCAATACCAGCTTTTTTGTCCTTGGCGCACAATATTGAGTGAACAAACCAAGCCATGGCAAGCCCAAACTTGTACCGTTCAGGAACTTCCTCATTTTCTATCAAACTCAGCAACCGGGAAGCAGTAACTGCCCTTGCTTTCCCATCCTCCCATGCCGTTGAGATATACTCCCACATCTCCCTGCCCCTCTCTTTCATCGCAGCCTCCCATTGGACACTTGGATAGGCTTGGCATCTCAGCTTTGTCATCAAAGCAAACTCTTGGAGGCCAAAACGAACAGGCACTCCGTTGAAATTGAACCAAGCTTCTTTTTCTTTATTGCACAAAACTCTTCTTAGCAGAATATTGTGCACCAACCTGGTTGGAAACGATGGCTCCTCCGGCAAGTCCAAGAAATGGCCAAAGATACTGTTTTTGAACTTGTCATACAAACCACTTGTACGCAGCACAATCCTGAACTCACGCATTCGTCCAATAAGCGACGAGCGGACAGTTATCTTGGATTGAAAATGCTCATGCTCATCCAAGTAAGTCTTCAGCACCATTGGTGGAATGACACTGGTGACGTACTCAGGCTGCACGTACTCAGGCTGAATGTTTTGAAATTTGTTAGTTTAAGGAATCACCAGGGTAGTAAGAATATAATATCAGATGCATGAAACATCCCTTGAGATGTTCCAAGGAACTACAAGAAAATACTTGAACTTCATCCGACCTTCTCCTTCGCATCTCTCACCCTCTTCTTCTTCCCTACCATTCCTACCTCCTTCACCAGCTTGAACATCTACTACCTCTATAACTTCATGTACATCATCTACTTCTTCAACATTTGCAACTCCTTCAAATTCCCCTGCAAGATTATTTACCAACCTTCCCACCTCCTCTTCTTCTGCCATATTTAAAAGGCTCTCTTTTTTGTTTCCATCTTCATCCCAGTCATCATCACCAAACAGCGCTTCTATTTCTTCTGATAGATTACCATCGTCCGGCAGCTGTGGCCCAACATTTACATCATAGTCTAGGGACCCCTCCTCTTCGTCCTCCAATATTATTCTCCTCTTCCTAGGAGGCTGTTTACTAGGAGGAGTAGTCTCCTTCCTCTTAATTCCCCGCGTATAAGCCATTGTAGCTGCAAATCACAAGTATATTCATCAATTAAAGATGTACAAGCATGCAATATGGGTGTGTGAAACATAATATACATATGTATATTTTATCAAACCCTAGTTCAAGTAGAGTCATCATTAAACGTTATCATCCTCTCGCACGGTCGGAGCACTGTCTCAAATGTTCCAGAACTTTAAACATGCATGCACAAACATAAACATGCAAAATCTTGACTATATGTACAACATTTTTTCAACCTTTAGCATATTTATTTTATAAAACCCTAATTTATTTTAACAAAAATCATCTAAAATGCATCACCAACTTCAAACATCCCATCACACGTTTAGAACACTGTCTCACGATATTTGACTCTGCGAAGGAGTATGCGTACAATATTTTTTCAACCTTTAGCCTATTTATTTATAAAACCCTAATTTATTTTAACAAAAATCATCTAAAATGCATCATCAACTTCAAACATCGTATCACACGTTTAGAACACTGTCTCACGATGTTTCACTCTTCCAAGGAGTATGCTCTTAACATGGTAATATAACATAAACATGCAAAAACTTCACTATTTGTACAAGAACATAGCACTATTTGACGAAAAAATCAACAAAAACAAAGATTTTCACAAGAACTTTCTCAACTTTCTTCCAGTACTGTAAAAAGGCGTAAAAATCATAGTTTTTTCAAAATAGCAAAAGAAAAACCCCGATTCACTTGAAAAACATCAATATTGTTCAAAATTTACCTTTAGATGTTACCGGAGAAATGTATATGGTCGGCGACGATGATGTTTAGAAAAATGCGTAGAATACTGTAGAAAAGACGAACTTGAGAACTGTGAAGTGTGTAAGAGAAGATTTTTGGGGTTCGATGTTTTAAATTATTGCACTCAGTCCGTTCGGTTCCTTTTCCCACCTTTTGATTAAAAGTTTTTGGGATTGCTAATTCAGTCCAAAAAGTTTTTAATCAAGCCCCGCAAGTTTTGTTGTTTCTAATCGGGCCCATGGTTTAATGTTAAACGCGCGCGTTATTCAACGCTCCACGCGCGTCCCCTTTTATTAATTAAAGACTTGAGAGGGTCTTTTGGCCCATTCTTCTCAAGTAAATGCAAACGAATTGACTTGATTTTTTATTATCATATGTATATTTTGTGGAGGAATGAAGTAAGGACAACTTGGGTTTATTTATTTATAAAATGGAAATAATATTTTGTTCACTGTATGAATAAATGATGTCAAATTGGTCTTATATTATGTTTCTCTTTTGGATTTTTGTATAAAAGTAAAGTAATGACAATTTGGACTTTTTTGTTTGCATAATATTCTTAAATTTATCTAACACTACGAGCAAATGATGCCGGATTGGTTTTATGTTATGTTTTGCTTTAGTTTTTGTATATGAGTGAAACGATGACGGTTGAGCCTCATTTATTCACAAAATGGACATGATTTTTGGTTCACTACATAAATAAATAACGACGAATTGACATTATTTTATGCTTTGTAAGGGGCAGTGACATTTTTGTAATTACGACTTCAAAAATGTACTGTGATATATTTATAAATACGGAAAGTGCTCTATTAGTAAAGATATTTTGTACCTTCAACTTCATTAAATGTAAAAATACTTAATTTTTATTGACCAATTTCATGTGTGCTGAATGTTCATATATATTAATTAAGAGGCATGCCACATCATCTCTTTATAGGTTCATTTTCACGAAATATTCATACGAATAGGATAATCGTAATATTATTGAAAAAAAGCATTTTTTCAAATTCACAATTACATAAAACTTTTTAGTGACCGCCAAAAGTTAAATTGTTCACGAGTCACGACTTTTTTCCTAAATACTCCCTCCATTCCAATTTATGTGGCAACATTTACTTATTCATCTGTTCCAAAAAGAATTGCAGCATTCTATTGCAGCATTCTAAATTTGGTAACAGTTTAACTTTCAAAATTACAGTTTTGTCATTACTGAAATAATTTACACCACACAAACATATTTGTCTTATTTTAGACCACAAATTTTAAAAAAAAGTTCTTATTTTTTAAATTTTGTGTCGAGTCAAACTATGACACATAAAGAATAACAGATGGAGTAACCAAAACTTGTTTTTAAGTTTTAAACAATGAGACTCCTTTAACTATCCACATACGACGTCGGTTTTGTCGGGACAGGGTTTACGTTGCTGCCGCTATCTTCAACTCAAAGTGCCATCTTTTTGCAGCAGCAGCTAAAATGGTTCTATCAAACAAGAAGTTGAAACAAAAACTAAGAGCTCAATTATTAGAGTCCGCTGCAACATCATTTGAGGTTGTTAAGGTAGTGCAAGAAAACCCAATTACTTCAAAATCTGTTCTTGATGATTCAGTGACTCTGAAAAAGCCTAGATTATCCAAAAGGGATAAACGTAGAGAAAAGGTGCAAAATGGGCATAAACAAGATGAATCTGGTGGGACCCCATTGAGTGTTACTAGTGAACAGAAGAACAAAGGAAAAGATAAAAAGAGGAAGAGAGATCAAAAAACTGATAAGGAGGAGTTGAAGGATAGTGAAAAAAAGATACCTTTGAAGAAAAAGAATAAGAAAAAGAAGAAGTATAAGAACAAGAAGAAGCAGAAAGTAGAAGATGGGCAAGTTAAGGATGATGTGAAAATTGGAAATGGAGAAGTAGAAGAAACAGTGGAGTCTAGTAAAAGTGAAGAGAGGTATAAAAAGATTCATTCTTTGTCAATTATTTGTGTTATTATTGATTGTGCTTCCTTGTTACTTTGTTTTCTGAAGATTAGTATTGACCTTTTTCGTGATTTGCTTGGTTAGTATAAATAGCTAACTTGTTTGAGATTGAGGTGTAGTTGCTGTTGTTGTATGCTTGATGCTTAGTTTTCACATCAGAATTTGAGAAAAGAAAAACCATTGCTATGATAAAAAGGAGATGATATGTCATTAAGATACTAAAGTTAAAAGGGCTGCTAGGTGCACAAAGCATCTTGCATTCACGCAACATGGTCCCAAGGGAGTGTGATGTATGCAGCCTACCCTGTTGCTGGTGGCTTGAACCATAGATCACACGGAGACCATTGCTATGATAAAAGGGAGATTTTCTTTTGTTAAGGTGCTCAAGTTATGAATGCTCCGCCGAAGAAGTTGATCATCCTGTGGTGCATTACAAGGTGGTGTTGGATCTGTTGAGGATGGTATTGAATTAATTCGGGTAGCAGTGGGTTATGCTGCTACGCAGTGTTACAGATATGCTACATAGTTGGGCTTGTAGAAGCAAAAGAAGAAAATGTAGGGCATGAGAAGTAGCACCACTAGCTCTTACATGGGTAGTATAGAGAGCGTTTGTACATGTTGAAGATGATTTTGTACATTTGAGAAATAGTCTTTTGTCTTTGATAGTCTATTGGTGCACCCTTAAGATTCCTATATGTATAGATGATCTGGTGTCTTTTGAAGAGAATCATATTTTTGATGTAGAATCTCTACCTTTTGGGATACCACATGTATACGGGAGCTTTTCCTGATGTTAATAAAACTATTTACCTTATAAAAAAAAGATGTTGAAGTTATGAAGTATTGCTGTCACTAGATGTAACTTAGGGTTTGCTGGTCCACGGTCCACCACTTCAAAGGCCTACTTGGTTTTAGTCTTGAGTGCCATTGATTGTTTGAAACTGCAGAACTATACGCACACAAGCACACCCAAAAATAAAAAAGAAAGGAGTTTTAGAATGTTGGGTTGTCTGACAGAAGAGTACTCCAAACTCCTGTTTTATGACATTGTTTTTTTAATGTTTTTGCATTATCTTGTCCAACTCTTATCCATTGCAGATTTTTTCTTTCAGTCTTTTCATTGTTTCTATTTGCTTTTAGGGATGTACCTGTTTGTTCTAGGGAAGAAAGCGGTGGTGATATTTCTAATAAGGTGTATGTTGGAGGAATTCCTTATTATTCCACGGAGGATGATATTAGGAGTTTCTTTGAAGGTTGTGGTACCATTACTGAGCTTGACTGTATGACTTTCCCTGACACTGGGAAGTTCAGAGGAATTGCTATCGTCAGTTTTAAGGTACATTCTTTACTGTGTTTGCTCTTTTAATGGTATGCATTGACTTGTTGTTGCTAGCTATCTTCAGAGATTGTTGCTTAAATGGCTTGTTACCTCGCAATTGTGTGTCAGATTTTGGAGTGTGTGAGACATTTCAGGGCTTCAGGCTAAGAATTGTTATTCTTTTGACAGATAACTAAGTGTGATGGACAGTATTCCATGGAAACAATTCTTTTCTTCGCAATATGATAGTCATACTGTGAGTCCACCATATCTGTTGCTTGAGGGCATATAGAGAACTATCATAGAAATAGCAACTAAGTCCTATAAAATATGTATTCAGAAGGTAAATCTGCCAGATAATTTCCAAGCATCATTCTGGATCCCTAAAAGTGTGAGAAATGGAGAAATAGGGGGTGTTTGGTGTTCGATCATCTAGAAACCTCCCAGCCTTCGATAGGGTTGTAGTGGCTGGCCTAACCTAATCCAGAATTGTGTATATTACTCCTTTATCTCATAAAATGCTACTTTTGGAATGTCCATACTGTTTAGACATTTTGCAAAATCTATCTCATTGGACCTTATATAAAGAATCAACCTCGTTTGTGTTTGAAATTGTTTCTTCTTCTTGTACGACAAGTCTTGAAGTGCAACTGTAAGAGCAGCTGTTATTCATGTAGCTTTTTTCAAAATTTTTGCTCTTGAAATATCAAGCATCCCGAATTGGCTATTCTTGTTGCATTGAGGCTACCAAACCTTTATTTATTAGTAAGTTTATCTAATTATTTTACAATGACGGGCAGGAGTTCAAGTTACTCACTTTCACGGGTTAACTAGCTTTGTATTTGATTGGTGTTTTTGTGACCTAGACCTCCTCATAAGTCATATGTTTTGTCCTTCAGACCTTTGTTTGGTTTTCCTTTCCTTATTTTGCTTTTCTTAAAAATTTATAGTCTGAGTGGGTTTCTGTTATGGTCCCAGGTTACAGGTTTAGTAGCCTGTGTTTTCTTTGGACGACCTATTTTGAAATAATAACTCAGCTCGTTAAAGGGAGCCTGAAACCTTGGACCTCGTTAAGAAGAGAGAGCCCCAAATCTCTGTAATTCTTTGATAAAAACTGCTTGCTTGAATATTATTAATATGGTCCTTTAAATAGGACTAGACTACTACATAGAATAGGACTCTATAATTTAGGTTCTTGATAATACCAAATGACAAAAATAAAACTACTAAAGGAAACCTAAAGCAATTAAAACACTGGATCCTTAATCTGTAACATTACTCCCCTCCTGAAGAATGAGCTTGTCCTCAAGCTCAAAATCTGGAAGCCTGACAAAAACTAGCCACAACCTCTCCTTTGATCCTCACTTGAATTGGTCTCAATATCTTCCACTTCTAGCAAGAACAACTTCTTACACTGATGGGTTGTTGTATAAGGTTCATCACAGTTATAACATAGTCCTTTAGCTCTACGCTCTGCCATCTCTGCTCGAGTTAACTTTTTGATGAATGGATTTGGTGCAAAATTTGTTGCAACTCCAACTTGATTGGTGTTTGAGAACTGCAACTTTTGTTCAAATGCTCTAGCAAGATTCATGGCATGAACTAAATCAGGCGGTTTTTGCATTTCAACATCCAACCTAATTGAATCATCCAGCCCTGCCGTAAACAAATTGACATGTTGATCAACCCTCACATGTCTACTAGCCCTTGCTAAACGTTCTTGAAATTGCCGCTGATATTCTCCAATAGAGCCTGTTTGTCTCAAATTGACAAGTTCTCCCAGAGGATTACTGCGTTCTGGAGGGCCAAATCGAAGTGTACAGTAATCTTTAAATTCAACCCAATCCACAGAGGGCTTTTCCAATTCAAGTTGATGGTACCATAATTGCGCCTCTCCTAACATGTGAAAGGCTGCTAATCCTACTTTGTCTGCCTCATTGATGCGTTGATTTGAGAAGAATTTTTCGCATCTGTGAAGCCAAATCAAAGGGTCTTCTGAACCATCAAAAGTTGGAAAATCTAGTTTGGTGTACCTGGGTACCACTACGTTTGCACCTCCACCTGCTGGTATTGGGGGATTCTGCACTGGTGCATTGCTACTATTAGTAGTGGGCTCCATGTCTGGTGTTTTCTTCATGATAGAAAGAATTTCCTGCAATTTCAAGGAGAGTTGCTGGAATTGACTGCCCAATCGAAGCTCAACCTCCGAAACCCTAGCTTCCATTGCTGCGCGTTCCTGTTGCAAAAGTGACCGGATTTCTTCGTCCATGATGCCTGATTCTGATACCAAATTGTTATGGTCCCAGGTTACAGGTTTAGTAGCCTGTGTTTTCTTTGGACGACCTATTTTGAAATAATAACTCAGCTCGTTAAAGGGAGCCTGAAACCTTGGACCTCGTTAAGAAGAGAGAGCCCCAAATCTCTGTAATTCTTTGATAAAAACTGCTTGCTTGAATATTATTAATATGGTCCTTTAAATAGGACTAGACTACTACATAGAATAGGACTCTATAATTTAGGTTCTTGATAATACCAAATGACAAAAATAAAACTACTAAAGGAAACCTAAAGCAATTAAAACACTGGATCCTTAATCTGTAACAGTTTCTCTAAATTCATTTTCCAGACTGAAGCAGCCGCTAAGAGAGCTATGGCACTTGATGGTTCTGATATGTAAGTCAATAATGTATTCATTTGTTGAGAAAGTTAATTTTCTTCGTCTCGCTTCTCATAACACTTTATATCTGCTTCCAGGGGTGGACTATTCCTGAAAATCCAATCATACAAGTCAGCTAGAGGAGCTAACAAAGTGTCCAACTTCTCACCAAACATGGTTGAGGGGTATAATAGGGTATATGTGGGTAACTTGTCGTGGGATGTAACGGAGGATGACTTGAAGTTACTTTTTTCGGATTGCAGCATAAGTTCCATCAGATTCGGTGAAGATAAAGAAACAGGAGAATTCCGGGGTTACGCACATGTGGATTTTGCTGATAGTCCCTCTGTAAACATGGCACTGAAATTGGATCAAAAGATTGTATGTGGTAGACCTGTTAGAATAAGTTGCGCCGTTGCAAAGAAAGGAGCTGTGAAGAAAGGAGATTTTACCAATTCAAGACCGCCAAAAAATCGAAATGCAGATAGTGTTGCAGCAAGCAAAGATCAAAATGCAGGTAATGTTGCAGCAAGCAAAGATCAAAATGCAGGTAATGTTGCAGCAAGCAAATATCAGAATGCAGATAGTGTTGCAGCAAGCAAAGATCAAAATGCAGGTAGTGTTGCAACAACCAAAGATCAGAATGCAGATAGTGTTGCAACAAGCACTGTCAGTGCCAAAATTAGGAGGCGAACATGTTACGAATGTGGAGAGCGTGGCCACCTTTCATCATCTTGTCCAAAGAAACAAGAAACTGATCTGACAGAACAAGTTGCTAGTTGATTTTGTAGGAGACTTTATTCACAAATTTTGACCTAAGTAGTCGTAAACATAAACTATGGTGTTCATTTTTTATCCTCTCGGACAGAATCTCTAGAAGTCAATTATTTGCTCTTTTCGTAATGCCCGAGCGTCTTTCTAAAAGCTTTACAAGGTGTTTGGCTAAGCTTATAAGCACTATCTACGCGTGTGGCACCATCAAAGTGCTAGTACTTATAAAGTAAAATCAGTCATTAGTGTGATTACTTCTAACTTATGGTTTTTCAGCTTATAATCACTTTAGTTTGAGACTTGTGGTCTAGAATAAGTCATAGATATTTGTGTGGTTATAACCCCATCTTCACTTTATAGTTGTCATTCATTGCTTTTAAAGTTATATTTTTGTTAATAATATTAATGACATTTTGGTCATCTTAATATGAGAAGTGCTTTGTCAGGACCATTTTACCAAGCACACTAATTTTATTATTCTTTCAGCACCTCTACCCAAAGGTATAACTGCTTGTTCGCTCCGGCGGTCCAACAAAGAAGCAAGGTAGTGGTATCTTTTATTTATAAAATTAACTTCAACATCTAAAAATGCAATACAGTACTTGATACACTTATCAGCTTCTTTTAATCAGCTAATTCAAATGGGCTCTTGTGTTGATTGTGTTGTGTGAGCTTACCGAGTACTGCAATTCTTTTTAGTTTTGCGGCCGCAAAGGAGAAATTCTAATAATAGGAAGGCTTGGGCAAAGAGCCGAGCTAGATCGGGCTTGGTTCTACTCGATTTAAGTTTAGCTTGATCCAACTCAGGCACGGTTGAGCTGGGTCAACTCAGATTGATTGACTTGTTTGAGTCATATAATGATTACTCTAAACTCAAGTTCATCCATTGTTTAATTGCGAAGAAGGAAGCCATTTAGAATCAATCTCTCATTCATTCACTCTCCATAGTGTACAGATTTTACTCTACTACTACATCAAAAATATAACTTTCATTCAACTAAATAACCACCACTAGAAAACTCATAATTCCTAACCTTAAGTTTCCACAGCATTTTCTTCCTTTTCCGAGTAATGTTATCACAATTAGTTTTAGTGTTCAGGACATACCAACCAAATGGTAAGTTGGGTGATATCAATATCATTGGCTTGGAATGAAGTTAATTTGGATCAACAAGGAGTCATTGATAAATTTGGACAGAAAAGACTTACATGTCTCCAATTTTTATACCACATATAATAGTTAATCATCGTTAAGCTATATCTTAATCTATGTTAATTAATCATGATGTGATTAGTTGATTTTGCATAAGCATTAACAAGTACTATAATTTTTGCCTTTAAAACCATGGATTATATGTCCTTCGACGGTCATTTTTTGAAATTAAGAAAAAAATTCGTGTTATATTATGCGTGCCTTTGCAGGCGTCCCCCAACATAATATTCTTTTTCCAAATATATCTATTTTAGACGACAAAATCACATTCTTGGCAACATTTCAGATATCAAATACTCCCCCTATTCTAGTTTATGGAAACACTTCATTTTTAATCGGTTACAAAAAGAATGACAACTTCCTATTTCTGGAAAACAATTTAACTTAAACATCTAATTTTCTTAATTAGAAGCTTTATAGACTCGCAAACGTTGTTGAAGACAAACAATTTATAACCATTCCCAGGCTCAAAACCTAGACCTTTGGTTTTTGGGGCAAATGATCTTATCCATCTCACCACAATCGTGGTCACTGTAACTAATCAAGTGTACTGAACAGAAAGTCAAATACAATTACTTGTAGAAGACAGGATTTTCCGAATCTTTCGAAACTGAACAATAAAAAGAAGCTAGAGTTAAGTCCAAATGCATATAACAAGTTAGGTTATCAGGTCATATGATTCAGAACTTCGGAGTGAAACAAGATTCGAAGAAATCAATGACACATTTCGAGACAAAAAATGGCCTGGCTACAAATGCAGCTAAACAAAGATGTACAATTACGTCTATCCAAAAGAATAGTCAAAATAGATGGAGAAAAGAATAAGCTATTTTAGAACTTTACAATATAAGGATCTAATAGAACCATGTGAGTACCATGATCTCTCATCAACATGTCAAGTGTATCATCTTGAAGGGGTTTCTGATGGCTGACTATTCAATGCAGAACTTGAGGGAATAGAAGGCATAGCTCCATTATCCTGAGACGAAGAACCGCCCCACTTGGGCTCTGCATCTGATGGCTCGATCACATGCACCGTGCCATCACTCATACCAAGAGCGAATTGGTTGGAATCAGATGGATGAGCTGCTATCACCACAGGAAATGCAGTGCCACTCCCACTGCTAACACAAAGTGAAATTCGGATTAGTTGGCCACAGTTCAGAAAAATTATCTCTAAATTCAGATAGACTAATCAGCATGTCAGTAGGCCTCGTGCCCTTGTTGCCGAATATAAAAGCTGAAATCCAAGTGCTAACTTTGTTTTAACAAACAAGTGTAGTTCACAAGTTCAAAGTTCAATGTATTCTGAAAAGCTAGCAGTTAAGGTTATAGTTGGTGTACTTATAAAATTAATCAAGGTACCATTCGCTAACTGGTGAAGGAAAGAAATGAGACCATATGGTCTCTGGTGAAATAAATGGAAAGACCATTCGGTAGCTGGTGAGAAAATCGGAAATAACTTTAGTCAATAACATCTTGTAAGAAAGCTCTTGCTCCACATTATATCCAGAAATTTGGAGGGAAAATGATTTTCGTTTTAAAATTTCAGTTTCCCTTCTGAACAAACACGTGCAAGAAAATCATCTCCCCCATTCTCATACAGAAACTTTATTGAGAAAAATATTTCATTGCCATCCAAACAAAGCCAAGATTCCAATAGACCAAATTAAGAGTTTTAAGATCTGGGAATTAGGCATCACGTACTCCAGTCGATCAGTCAATATCAAGATAGAGGGATGAATGGTTCGCCTGTTCTGAATAGTACAGGATCTATTCAAGGTCTGTGTGCTATAGTTTGATAAATTTTAGCAATAGGGAACTATCCCAGGACTATAAGTTATCTATTGGTCTCTTGTTCGGTCCTCTCGTTTACTTCTTTGCTCTTTCAGTATTTTGAAAGGGGGTGTTAAAGCTGAATCTAGGCTTATAGAAGTTAAGCTCAGGATCTCCGAGCAGGGTCATAGCTGGACTAGTGACTGAACAGCTCTATTGAATCTTTCCTCCTTCCCTCAGATCAACCCACTGCAGCACCTAACGTAGGCCTGCAGGCACTACTCTGGCAGAGTAGAAAGCTGCAGCCACAGCCCATGAATCTCTAGATATAGGTTACAAATGAAGCTCCATGTTGAAGCATTTCGAGCGAACCAAAGCCATTGGACAGCCACCCTTACTGCTCTTGTCCAAAAATATGCGCAATACTACCTATTGGTATGTGTGGAAACAATGAATCTATCAAAGCAAAGCATGAATACCTGCCAATCGAAGAAGATATGTAAGCTGAGTGTGCAATTCTACATCGAAGTCTGAGACTGTCTGCATCAAATATTCCAATTGCGCCATCGCAGAATCCAGTAAAGACCATCAGACCATCACATGAGTATATAGCACTCGAAATAGGAGCAGAAAGTGAATCCCTTGGATACCACTGCAACCAAATAACACCCGAATAATTTATATTCGAACTAGGAAATAGGAAAAGTAGGGCAATCGAGAATCAAACTTTAGATTATACGAACATGAATTTATCGAGATCATAATAAAAGAATGCAACATCACAACAACATACTCAGGGTTATCCCACAAGAATAAAAGAATGCAACATGAAACTTTTATATCGTTGAGCCATGCACAGCATTGTATATGTAGCTATAGTGCTAAAGTACGTAAAGCAAGAAGGGAAGTAGGAAGAGCAGAAATGTCAACAGACTAAATGAATCAACAACAAACATTTAAAAGGGGGATAAAGAAGACAGAAAACTGCATCCAGTCCCTAGAAATTCTGCTTAGCATAGCTATAATTGATCCTACATGCTTATGATTGTTTTCAATCGTTAATACAGCTAACCTTTTCAACAGTGAGCTCTTACTCCAAAGTCCAAACAAACGAGAACCACCGATGTTGAAAATATCCCTTCGCCAGGATTGGCAGGGGTATAATCATAATTAAAGATGATGACGATGTTACAATAACCACAACCAGAATTGGCATTAGTACTATCACAATTAAAGATGATGAGAATGACATATACTGATAAGTGGAATTTAGTTAACCTAAAAGCATAATTCATAAGCGATCATTTCACTCTATGTGCATTTAATAACAAAAGACAATGAATTGTATGTCAAGACTTACAGAGCGCAGACATTCAAGTTGGGTATCAAAGATTCCAATTTGGCTTTCATGAACTACTAGTATATGAGATTGGTCATTATGGAATTGGACTCTAGTTTCTCCAATTAACGGAGCTTGGTGACCTGGCGGTGCTTGGATAGCCCTCGCTTTTTTCTTTTCCCAGCCATCAACACTCCAGATACAGAGCTGCATCACAGAACAAGCACCAAAGATAACGCTATTAGCATGAAATTATACAAACTAAGACTCGCGCTTAAATGCAATCTACAAAATTCATATGGCACCAGCAGTGCTGTGTCTCAAAAAGGAAATGAATGCAAGAGAGGCAAAACTATTGCAAAGAGAAAAACCACCAACTTGCCTGTGCATCTGCACCTGAAGATACCAGTACATTCAAACTCTGTGAAAACGCAAGGCCTGTGATTCGTTTCTGGTGACCTTTGAGCTTGGTTTTGACCTACAACATGATCAGATAACCAAAAGGGAGCAATATTATTTCACAATGAAACCATAGCGAAACAAATAGAAAAGATCCTTTAACAGAAAATTCTAAAGTACAGACATGAATAAGGAGAAAAGGAAAGGAAGTTGATAAGCATAAGGCTTAAAAGAAATATAATAAAAGGACTCTTTCGCTTTCATATTGATGGTACCTTTTATGTATTGCTGACCATAAAAGTATGTGTAATTTGAGGGTAAAGGAGAAAAAACATGTCTGATGTACAGTGAAAAGTCAAGTAATAATCAACATTCAATTGTGTATGAATAGAAGATAAGGTATTATACTTTCACGCTTCCGTCTTCAGTGAATTGAAAATGCTGACGTGGGGGATAGCAAACCCCTCCATTTTACTTCCTTGCCGAAACAGTGAAATGGCCCTTGTACCTCGATATTTACCTCCACCCCAGCAACCCTCCTCTTTCTAATCCAACCAAAGGAAGCGTTCTAACTCATTTTCCAACTTCTTTACCAACAACTACACTAAAACAATGAAGTCTAACATGAACTCGAAGTTGCTATCATGCATATTTAAAGACAAACATGTATGATGATATTTCCACCACGCACAATAAGAGTTGAAAAAGGGCGATAGAGAGAAGAGAACACATAAAGGACATTGAAGCGGCTACAAAGTTAAGTTTCGGTATGGAACAAACAGTGAGAATTTAAACACGCAATACTCTCGCTTCTAAATGAGATGTGCATCCTAGCACCAAACACAACTAAAAGAAGTAAGTACCTCATCAACTCTAACATTGTATATTTGGATAGTGGAGTCCTCCATTCCTACAGCGATAACGTTGTTATCTTGAGGATGAAATGCTAAATAGGTGGCTGCAGGAGGTGGCGGCATGAAAGTTGTCATCACCTGACCAAAGTTCATGTATCAGACTATCAGTTAAGATAAACCAAGTATAGTCCTCAAAGAAATTCTGTGCAATGAGATTATTTTACAAACTTCAAACTCAAGAACTAAGATCTTTTCCAATCCTTTTCCGAGAGGGCCAACAAACCTTAAAAGTCATCATGTTAAACAAGGAGACCTTCCCACCAGAAGCAGACATGACATAAGAATCATTTTTAGATAGGGCAATACATGCAGCTGCATCTTCAGCTGATTTTGCATCACCGACATCATTAGACATGAGTGCCCCATTTGTTGGCTGCCATAGTTGTGGAGCGATTGACGCGGAGGACTGAAAGAAATAAGAAAAGCAAACCAATCAGAATTCTGACTTATGGACCTAGAGAATATGATGTGAGCAACAACGATACTCCAATTTAACCTTTCCAGATGGATTTCGCTCATTGCGCTGCCATTTCCAAAGCTTATGAATGGCATTGGAGCCGAGTGCCAGCACAGCAAGCCCAGAATTTGTATAGATCAGCCGCAACACCTGTCATCATCACAATTCCAGAGCCTTTAGGTAGCAGGCAAAGACCATAAATTGAAGAAGCATATTGTGTCTCAATGATACTTGAACAAGACTTCATATTCCATCTAGAAAAACAAACATGCAGTAGGAGACAATGACACTAGTAACCATGAAAAGTCAAGGGTGGTTGAAGAACTAATCAAGTAAATAACAGAATGATACATCCAACAGTTTTTAGCTATTAATGAGGGGGTCACACGATTCAACTGCATTAGAGCAAGCAGAGATCCTGGTTCAAGTCTCTACATCACCCTTACATCAAAAAATAGTTTTGAGATTTATTTGAGGAAATAAAAATATGTCTAATCTAACTACTTAACCTTTTAGATGAGGTGGTCATATTCAATTCAACAAGAAAGAAATATGAAGCAAACAAATTAACTTTTCAAAAACATAATTACCACAAGCAAGAGAAATTAAAAATGCAGATGAAGTTTTATAAAAACCTTGCTGGCTGACAGCGGATCAGGCAACTTTAACGTTTTAAGTTGAGATGAGTCAGCAATGTCAGAGAACTTCCAGCTTTTAATCTTGTCCATACTTTCAGCAATTCTAGGTTTCACATCGGGAACTCTGTTGCTCTCCATGGTGGCCTATTGATATGACAAGCATGATAAAGCAAATAGAGTCATACTCTAATGACAAAAGATCAGGAGCACCATGTACTTCCCTGTTAAAGTTAATAAATAGGGGATGGGGAGAATCATGGCAGACAAAATACCAGATTGCCGATCGACATTGATTGCTGAATTCTATCACTACGTTCCATGATTGGAGGTGCAGAGCCAGAAATATTAGGATTTGGACCTAAGGAGCCAGCAATTGGTGGCTGCAGAGTGCATCAAGATTAAAGATAACAATTATATCCAGTGGTGAGTATCACTAATCATAATTAGTTCAGGTTCTTGTGTAGTAAAAAACCATAACTGCCCAAATGAGGAGTAAAATTACCTTAACATTGACTTCAGAAAGTGCGCGAGAACCTTCAAATGCCCTGCTCTCCAGCATCCTCAGCATGCGCTGCCCATCAGTGTTTGCCAGAACCTTGATTCCATTATCACTCGTTGTGACAGCCAGTAATGAGCCTTCCTTATTGAATCTTAGCCTAGGACTGGCCTGAAAAGCAAATTGGAGTTCAAGAATTCTCAGTTTCAATTTTAAAGTTCCTCTATCAAACAAATGAATTCAAATAACAGCAGTACTAACAGGCAATCCACCGTCTCCATCAGTAGATGTAAGCATGTTCGTATTATCCATTTCCCAAAACTTTATCTGGAACTCATCACCAGCAGCTAAGAAACGATTCCTGGTTGTGTCGAACTGCACAACCCCTAATGAACGCTTTCTAAAGCCAGAGTACGTCCTCTTGATTGCTCCTTCACTCTCATTCCACTCTACAAGGTGGGATTCACCTTCTTTACTTGTCCCACAAGAGAAAAGTCTGAAAGAAGACTGGAAAAGTTAAGTATGACTATAAATACATCAAATGCAAACAGGTTTGTTTTGTTTCAGAGCATCAATCTTAAAATCACATAGACCTCTTTCAAATTCATTTTTTCCTACCTTCAACAAGCACCTTTAACTCAATCACTGGCGCTGTTGAATATTTTACCACGGCACCTTTTGAGTATAAAACTCACCTTGATGAGTTCTTCAATAGAGTCATGTTTTGCCTTATAGGGAGTACCTATCACTTTAGCTCTTTCGATAGAGTCATGTTTTGCCTTGGGAAGTACCCATAACTTTAGCTTGCTCAAGGAATGATATGCTTGATAGAGTGCCGAAAAGGGGCTTTTCGAAAAGCCTATGAATGGGGGAAGGAAAGTCTACTAGGAGTAGCACTGTACCAGGAGAAGACCATGAAAAGAAGAATAAACCTACACGCTTTCAAGTATTGAAAAATGTGACTGGAGATGAAAGGGTTAATTTATATGGTGACAAATTGGTGGATTCTTTTGAGATAAGGTGAGACCTGACTACATCCTTGTCTCCATTCATGTTTTCTCATATGTTCCATGCTGATGACACCTCCATATATTGTGATGCTACAATAGGCAGTTGAAGGATCTCAGCATTATTCAGTTGGTTTATTTGAGGCTATGTCTAGATTGACTATAAATCTTTCAAGGAGCCATCTTTACCCAGTAAATGAGGTGCAGAACATTCATTCATTGGCAGAACTTAGAGGTTGCAGAGTTGGTTCCAAGTTTAAAGGAAACTTATTAAGTTTCGAAGGGCCTTCATTTGCAGAGACAACAGGGACAAAGATATGTTTCCTTCAATCAGAGGGAGTAAAGTGACACCACCAAAGAAAGCGAGAGGTTTTGGTATGAAAAAGCCAACAGTATAATAAGATCATTTTTATTTAAGTGACTTTGGAGATTCTGTAAAAACAGTCTAAATATTGGTGCTGATCATTGGAGTTCTGAAACTATGTGGTCTGTACTGAGGTTTGGAAGAGTATTAAGAAACGGTGGAAAGATTTATCTTACACTTTCAATTCTCAGCGGGGAATCGGCAAAAATTCAGATTCTGGCATGAAGCTTGGGTTGTAAAACCTCTAAAATGGAAATCACTCTCTAATCGTATGAGCACGTAGGAATTCAAGCAAAAAACTCAACTAATAAACAAAGATCAAACTGTGTGTCTGTTCGGACAGACCTGGTTCCATCGGCACTATATGCCATTGTTGTGCACCAAAGACCAGGGGCATCATAATCTACTCTTGATCCCATGCAATCATACAGCCAAGCTTTTATTTTACCATCAATGGCCGTAGAGAAAATAAACTGCAAAATATAAATTAAGATAATAAACTTCTTTGTCAAACGACAAACTTATAAAATTATAAGACTTCCTTGATTCTCACTTTAAAAACCTTATGAAAATCAATTAGTAACGTGATAGTCAGCTTTGTGAAAAAATAACCACAGAATACAATTGTTTTACCTGGATATTCTCTTTATAGTGAGGGCATACAGAATATACTGGAGCTTCATGCCCCTCAAACATATATTGTCGACGACCACTTACTGCATCCCAGACCTGTTATAAGAAAGCAAATAATGAAGTAAATAAATCCTACAGAACTTTGGGATAATACTGCCAACAATTTTCTTGCAAAGTAAATTGTAACACCAATAATATGTTATTATGTCAAGGAGCCCACCTTGATCGTCTTGTCATCCCCGCATGTTACTATGCATAGTTGCTTATTAGGGTGGGCAAACGCAATATCATTAACACCACCAGCATGAGCATCAATCTATAGGTTGGAAGAATAATGAAGACTTGATGAGTTACGTAATTATTTTGGGGATGCGAGTGCAAAGAGACAAGGTCTTAGCTTACTTCTAGATGCTGTCTCAATTCTCCCGCTGGGCTGTATGTATATATTTGAACAATGTGCTTCGAAAAGGCCACTCCTACAAAAAGCAAAATGACAGAATCACGTGTACAGTTGAGTTCCTAAAGCTTCAAAAGCTTATCACAGAAAAGAAATTTTGAACCAATTAATCCCCGCCTTACCAAGTATAGAACCATCTGGGCCCCATACACATCGATTGACTGATATAGTGGTATCTTTGACTAAAGCTGTCTGAATGATAAGCAACCAAAGCATATTAGTTGGAAAACAAAAAGGTGAATCTTACAATCCAAAGAAGACAAAGGAGAGAGATGCTAAATTGATTGACTAAGACGTAATAGACATAACCCCCCCCCCCCTCCATCCCGAATTAAATGGATCCTACCAATATAAGAAAAGAGAGTTTTTCGAGATGTTCACAGGGACATGTTTAGATTTATGCTAAAAAATAAGTGAAGTAAAGTAGTTGAAAGATGACATGCTAAGACAAAATAATATACAGTGTACTTATGAATCAGGTCTACATCTCAATTTAGGTGACGTCGTGACGAATTCAAATTTCAGTGTAAATTATGCTCTGCAAAGTAACATTGTTTCGAAGCTGCAAGAAATACCCACCTGGAATGGCATCGAGCATGCAGATACATCCCAAACCTTGAAGGTCTTATGCGCTAATCTTTCTCGAGAGCCAACTTCCCAAATGCTAATGTCACCAACATTGGTGCCCACTACATAGTGATACAGGAAAAGATGGAGGTTAGGACTTAGGAGCAATAGAAATTGGAAGCCACACAATACACCCTTCCCAACCGTAGGTGTCACTTCCAAAATACTTCAATTGATATATCAAAATTTTGAATACAAATATGCACTTAGACGTCCAATAGTCATATGTATCACATATTAACTATAAAAGGGCAATTCAGAATCAACCTAGAAGAACAGTCTGCTGTTGTGGATGAAAATCCATGCTCATAACATTAGATCCTTGGCTAAGGTTCCGCACAACAGTTTTGGGAAGGTCATCCGGTGAATACATACTGGGAGGATGAGTTGAACCAGAAAAGGATACCTGGAAAATAACAAAAAATCATGTTGCTTGCCTTGTTAATCAATTAGAAGGGAGTCATATAATAAATTAGAGGTAAGATATCTTGCAAACTTGCTATTTTCTTATTTCAACCTCACCTCATCAGATTGACCAGCACGCATTCGTTTCATCAAATGCTCTGACTCAGCCATTTGATAGTCCATTCCAGGACCGCCTTGGGTTGGTCTTGGATGTTTTAAAAAGGAAGCTGGCAACATTACAGTAGACAACTTTAGTTAAAAATCCTTTCTAGAAAAGCAACCACATTTGCCGCCAAACCAATAATAATATTACAGACCAGCGCCAGGAGCCTGCACAAGTCCAGGGGGGCCTGGAGCAACAGCAGCATGAGGTATAGAAGGATTTGCATTTGACATCCAACCTGCGATCGCACTTGGTGAAGGAGAAACAACTGGCTGGAATGGCTGCAACAAGAGAACTAGATAAACTGAGACACCACGTAAAATATAACAAAGGGTTTAAGAAGTTCTGTCCTTAAAGGAATAACATGTTTAATGAGCTCTACTCACACTGTGAACTCCAAGAGGAGGAAATGCCCCAGGTTTTGGAACTGGTCCAGCAAGAGGCGTATTTGCAGGCGGAGGAGGCCGAGTTCCATTGCTAGAAGCACAAGTATGATCAGTAAAAAGTGTTTTAATATCAGGGTTTGGACGTGGATTCTTGCATAGCTGATGCTGCCAGTTAAGACTGAAATTCAAATGACACAAAACTTAATAATGTAGTCTAAACAAGAAAATCAGATGATCACACAAGGGGATGATCTCATATCCTCCTAAATATATCAACAGCTAAGAGATGCTCAAAAAAATAAAAGAAGAAGAAGAAGAAGATATCAACCGCTAACAGCACTAAACAACTATTAGAAGCGGTGAAATCATCAACCTGCCATGCCATTGCTCAGCTAGGAGTTGAAACTAACTTATTGGCATTTTTTATTAGAGCTAATCTTTTAAGGACTAATGGTACATAAGATCAATCCAAATCTCTTTCTCATACGAAAATATAGAAGCAAGTAAATGTACCTAGAAGGAGAACCTCAGTTGATTAAATGCAAGATATAAAGTACGCATTGGCGTCGAACCTTTGATTAATCAATGTCCGCAGCCGTGAAGCTTTGAAAGAAGGGAAAGCTAACTTGTCACGGAACAGAGGGTTTGCCTCAATAAGCTTTTTTAGTTCTACCAGCATAATATTTCTTGCTGACTTTGTATCGCCATATTTGGAGAGTTGCTCGTTCTGCCTAGGGACATGGCGAAGGATTTTCAGCTAATCATCAACAAAAGGAAAGATTACACATAAATTTTCAAATGCCAAAATATAATACCTAAAATTGTCAAGAGTCAGTAGCTGGGTGATCTCCTTGAAAAGATCTTCATTAAAAGAAGCAAAAACCTTAAGGTCCTTCACAAGAATCTCAACTGCTTTTACTCGATCATGCCTGATAAATATGTTTTGGACACCAACCAAATGATTAGAGATGCAGATGAAACGTATCAGACTATTTAATGGTGAATGACATCTGAACTCACTTATCAAGAGCTTCAAGATATTTTTGCTTTCTTATTTCAAAGAAGATCTTCATTGAATAGCGGTTGTCCTCAACCTTTGTGAACCCACTTAGGTATCGCTCAACATCATCCCATTCACCAGCTTGCACACTATCCTCAAAGTATTTCATGTTGAAATAGAATCCAGATTCTTGCTCCAACCTAAAAATTAATATTCATGCAATTTCATAGTAAGATGAACATCACAGAAGAACAAGAGAACTAACACTACGTCCCCTTGATACTAAGTAAGAGCTATGTCATCTAACTGGCTGTCTAGACTCAAGCTGAACAATGAAACGAGAAAATGTACAAACAAATAACCAAAAGGAAACAATCATAAGTTTTATACAACTGACTCAAGGTAATCAGTTGGCTACATCATTCATCGGGTCTAAAACGATAACAACTAAAAACGGAAAAACCCAACTTTAAAATCCTCAATCACATTTCATGCGTTAGATGACATAGGCATTTGAATTTGAACGATAAAGGTGTGTATATAAAAAGGAAACTTACTTATGAACTGTCTCTTTGAACTTCTCCTCATCCAAAAACTGGAGGATTAAGAAAACCAGTTCCCTACTTAAGGAAGACATGGTGACAGCTCCAGGTACCCCTAACCACTCCAGTGCAAATGTTTGGATGTTAATTAGCAAAAAGCAAAGTAAAAGTTAAGCCAAATTTCGACCAATTAGAGCCTCCTTTGCTCTAACTAATCACCTACTTAATTTAGATCTCTTTCCCTTTAGCTCCAAGTACTCAAATTTCTCACAACATTCAAGAAACACTATCACAACCAGAAAACACAATGTACTAACACCTAGGATCCAACAAAATCACTTCAACCCTTGCTTTCTTAAACCTCTCAAATCAATGCATCGAAATTCCTCGTAGAGAGCGCTTCTATTAATTGGTTCTATG
This sequence comes from Petunia x hybrida, assembly GCA_037355625.1. Lineage (NCBI taxonomy): Eukaryota > Viridiplantae > Streptophyta > Magnoliopsida > Solanales > Solanaceae > Petunia > Petunia x hybrida. The sequence continues at coordinate 889,689 of JBBBVM010000664.1, read as the reverse complement.
CGACGCGAATCTGAATTACTCCAACAACATAAAAAAGCTATAACATAACAATCTAAGCCCACAACTTTTCTTGGAAAATGAGCTTCTCCAAAAATCCTCCTAAAAACAAAGTCATAAAAAATCAATCTTTAACACTAAACAAACAACCCCTCTTCAAATTTCTTCTAAATAACTCATTTTTTCTCATAAAAATTCAATCTTTAACACTAAATAAAACAACCCCACTTCAAATTTCCTCTAAATATTCAATCTTTAAACAACCCCACTTTCAAATTTCACTAAAGAACACATTTTTATCATAAACTAACAATAATGAGAGTAAAAAAAGTAATCTTTTTTCAGATCTAAGTATATCAAATAACTAATCAAGAATGCATACTTGTTTATAACAAACCCCACAAAGCAAAAGCTAGGGTTTTTTTACTTTTTTTTTTTTCTTCTTCTGTAGAAGAAAGGACTATATATATATATATATACTGAAAAAGACTTTTCTTTTTTTTTTGTCTGCAGACAACCACCCACTACTACTCCTACAGTTCTTTTTTTACTCTCTCTTTCTATATATATATAGCATGTGTTTCATTTTTTTCTTACACTAAAAGTGGTCTTTGTTGCCTTTTATATAAGGGGGTGGGGGGTAGTGGGGGGGTTGGGTTTTTGTTGGGTTTAAGATTTTTGTTTTCCTAAAAAAAAAATTGAAAACACATGAGTGATCTTAAATTGTTTGTAGAGTTAATAAAATGACATGCTGGTGAGGATAGAGAATGTCACAGTATGTTGTGATGATGTGTTTTATATCCACTTGTTTAGTATTGATTGGTTAGTTGCTGGATATTGGGGTACACATTGGTAAACTAAAGTACTGTTTCTCTTAAATAAGAGTAGCTCTTTTTTATACTGTTCGAATAAATTTAGATTCGTGTTAGCTACTCCTCCATTTTTATTAGAAGTTTTGGATTCTAATCCTAGAAATGAAATCGTATTTGGTAGAGGGCGCTTTACTTCCTCATAATGTGGTAAATCCGGATTAGTTGAGCTACAATGTGGGTAACGAATACCGAGTGTCAAATCAAATTAAATAAATTGCATTAGATGTGACTTATTAGACGAGAAGTAACTACTCCTCTAAAATGATTTGACTCAAACTCAAGACGTTTGATTATGGGTTAGAGAAATTTCGAATATATATTGCATAATAGACTATTACGTAGTTGTTAATACCTCAAGTAAACACTAACAAGTTATCATTTTCTGCTTCCTTTTATCCTTTTTTTTTAATGAAAAATGGAACTGCCCAAGTATAAAGTCACATTCTTCTGATAAGTTTGTATATCCATTTGATTATCTTTAATAATTGTTGCATCCTCGATTTTTATGATGAGTATCTTCTTGTTGATTTCTCATCATTGACTTGCTCCAAATATATAAATTGCTATAATTGAAAAATGATATTTCATTTAATATGTTCATTATTCATTAAATTGAAGATTGCGACTAAGTTGATATTCAAGATTGAAAGCAATCTTTTGACAAAATTTTTTGAAAAGAAGGTTAAGAACCGCTAAATCCTTAACATGCCATTTCAAATATAGGTGACCATCTAATATTTGGTATTCATTTATCGATTAAGTTTATCTCATGTTGATTGTTGTATATGATACTGAAGGAGAAACTCTTCCTAACGTTGATTTTTTTGTTCACAGTATTCGAATGCTATACTTGTGATTGACAATTGAGGTGTCATATACATCTCACTATACCGACCAATTAGTAAGTAATGAGTCATACACCTTGATTTCAATTGATGACTCTATTTGACTGGGCGGGAAATTTAAAATATTAAAGACCCACGTAATTTGTGATCTTAAATATACTATCTCACGATTATAAAAAAAAATAATATTAAGGATATGATTGATATTATTTTTAAATTTTAAAAGAGTCATTATTTAAGGAATGAGATAAAATAAAACATGTTCATGTGAACTATAACAAAATTAGTATTTCTTACGACCCGATATTGCACTTTTATTAGTAAAAGTGTATAAGTTAGCAACACTGAGAAAGTGGGGTTCTCTAGTGCACTGCTATTGTATGCAGTATGCACTTCTATAGAGTATATATTTTTGGATATAGTTTAACCTAGAAAGAAAATCAAAACTAGAAAGGGCAAAATTTATCTCCTTTTGGAACTTTCCTTACTTTTTCCTTATTCCAACTTTTTCTTTAAGTGGGAATCAATGGAAAATAAACTTAAAAGCTTTTTTCTAGTGGAGTAAAAATTAAGAGTCCATTTGGGTGAGCTTATTTAAAGCAGTTTATAGTCAAAAGTGGCTTATAAGTCACTTTTTTAGAAGTTGACTTTTTTTAAATACATAAATGCTTATAACCTCATAAATTTTTTAGTTATCAAACATTTTACTAATAGGGTTATAAGCTTTTAATCTACTTCTAAGCTTACCCAAACATGCTCTAACTGGGGCAGGTATAGTGTGCCTCAAGATCAACAATGTAGCTGGCCACGTATTATCTAACGTGTAAAAATATTTTTTTATTTTAATCTTGATGCAGGCAATTCATTGTTAGATTAATCATTTAATTACCTTTAAGGGCAGAACAAAAAAGACCACTTATTTATTACTCCTTCCAATTCATATTATTCGTATTTTTGTCTTTGACACACCCTTTAAGAAATTAATACTGAACATTAACTAAGAAAGTTATTGACTAAATTAACATTCTTCTTGCTCAAATTTATTCATAAAAAATTATAAGGTCTTAAAAATGTAATATCATTTATTACTAAGGTTAACTTCGAAAAAAATAAATTAATACCTTTTTTAATCTGTAAAATATCACTTATTATGAACCAAAATAAAAAAATAAAGACACCAAATAATATGGATAGGTGGGAGTACTTGTTTTGCTACTTTGTGGATATTCATGACATAATTAAGATAAAGCTGATAATGATGCTAATAAGAAAACATATCATATTGCCTATTTGTTCCATTTTGTTTAGCACTTTTTTATTAATTCTCAATAAAAAGGATAACTCATTTCTTTATTTTCTTAATTGAAAGCTTTTCTAATCACATAAATATTATTATATATTTAAGATTACAAATTTTTAAGTTTTATAGTTACACATAGGGATGTTCACGGTTTGGTTAAAAATCGGTATAAATCGAAAATCGAACTAAATCGATTAAAATAACCGACATTTTATTGATTTTGGTTTGGTTTGGTTTTTAAGTTTTAAAACAAGTAATATTTGATTTGGTTTTGATTTTATAAAAGATAGCCGAATAAATAACTTAAGCGAACCGATATACTACATATATTTTTTTAATTTTTGTATAGTTTAATTTTCAGTTATTAATATTTTTCAACAAAACTTGTACTAGAATAAATGAATTGAACTTAACTAATTGTGTTCTTAAGCACAACAAGAATCTAACAAGGCAACAACTTAGTAAAATCAAGATGATCTATTTATAGTAAACAAGATTTTTACATATTTGTATTACTTATGATTTAGTATCATCACTCATGTCTGCCAGTAATTAGTGACTCTCAGTTAGAACTTTACTTGCATAAAATCGTGGATGAATTGTAATTATCATTTCGACCTGTATATGAACATGATATGCTACTGCTCGCGGCAGATAAATTTATTTTGCATTATTCTGATTCTCTTAATGATATGTAAAATATGATACGTAGTTTCTAGTATTTGTTGAATTACTAATATTTCCTTTCTATTATATATGTGAGTGTCTCAAGTGAGTAAAAAATATTTATGGCCATCTTTATCATTCTTTTTTAAGATTAGTTCTCTTTATCATTATTCTTACGTTGATTGTTATTTTGTTTATAAAAAAATAATAAATCAAACCAAACCGGCAATAACCAAATCGATGATTTTAATTTTACTTGGTTTGGTTTTAAGAATTTAAAAATCGATTAAATTGGTTTGGTTATGATTTTGATAAAAAATCAACGAAACCGAAATGTGAACACCCCTAGTTACACAAATACTATTAAGACCGCAAGTTTTAAAAGTATTCTTATATTTCTTAAACATTGTTTCAAATTAAACTACGATAAACAAAGTGAAACAGAAAGAGTACTCTCCCTTGCAAAACATTTTTATTATGATCTGAGCATTTTCTTTTTCAGTTTTTTTATACAGCCCGTAGGAAAGGAGAAAAATAACTAAGTACAAATTAGGAAGTATGATGAACTTTTGAAAAAATTCACACTGCCTGAACAATGGCCAAATTATTTAAATAAAAGAGAGTCATTTTCTGTATATTGTATGCATATTTCATCTATTTATGTGCATAATCTACGCATACTAATTCGAGCAGCTATTTCTATAAAGTTTTCATGAGCTTTAGCATATGAAAATAAGTACTTACCGTTGGTATTTTATTTGAGTGATAAAAAAAGCTTAATGTACCTATTGCTGAAAAGGCCTCATGAAAATGTATGTTTTTATTCTTTAAATGATAGATCTATTCCATTGTGCAAAGGTGTTATCCAATATTTATAGAATATACATTTTAGTTATTTGTTCATTCTCTTTATTTCTATCCTACAAGACATAAGAGTTAATCTTAGCTTGTTAGTTTCCATATTCATCTTGCGACTACTAATTTTTTTCACTCGCTTTTACAGTTCAGGCTTCTAAGATAACAAACAGACATTTTAGTTTAAACAAAAAATAGCAATATTATACCATTTTCAAAACTTTTTAAAAAATCATAGCAATATACATAAAAGGTAGGAGAAAAACATAAATCCTCCACCTACACTAGCCTACCACCCATAGTCGTTCACTACTAGAAAAAGAGTAAAAAACTACAAAATGGTTGGAGACGGAATTTCCTCTCCAATCAGTTAGAGAGGGAATTCCGTCTCCAATCAGTGTATTGCGTGTAAAATTAATTAAATTGGAAGAGTTGGAGACGGAATTCTGTCTCCAATCAAAAAGTGAAAAAGCTGTCAGTTGATTGGAGATGGAATTCCGTCTCCAATCAACTGACAGCTTTTTCACTTTTTGATTGGAGACGGAATTCCGTCTCCAACCCTAAACAATTCCCAATCTATACAGCGGGCTCCCAATATTTTCAGACACTCCAAATTTTCAAAACTCCCAAAATCCTCCACGGCCAAAAATCACCCCGGTGAAAAATCTCCACAGCTCGGCACCCCCATTTTCTCCGGCCACCGTATTCAAGTAAGTTCCCCCTCCGTCTTCCCCATTATTTTTCCCTTTCATATCCCCTATTATTTTCCCCTCCCCATTTTCCCCACCCTTTTTTTTTTTTGAAATAAATTGTATTGAAATATTTGTATGCATATCCGTTTCTAGCTTAAAAAATTGTGTATTTGCTGCTTAATAGAAAAGTTGCATATGGCAATATTGAATCTTGATATAAATAGGGGTTTGAATTGAATCTTGAATAAATGGTTCTTCTCAAGTTTGTTTGGCTTTTGGTGGAAATGATGATGATGATAGTATTGGGATTTTTGGTAATGTAGGAAGTAGTATATGATGTTGCGGGTGGGAAATTAGGATTTGGTTTGGAGGATGTTCTTGAAAACTTAGTGAATTTTTATTGTGATTGCCAGCTCTATAGCAAATAAAATAAATGTAGGGAGTTTGATTTAGTTAGTTAATTAAAAAGTTAATATGCAACATAATTTAACAAAAATGTTATACACCTATAGTTTGCTAGAAAAATTGCTATATTCTGTTGCATTGATTTATATTTATTTGTTTGTAACTTTTGTAGATGGAACAGGATGAAAATCGTAGTTGGATGTACAATATGTTCTATGAAAATATGGGTTTGAGGAAAAGTTATGTAGATGGGGTTGACGGGTTTATTGCTAAAGCTAAATTACTTCCTGAATATATACGGGGGGTTTCAATCAAATGTCCTTGTGTGAAATGCAAGTGTAGCCACGTGCAACCAATTGAAAATATCGTGTTGCACCTTTATAGAAAAGGATTTATGCCAAATTATTTTGTGTGGACTGCACATGGAGAGTGTAACCCTAGTGTCCATAGAGAGAACATCCAAAATGACTATGTCGGGTATAACTATCCTATGAATGAGATGTTGAATGATGCGTTTGGAATGTACCAAGGGGAACCCTCTCAACCGAATGTTGAGGAGATTCCTAATAATGAGGCGAAGCTCTTCTATGAACAGTTGGAAGAAGCAAGTCGCCCATTTTACGAGGGGGCAAGTCATTCAAAGTTGTCGGTGGCAGTTAGGTTGCTTAGTATTAAATCAGATTATAACATATCTCAAGGAGGCATGGATGAGATGATTGGACTTTTGAATGAACTAAACATAAGTAAATTGGGATTACCTTCCTCGTACTACGATGCAAAAAAGTTGGTTTCGTTTTTAGGGCTATCTTCAGAAAGAATTCATTGTTGTAAAAAAGGTTGCATGTTATACTACAAAGAAAACAAAGATAAGGAATTTTGTACATTTTACGGTGAGGCTCGCTACAAGCCAGTCAAAAATGCTAAACAGAAACAGGTCCCAGTTAAAGCGATGCATTACTTACCTCTTATACCAAGGTTAAAGAGGTTGTATGCATCAATGAGTTCTGCTCCTCATATGAGATGGCATCATAAACGTACACGACAATCTGGTATTCTATGTCATCCGTCTGATGGAGAAGCATGGAAGCATTTCGACAGAGTGTATCCTGAATTTGCAAGTGAACCTAGAAACATCAGGTTGGGTTTAAGTTCTGATGGGTTTACTCCGTTTGCTGTCTCTGCTGCACCATATTCTTGCTGGCCTGTATTCGTCACACCGTATAATCTACCCCCCAGAAATGTGTATAAGTCCATATATTTTCCTGACTTGTATTATCCCTGGTCCTAGTAACCCAAAAAGCTCTATTGATGTATTCTTGCAGCCTTTGATTGATGAGTTACAAATATTGTGGCGTGATGGTGTTGTAACATACAATTGTTCCTTGAAACAAAACTTTAGATTGCATGTTTGCTTGATGTGGACAATTAATGATTTTCCTGCTTATGGCATGTTGTCTGGTTGGTCCACTGCTGGTAAGCTATCTTGTCCTATTTGTATGGAAGATACAAAAGCATTTTATTTGAAACATGGGCGTAAGCACACATGGTTCGACTGTCAGCGCCAGTTTCTGCCAGATGACCATCCATTTAGGAGAAACACTAGTGCATTCATGAAGAACAAGGAGGATTTTGACGATCTTCCATAGAGGTTGACGAGCAATGAAGTTTGGTCCCGGGTTCAGAGGTATCCCAAGGCAACGGAGCAGCAACCATTGCCTAGAATAGCAGGTTTTTGTGTTACACATAATTGGACAAAGCAGAGCATATTTTGGGAACTTCCTTATTGGAAGGATAATCTTCTTAGGCATAATCTGGATCCAATGCATATTGAAAAAAACTTTTTCGATGTTGTCTTTAACACTGTGATGGATGTCAATAACAAAACAAAAGACAACTTGAAGGCAAGGTTAGATGTTCAGGCATACTGTCGGCGACCTGAATTGCACCTTCAATCAGATGGGGTTAAGGTGCGCAAGCCATCAGCGAACTACACTTTTGACTTGGAGAAGAGAAGAATAATTTGTGAGTGGATACAGAATATTAAGTTTCCTGATGGTTGCACATCGAATATATCCAAATGTGTCGACATGACAGAAGGTAAGCTTACGGCAATGAAAACCCATGACTGTCATGTTTTCATGGAAAATTTGTTGCCAATTGCGTTCAATGGCTTGCCTGATACAATTTGGAAATCACTCACTGAAATGAGTGTGTTTTTCAAGGACTTGTGTTCTAGTACATTGAGGGAAGAAAATCTACAATTGATGGAAAGTAATATTCCTGTGACCTCTACTAAATTGACCAAGATATTTCCCCCTGGTTTCTTCAATGTTATGGAACATCTGCCTATACACCTTGTTGAAGAAGCAAGACTTGGAGGCCCAGTTCAGGGAATGTGGATGTATCCTACTGAAAGGTAATGCATATCAAAGATTTCCTCCTATATTTAATATTTTTTAATTCATTATTAAATTATATGGCTATCTATGTTATACAGGACTATTGGCAAATGTAAGCGGACTGCAAAAAATAGGAATAGAATTGAGGAGTCGATATGTGAGGCTTATCTTGTTAGAGAAACGTCGCATTTCTGTTCTTATTATTTTGGGGCCGAGGTACCTTCTCTAAGTCGCAGGCCTAACCGACATGATGATGGTGGGAGCGACAATGCACTGTATCCTCATTTTTCCATATTCAATCATCCCGGTCGAGGATCAGAAAAAGGTTGCACAAAACTATTCAGCGACATCGATAGACAAGTTGCTACGACACATGTACTGCTGAATTGCCCAGAAGTGCAACTTTTTTATAGGTATTTGTCACTTTCTACAAATAACAAAAAAGGTTAATACATATATTAATTTTTACATCCTGAATATTGTTTTGTGCATAGCAGTTTATTTGTCAGTAACTTTGGGCACGATGCTGTGACGGACAAATTTTCAGAGTGGTTTAGAGAATACGTAAGTATTTATTTAGTGACACATATCTCGTTGGTGAATACTATACGCAAGTATGTTTTAACTTACAAATTTAATTGTATGCATGTTAGGTGCACAATCCTGAAAACGGCGTCAATCATCCACTGTTTTGTGATTTATCATTGGGCCTTGTTTATAAGTACAGACAAATGTCTAAGTACTTCATCAATGGCTTTAAGTTTCATACTGAAGAATGGTCCATGGGGAAGAAAACATATAACTGTGGAGTGTGGGTGAATGCAGGCACTGGTGATGGAGAGTTTGACTATTATGGTGTAATACATGAAATATTAGAGCTAGAGTTTAATGGTCATCCATGGAAAAGTTGGTGCTCTTTCGGTGTACGTGGTTTGATCCAACAACACTTCGGGGTACAAAGGTGCATCCAATATATAAAATAGTTGAAATCAATCACAAAAGAACGTATGCACATTATGATCCATTTATCATTGCTCAAAATGTGAAACAAGTGTACTACGTTCCTTATCCAAAGTGCAAAAATAAACTGAAGAACAAGGCAAAAGCAAATTGGTGGGTTGTTTTAAAAGCCAAACCTGTTGGAAGAATTGAGGTGGATGATGCATTAGATGAAGCATACCAAAATGACATTTCAACTGTTCAAGAAATTGTAGATGAAGAATTACCCGGCGAGTTGCATCAGGGTGTGGATTATTTTGAAGAATTTGATATGTCGGTGCTCAAACAAACCATGGAAACGTCTTTGGGAAATGAAGAAGGGGAGTACATAGATGAAAATGAATCAACTGAGGATGAATTGCTTGATGAACTAGAAGGAAGCGATGATGATTGATGTTAGTAGTTGAATGTTTGTGCATTATATTGGTTGTTTGTGGTATTTGTGACTAATATTTTGCGTAGTATTTTTTTTTATTAACGATGATATACTTTATTAAATATCTAATTCTATTGAATTTAATATTAATTTGCAGATATGGCATCTCGAGGTAGGAAAGGACCTAGGACCCGTGGTGGCCATACTTCCACAGGTCATACTACTTCTCCACTTCCGGCATTGACCCCTACCTATGCCTTGCTCTCACAGTTAGGTAATTATCCGAGTACATTTTTCGCTGGTCTCCCTAGTACCCCACTATTCCATCAGCCACAGGCCCCTAGTATATCTGCACAGACCATGCCACATACGGGGCCACACTATCAATTTGGTCAGCCTGCTGGTCCCTCTTTCCATTCCATGCCTATAGTAGGCACATCCCCTCAGTCTGTGCATGTACGGGCCCCTACATTTCAGTCATTCGGCGCACCGGGCCCTTCACAGCTGATGATGATACCTACTCCTAGTATGCATCCACATAGTTTGCCATCTGCTACACCTTCCATTTCGAGTACTGTTCCATCTGCATCATCATCGGCATGCCCCAGTTCGAGTACACCCGTACCAGAGACTCAGCCAGAGTCCTCTCCATCTGTCACCACTACAGCGCGAAAGGGTAAGAAAAAGCGTACTAGTGCTACAGTTCAGTTACCTGGTGGTATTGGATCTCTCGATGAGTCTGGTAGGTTGATTATCATGCCTGACAGCAAAGAAGGGTAAGATTTATTCATTAACCCTTAAATTATAAACTTTTGAATTGAATGCAATATATATTTATCAACATAATTTTGTATGTTAAATTTAATGCAGGTTTATTCCATCGGACAAGGCAGTGAAACTTGTTGTTGAATCTATAACACCACACTTTACTGATGGTTGGCCGTCGTGGGGAAAGGTGCCAGTAGCTGTTAGAAACCGCATGTTTGAAGCTTTTACGGTATTAACTATACATATGAAGCTTTTGTCATTTGATTATTCAATGTGTTTTATTAGTTTTCACTTATTATATTGTTATTGTTTCAGCACAAGTGTTCGTGGGATGCTATATATGATGATGAAATCCGAGCAGTTTTTGAGAAAAAGGTGGCTAAAAGGCTAAGTGATTCCCTATCAAAATACAGGCAAAAGGGTAAAGTTCTCAAATGGATTTATCAACAGAATTGGGATAAACTCGAAATTTATTGGGAAACACCTGAATTCTTAGCCCAAAGCGAGCAGGCTGAGAAAAACAGAGCATCCGCAAAGGGAGGATCGAAGCACACTTGTGGTTCAGTTAGTTTGGCCACCCATCGGGCACGATATGTAAGTCAATCTAATTTTTATTTAAATTAAAAACTTAACACCATTTTGATTTAGCATTAACACATTTGCATTGTGTAGGAAGCGGTACATGGAAAAGTTAGTGATTATGACTTTTTCCGTTTGTTCTATTATTTATATGACGAACAAGGAAATGAGGTGGGATGGGTCGAGCCACGTGCACAACAACTAGAGGTGAGATATCATAAATAAATTTATTTTATTTTAAATTATTCTTTAATTAATTATTCTAATCGCGTCGTCTGTTTTAGGAAAACTACAAAGCTCTACACCAAGAATGGCTTGAGAGCCAAGGGTCACAGGTCGTTGAAGGCTCTCCTAAACCCACCCAGGAAGAAGAAAATGCAATGTTCGTTCAGGCGGGTGGTGGCTATACTAGCAAAAATCGAGCCTATGGCCTTGGTCCTTCGAGGTACAAGAAGTCTTCTCGTGTAGGTATTGTCAATGCTAATTGCTCTTCTTCTTCTTCACCTGCACCACAAGCTGTGGATGATGACTTGCGCTCTAAATTGGCGGAAATGGAGCAAAGGCTACTAGATAGTGAAAGGCAACGGTTGGAAGACCGTGAGAATGTAAAGAAATTACAGGAAATTGTGGCAAAGATTTAGAGGGATAAGGAGCAAGGCAGTGGCTCCTCCCAAAGGGCGGATTAGTCTCATGGTTTGTTAAGTTTGTCGAACATGTTACTAATTAAATACTTTAGTTTTTATTTGTGCTGAATGCTTAATGATGAAACATGTATGTAGAATTATTTAATTGGCCGTGGTGGCTTTGTTTTATGTTAAACAGGTTGTATATAACTGTTTTAGTGGTGGTTTCTGGTTTTTGGTTGCTTTGTAGCGAGTTTCTAATATTTTTATTTAGCAGGGTTAATATAGTTAGAGAGGAAATTCCGTCTCTAAACAATAAAAATAATTTTTAATTATTTTACTGGAGAGGGAATTCCGTCTCTAAACAATAAAAATAATTTTTAATTATATGCCTGGTGTTGCTCCCAACGCACACGCAAGTATACGCGGTCGACAAGTAATAAAATGATAAGTAGAGTATCGTTCCCACGAGGACTATTCAGACTAACGCTTAACAAACAATTTCTAACTACTATTCAGGGATCTTTTTCCAATAGTGATGATTTTATTAACTAACGAACAGTAATTTAAACGATGGAAATTCAGTCAAACAATGGAGCAAACGTTGGTTGTAAACAATATTAAGGAGACGGTCCAGGGTCAGAGCTACGACCAATCCAGTCGAGTTTTCCTGTTGATTCCACTTCTTAAGTCCCAAGATTGCTAACTAACAGGTTAAATGTACCCGTGACAACCTTTCGAGTCTTCACGGTCTATGCAGGCTACTCCAATCCCTATATGTCTATGGGTTGAATCACGTGCACGCATTAACGAAATCTGTATGTAGCTAAGCAAGGTGAATAGGTATATGTCTATCCTACCCATAAATTGATTCCCCGACGCCCAGGTTCACAATCAAGCCCTATTCTTTCTTATGTGCGTTCATAAATTCCCTCTGTCGAGTTCAATCTAAGAACCGTAGATAGTGTTCAATTATTCGGCCGTTATAATAAAAAATTATGATCAAGAAAGAATAAACAATCTATAATTGGAATTCAATTCATGAAAATCAAAATTCAAACGTCAACCTTCATGAATTCGCTCTAACCCTAGAACGATGGATTTAGCCACGCATACTCATAATAACAACACAAGGATTTGATGAAATAATGATATAATAGATTAATGGAAGGAAGAAAAACCCTTGTTTAAGGTGTTATGAGCTCTCAAATTTGCTTCAAAGTCTGAACTTCTATGAAAAATGAAGTAAAAGAGTATTTATAATATTTACAGAAGCCTAGCAATTAGTTACGCCCAAGCCTAGACGAAATAGGACTTCCAAAAACGCTCCAGGGGCGCTATAGCTGGCGCCCCGCGCCTCGAAACGCGCGCAACAAGGCAGAACTCGTCGAATCTCGCACGCAATAGCCATGCTCCGCGCTCAAAACTGCGCCAAGATGCTGGGCGCTTTCCCTGGCGTGCCGCGCCACCCATCGCGCCAGGCCATTTTCCTGGTTCCGTCGTTCGCAGCTCACGTCGTGTCGTACCTTCGTGTGCTCGATCCAATCCTCAATCCAAATTCAATCTTTTCTTGCTCGATCATGCTCTTTAAAGCTCTAATTGCACTTTATAACATCTTACAATCATACGACACAAAATCAGTGCAAAATCACATTCACCAACTAGAAAACGTGCGAATAAAGTACTCAAATGTGAGGAAATATTAAGAAAATATAGGCATAAAATGCCAAACATCACCACCCCACACTTGAACCTTTGCTCGCCCTCGAGCAATCACAAATAACTTCCCAACCTAGGTAGAACAGGTCTGCCTATGACTATGGTTGATACCGACCATTGAACAAATGGACACATGACTACTATGGGTCCAACAAACATGCCAATAATTTATCAAACATCAAAACATGAGAACAACCACCCCAAGACAACTCAAATGCACAAACTCAACTCATTGCAACCATGCTCCCACAAAGTCACCCCTATCTACTCAACCAATAAGCCACGACTTCACCTACCTCATGCAAACCGTGTGCCCTCACCAAAATGAAGCAAGAGAGTGTCCCCCAAATATCACATACAACAATGTATATCAAGAATAGAACGGGGACAATAGCATAGAAAGAATTCACTCACTCTCATGAAAATCTCACATGTCACACACGATGTACCATAGGCTTGCCCGTAGTGTAGGACTCCACTAATGTAAGCTCACTCCAATCTGGATTAACTAGGACTTTAAAAGGTTGTAATGTAGGCTAAGGAGCTGGTAGGATACATATGGGTAATAGTGACTACCTCCCTAAGCACTTTAATACATCACAATTAATTTAAGCACATATCTTATCAAAGCCACCCATTCCACCCAATCAACAAATTTCACACACACCTTTTTTCAACAAGTAGCAATTTTTTTCTTTTAAGCACAACACTAGCAAGGATGGATATTCTTTTCTTTTCTTTTTATTTTTTTCTAATTGTTTTCAGCTTCTTTTTTCTTTTTATTTGTTTTTTTTTCTATTCACTTCTTTCCAAACCTTGCCAATGCTCCTTCAACTACTTCATAATTTTATCAAATATTCCCCTCATTGGTTCCACTCTAAAACCTCCCAATATTTCAACCACAAACTCCACAATAATATAACATTATCAATTAAAATGCTTAAGGAGTAAAGGGCCAAAAGAAAGCAATTTAGAACAAGTGGGTAGGCTTGCAGTGTGGGTGCCAACAAAAGGTCAAAGAGATCCCAACAATCAAGTCCAAGGTGTATACATAAGGGTAGGCAAATCAAGAGAAGGCATGTATCATTTCCCGACTAGAGTAAACCTAGGATTTCGCTTTGCACACACACGGGGCAAGTTCTAGACACCAATATACAAATATGGAGTAAAATAAGTATGCCTCACAACACACATTGCACACAGTCCACACAAAATGGCTCCATCACAGCTCTCAATCAAGCAACTAGGGTGCAACTTGTGGGAATTTAAGCACTAATGCACAAAGGTTCACAACAAAGTCAAGTGAGTGGACTCAAGCGTCTCAAGGGGGTCGTTCCATTTTTTCTAAGCAAGCATCTCAATTTAAAACCAAAAGACACCACAAATAGCACATGCAACAAGTTCAAGTCCACCTAGCATTCCACCTATTCCTTTCGTCTAGGACCACCTATAACTAACTACTCTAATCCTAATAAAAATAAAAACTACCCGGTTCAATGGCCTCCCCGTGGAAAAGAACCGAGGTCATAAGAAAAACCATGGGGTGGATGACATGTACCACTAACAAAGACTAAAAAGAAAATCTTTTTGAAATTTTTCATTGGTTTTCTAATAATTTTTTAAATTTTTTTTTTTCATATATTAAAGCAAGAAACAAATAAAAATAAAGTCAAGTGACAAAAGAAAATTCTAACGGTACATGCATCCCTAACCTCAAAAATAAAGGGGACTTCCCCCACCCCATACTTAAAACAAGCAGTGTCCTCAGTGCTAAAAATAAAAAGTACAAGAGGTAAAAGAACTTCCTTGAAGGCTCTAGTCCTTGGTGCTAGCATCCTCCAAGCTTCCGTATGTATGAGGTACTCATACTTCCCCCTACAGGTCACCAACAGGTCATCAAAATTAGGCAGGGGTGAGGACACCCCACACTTAAACTCGAAATTACTTGAACCTGCAATTAGGGGTGGGCGTTCGGTATTTCGGTTCGGTTTTTTGAAACTTCGGTTCGATATTTCGGTATTTCGGTTCGGTTTGAAGTGTAGAAAAACCCGTAATTTTTATAATTCGGTTCGGTTCGGTTTTTCGGTTCGGTACTTCGGTGTTTCGGTTTAAACCAAAGTTTATGGCAAAAAAAAAAAGTCCGAACAAGAAAATTTATAGCCTATGACTAACTAGGATAATTTGGTCCCCTCGACCACACCATAATTTGGTCTTCTCACTTTCTCATTTCTTTTAATTTCTTTTAGTACTAAAAGTATGACTAATTACAGAAAATGAAACAATTCACCCCCTTCGTACAGTATGGTATTATCATGGCGGAGCTACAATCAGTGAAAGTTGATACTGAAAAACTATAATTGTATATATAAGTCAAATAGGAGTATTACTTGATATTTATTAAATTTTGAAAATTCTTAAACACTCTTAGCAAAATTATTGGTTTCGTGAAAGTTGATACTGAAAAACTATAATTGTATATATAAGTCAAATAGGAGTATTACTTGATATTTATTAAATTTTGAAAATTCTTAAACGCTCTTAGCAAAATTATTAGTTTCGTCACTTGGCACTGATGTAATTTTGAAACGTCTCAATTTAGATAATTGTGCTATGAATGATTTTTACAAAGAGTAACAAACATTTAGATACTTTCTCTCTATTCTGCAAAATAAAAAATAGCAGAACCTTTAGTTAAATCAGTCAATATGTAGAATCATGTTACTTACTGACAATGGCTAACTTAGAGATTTAGAAAATATATGGCATATATGTAAAAAAAAAAAAAAAAAATCGGTTTTTTCGGGACCCGAAATTTCGGATTGCCCGAAACCGAAAACCGAACCGAAAAACCGAAATTTCAAAATTTCAGAACCGAACCGAACCGAAATACCGAACCCGAAAAACCGAATTAGTTCGGTTCGGTTCGGTATTTTGGTTTTTTCGGTTTAGTGCCCACCCCTACCTGCAATCTAAAGAAAAACAAAACTACGTGACACTATAAATAAAATAATACAAGTACAAACTCCGGTTGCCTCCCGAGAAGCGCCTTAGTTAACGTCGTGGCACGACGATACTTTTAGCTCACTTCCACCATTTATGTCTTCTCTTCTTACGACGAACCTTTGCTTTCTTCCTTTCTTTGAGAGAACCCATCTTCATTTCATTTGGTTTACTTCCATGTTCTTGTTTGACACATTCGATCATAGAGCACTCTTCAACCTTAGTTATGTGCTCCTTCTCATTATAAACCTTGAAAGTAACCTTTTCTCCATGCGCTCTAACAGTCATCTCTCCCAGCTCCATGTCAATAATTGCCTTCGAGGTGACTAAGAATGGTCTCCCCAAAATGATTGGAGCTTCTCGGTCCTCTTCATAATCTTGGACTATAAAATCAGCAGAGAATGTAAACTTACCAACTTTAAGCAACACATCCTCCAACTTACCATCGGGGTGAGTGAGTGATTCATCTGCCATCTTAAGAGTAACTGAAAAAGGCTTGATTGCTCCTAGCCCTAACCTTTTGCAAACAGATAGAGGCATGAGATTTATGCTCGCACCCAGATCACACAATGCACCAGTGATATTATGCCCTCCAATGGTGCAAGGAATAGTAAACCTCCCAGGGTCTTGAAGTTTTGGAGGTAGCTTGCTCAAGATTGTGCTGCACTCCTCGACTAACTCAACTGTACCTATCTCTTGAGGCTTTTTCTTCTCGACTAAAATCTCTTTTAAGAACTTCACAAAGGATGGCATCAATTCAAACACATCAGTCAAAGGAATGTTAACTTGAAGCTCTTTCAACATACTCACAAATTTTTTGATACTGGGCCAGATCCTTCAATGGTATAAGTCTCTGCGGTAATGGTGGAGGCGGCAGAGGTGCCTCCTTTTTCTCTTCTTTCTTCTTTACCTTCTCCACTTTTTCAACTTTTTCTAATTCAGCTCCCTCCTCAGACTTGGCCATCAGCTCTCCTCCTTCAATTAAGGTCACTGCAAGACATTGTTCGGGCCCTTTTTTAACAGTACTTACTGCTCCCACCAACTGCCTCAACTGGTGCTCCAGGGTCTTTTGGGCATTGACAAGATCTTGTATGGCATGTGCATTGGCTGCAGTGTCAGCTATCATCCTCTGCTGGCTTGTCATTATCTGCTTTAGCATATCTTCCACTGAATTGCTAACCTGCTGTGATGGAGCTGGAAGTGGTTGGTAATTATTTGGGGCTCTCATATTGCCTTGATAATAAGCATTACCAAACTGATTTTGACCCTGCGGCCTGTTTTGATTACCCACGTAATAAACTGACTCTGGATTAGAGGAGCAAACCTCTGTAGCATGATCTTGACCACAAACCTCACAAAAACTCTGGAGTTGTTGCACTGGAGCCACTGGTTACTGAGTCTGCGGTAGAGCTAGCTTGCTAATTTGATTTGAAATAGCATCCATCTTCGCCCTCAGCTCTGAAACTGCATCTAACTGAAGTACCCCAGCAGATTTCTGCGTTGTAGCTCTACCATCTCCCTGCCAATCAGGATTGCTCTGCGAAAACTTGTCTAGTAATTCATAGATCTGGTCAAAGTTTAAGGCTAGTACTTGGCCTCCAGCAGTAGCATCTACCACGATCTTAGTATGCGCAGTCAACCCCTCAACAAAAGTATGTGCAAGAACCTCATTGGATTGGTTATGGTGTGGACAATCTCTCAGTAAAGCTTTAAACCGCTCCCAGGCTGAATACAAAGACTCTCCTTCTATCTGTCTTAAGGACATAATTTCACTCCTCAGCCGGGCTGTCTTGGCAGATGGATAAAACTTAGCTAAGAACTTTTTAGCCAAATCGTCCCAAGTAGTGATAGACCCAGGCTTTTCAGCCTTTAACCACCTCTTTGCTGCCCCAATCAGTGAAAACGGGAACAATGTCAAGCGAACATAATCAATAGGAACTCCCGTCGGTGTATAAGTATCACTGATCTCCAAGAAATTTTGGATATGTTGTTGTGGATCCTCGCTAAATAATCCAGCAAATTGTCCAGTCGCATGTAACAGTTGTATCATGCCGGACTTAATCTCAAAGTTTCCAGTAATTTCAGGCTTAACTATGCTCGAGGCTACTCCCTCCTGGCTGGGGAGAGCAACATCTCGCACAGCTAAGGTGCGTTCTTCTGCCATTCCTGTAGGTAAAGATCAAGCAGGACCTAATACCTGAAACAACGCAGAACTCAAAACAAAAAAAATTAAACCTGAATAGATAATAAGTAATCGTTCAAAAAGAAATCAGTCAATTGTTAGTCCCCGGCAACGGCGCCAAAAACTTGTTGCTCCCAACGCACACGCAAGTATACGCGGTCGACAAGTAATAAAATGATAAGTAGAGTATCGTTCCCACGAGGACTATTCAGACTGACGCTTAACAAATAATTTCTAACTACTATTCAGGGATCTTTTTCCAATAGTGATGATTTTATTAACTAACGAACAGTAATTTAAACGATGGAAATTCAGTCAAACAATGGAGCAAACGTTGGTTGTAAACAATATTAAGGAGACGGTCCAGGGTCAGAGCTACGACCAATCCAGTTGAGTTTTCCTGTTGATTCCACTTCTTAAGTCCCAAGATTGCTAACTAACAGGTTAAATGTACCCGTGACAACCTTTCGAGTCTTCACGGTCTATGCAGGCTACTCCAATCCCTATATGTCTATGGGTTGAATCACGTGCACGCATTAACGAAATCTGTATGTAGCTAAGCAAGGTGAATAGGTATATGTCTATCCTACCCATAAATTGATTCCCCGACGCCCAGGTTCACAATCAAGCCCTATTCTTTCTTATGTGCGTTCATAAATTCCCTCTGTCGAGTTCAATCTAAGAACCGTAGATAGTGTTCAATTATTCGGCCGTTATAATAAAAAATTATGATCAAGAAAGAATAAACAATCTATAATTGAAATTCAATTCATGGAAATCAAAATTCAAACGTCAACCTTCATGAATTCGCTCTAACCCTAAAACGATGGATTTAGCCACGCATACTCATAATAACAACACAAGGATTTGATGAAATAATGAAATAATGATGTAATAGATTAATAGAAGGAAGAAAAACCCTTGTTCAAGGTGTTATGAGCTCTCAAATTTTCTTCAAAGTCTGAACTTCTATGAAAAACGAAGTAAAAGAGTATTTATAATGTTTACAGAAGCCTAGCAATTAGTTACGCCCAAGCCTAGACGAAATAGGACTTCCAAAAATGCTCTAGGGGCGCTATAGCTGGCGCCCCGCGCCTCGGAACGCGCGCAACAAGGCAGAACCCGTCGAATCTCACACGCAATAGCCATGCTCCGCGCTCAAAACCGCGCCAAGATGCTGGGCGCTTTCCCTGGCGCGCCGCGCCACCCATGGCGCCAGGCCATTTTCCTGGTTCCGTCGTTCGCAGCTCGCGTCGCGTCGTGCCTTCTTGTGCTCGATCTAATCCTCAATCCAAATTCAATCTTTTCTTGCTCGATCATGCTCTTTAAAGCTCCAATTGCACTTCATAACATCCTACAATCATATGACACAAAATCAGTACAAAATCACATTCATCAACTAGAAAATGTGCGAATAAAGTACTCAAACGTGAGGAAATATTAAGGAAATATAGGCATAAAATGCCAAACATCACCCGGAGAGGGAATTCCGTCTCTAAACAATAAAAATAATATATACACTTCATGTTGGAGACGGAATTCCCTCTCCAAGCATTAAATTAATTTAATTCTTGGAGAGGGAATTCCGTCTCCAAGCACTCACTGACACAATCAGGAGTGGCAGTCACTTTTTGAATTGGAGACGGAATTCCGTCTCCAGGTTGGCCAACGACGCGCCTTTTTGCGAGGGACGCGCAGAGACGGAATTTCGTCTCCAAACTCCTTTTAGAGAGGGAATTCCGTCTCCAAACTGTGACGCAAAACAGATGATTTCTAGTAGTGGTTGCCCCATAGGTGCCATCGTAAGGCAGCCGTCAATCGCCACCAGTCTTCAGTAGCTGGTATTTTCATTCTATGGATAATGATACACTATGCATACAATGAAATGTATACCCATGGTACGTCCAGTAACGTACACCGGACATACAATGGGTATACCTGTGGCATACACTTTTTCAGCCTCCAACCATCAACAACAACCACCGTAGCCACCGGAGAACACCAAAAAAGAAAAAAGAAAAAGAGAAAATTCAGATCTACTGGCGCTAGAAAAGGAAGCAGCGCCGACGACGGGGATAGCAACAACTAGATCTTGTTGCCTAACATAAAGGCCCGATGGTGGAGCCGCTGGAGCTCTGTCACGGACCCTACAGCTGCAGCGTGCAACAACAACAGCAGAAGCAGCGGTCACCAAGAACAAATCAAGCGACGACGAAGCATAGGGGAGTGGACACCGGCGAGATAGGGTAGTCGAGGGTTGCCAACGACGGGGAAGGGGGAATGGGGAGGGGGTTGTGACCAGAAAACAGTGGAGGTGTGAGGGAAAGAGAAGAGAGAGAAGAGAATTAGGATCTTTTCGCCATGTTTGGTAGCATTGTCTAAAATGTTGCTATGTTTGGTAAAGTGGTAAAATATTTATATGTTTTTAGAAAAATTCCCTACGATGACTCAACGATACTACCTGAATTTTTTGGCTAGGTCGTGCGACCACCCATCAACCTCCCCTAGACGTATGGGCGAACCCTATCGACTTTAATCAAACATAAAGTACAAGATGAAACTTAGAAGAGACATAAACTTTTATATATATATATAAGCAGTTCAAAAAGAACTACAACAGTCTACCTAACATATACGGTTCCGAGCTATCCCCACCAGACATCTACAAAGAAATATATACATCTCCCGAAGAGAGTAAAATAGATCTAACATAAGTAATCTAGAGTTGGTGGCTATCACAGACTAAAGATGACTCACCCTGACAGCTGAAGACGTCTCCTCTCGTATGTTCGAACTCGTCCTAGAGTGAAACCTGTCAAAACAAAATAGACAACAAGAACAATAAGGGGTGAGTCGATAGGACTCCCTAAGTGAGGGCTGGCTAGCTACCTCGGAGAAACAGATAAGCTAACTAGGGAGAGACAAGAAGTAGACAACAACTAACCACACATATCATGTGCACAGATATCATAGAGCAAACAGTTAAATATCACTCAAAATCTGTGTCATTAAATAATATGAATGTGACATGATGCAATGGGGTCACATGTACCCAGATGTCTCTCTGGATCGGAACTAAATGAACAAACGGAAGAGAGCCGAAAAGAAGTAGACAACAACTAACCACATATATCATGTGCATAAATAACATAGAGCAAACAGTTAAATATCACTCAACAATCTGTGTCATGAAATGGTATGAATGCGATATGATGCAATGGGATCACATGTATCCATGTGTCTCTCTGGATTGGGACTACATAAACTACCGGAAGAGAGTCGACATCGGGACTACCTTGACTGCTGGGAAAGCTAGTGCGGGACTACCACAACTACCAAAATAACTGGCATGGGATTACATCGACTGCTGGGGGTTATATATAACAACATAATTATCACCGGTGCGAGACTCTCATCGTCAACCAGGTGATGTCTCAAGATTCAAAACTTAACAAGGTTCATCTATTCCGAATTGATATCAATAATCACCTTAGAGCCTTTATTCTTAATATTACATTAAGCTTAAAGCTTAATAACTAATATTCCTAACAATACAAAACTTCTATGACATAATCGTTATGCGTTATAGCATAACAACTTCAATTTATATCAATACAGAATACTCCTAGCTAATACCAAGCTTACAACAATATCACACAAAAATACAATGCAATCAGAATTGGGGTGTAGTAAGTACGCCTAACGGCAACCACACACGTAAGAAACACGTGTGTAGATCATCCATAAGGCCAAAGGTCGTTAAAGAATATGATGAAACTACTTACCTCAAGTCTGGGGCCTTCTCGTCTATTGAATAATCACTTTCCCCTTTCGTAGCCTTTTAAAATGATCACTATATGAGCCAAGAAATAACATTCGCACATATAAGTGCTAACATAATGATTAACTAGCAATAACACACTTTATTAAGGAAATTATCGAACTTTCCCTGGGCCTGTCTTAGCCGAGCGCCTATAAAAATTATAATTTTGGACTCCTCATAGTCCTACGGTATCAATTATACTATTAAACAACACTTTCAGGCTCAATCAGCCCTAATTCCCCAATTTCAAGAAATTGAGGTTCCAATCCTCTTCAATTACTTTAGAATTCATGAAATTCCCAACCTCAAACGTTTAATTAACAACAATAAGAGGTTAGAAATACTTACTTGAACGTTTAGAATGACTTGGTATCTTAGAACAGTCTTGGAATCAACCCCCATTGTTTAAATTTTGTGAAAAATGAGTTTGGCCGATCATAGGGTTGTATTTATACTTTGAATCGCTGCCTTCGCGCAGCTGCAGGCGCATTCATGACCTGGCCCTGCACTATCACCACTAGAGCGCACACATTCGTGGTGAAGGCTCAGCCTGACCAGCGTTGTTGCGTCCCAGAGGGTGCTATCACGCTGGCATTTCCCAGAAACTTGACAGCACCAACTGGTGCTGCATTTTGTATTCGCACAGGATCCTACGATGCTCGGAATCACCCCAAACTTCACATGCAAGTTATAAAATACTTATATGATCTACTCGCAAAGTCGAATCTTGAAACGGATCCACGAAATACAAGACGAACGTTCAACGGAATGAGGCAAAGCTCTAACTTCTGGAATACTTGCAAAATCATACGAATGACCTCTGATTTTACTTCTGAAAGTTCATACAGGTCACAAATGACCAAACAAAACTAACGACACTTTCGAATTTTAAAACTGAGCTCATTCACTTGAATCGAGCGTAGAAACCACAATTCAACCTAACTCACACCATAAGATGAAAACATCTTCCAAGACCTACCAAACGAGGTCGGATTCACCTCAAACTTTACAGAGAGGTCATAATGGACCTTACGGAGCTTTTAAGACCGTCGCCTCGCCAATCAAAGTTCAAACTTCCAAACGACTAGCCAAGATTATTTCACATAGGGTGTAATTTTTTCTTATTATTTCTTCAGTCATCCTACTTTTTATCAAAATAGTTAAGAGATTTAAGCGGTATTCAAACTTTTATTTAAATGCGTATTAGAAAGTTCGTGAGTTTATAAAACATCTTGGCATATCAAACCCTTTTATTAAAGTTTTAAAAGGAAAATAGAAGAGATTAAGTCACATACTGATGTTATCTTGGATATGTCGTGTTGTAAGATGAGACAATTTCAGTTGGTAGTTTAATTTTAAAAATTTTTGGTCATTCATGTATATTTGGTGGGCAGAGTTATTCCAATACGGTAATACATGTACTAGTAAGATATAGTAAGCATTACTAAAACCTATTAAATTATTTATGTTATTAAAGTCATTAATATGCAGAGCGCTCTAATTGCGTTTTCTTGGGCATATCTTTTTCCATCTATGGAACTTACGTTTCAGCTTTCGCATCACATGTTTTCCGTCTTAAAAGGTATTCTCATATTATGTATGAAATTATTGGTAACTCTGTCATGTTGATATATGTGGTATTAACGAAGTGCCACTTCTTGATTATGACTTATAGACCAATCTCTACTCTTGCTTCCAAATATGTAGACCAACGGATATTATTGTCAACATCTTCTTTGGCACAGTACAGTCGAAAAAGGATAAAAAAATCAGTAATTCAATTCTCCACACAAAAAATTTGGAAAAAGAAGAAATTAGAATCACGAGTGACCACTAGTGAATTAAATTGGACGGATGTGATCACTCAATTCTTCACTAAAAATTGTAGACTTGAGTCATGAGAATAGACAACTCTTACCTTTTAATGGGATATAGTTGTCATGGTTCTGGAATAATCGAGATCCATAGCGGTATCGAAAATCAGGTGAAAAAAAAAACTCCAAATGCAAAATACTAAAATAGTTCACGACTTCATGGAGGCTGGAGCAGTGTGATTCTTTTGGATTGAACATAAGTAGTAACACTTTACTTTAAAACTTGAGTTCATGGAGGGAGAAAAATTGTTCAACTGCTAAAGTAGTAAACTGTGAAGTAGGTAAACGCTAATTAAATATGCAAGTGTATATTTGTGAAATTATAAGCGTGTTCGAAGTAATGAATTCTTATAAATTTGTAACTCGAACATCTCCCGAGTCTTGAATCCTTAATGACATTTTAAATCAAATCTTCAAGTATCATTTGAAATGAGACATAATTGTATCTCATAATTCCAAATTTGCTTTCCAAAGAGTCATATAACTGTCACATAAAGCTGGTAAAAAGAAGTTTTTCAAAGAATTAATAAGGATCAGCTTATGTATAACTGGTAGAAATGTTCATCTCCTTAAGTTAACTTTTCCTTTCTGAATTGTGGTGATGAAGTACTACTAACAAGGTACAATATGACACATATTGTGCGTACAAGAATTACTGCTGTTTGGAACATAGTGTGCCAGTGCCTTTATCTTCCGAGAAAACTCTTTTTTTTTCCTTCTTCTTCTTTATGTTGTAGGATTTTATCAAAATGGAAAGTTATGTGGGCAAAGTCAGATGCACATTATGAATTGTGACAACGATGGGACATGGGTGCAGTCAACAGTAAAACATTTGAAATTACTTCACATTTGATTAGAGAGCTTAAGCTCCCGTTTGGACATGATTTGGGATTTGAGATTTGGAATTTGGGAAATTGAAATTTTGTTTGGACATGCATTTTATTTGGAACAAAATTTGAAGTTTGTGAGGGGATTCCAGTTTTTGAGATTTTTTGGGATTAAAACACCCCCAAAAACACCCCAAAAACTATAAACAAACGCTAGCTAAATTGACGTAAATTTGAATTAATCGAACTTATTAATTCTGAGATGAATATCGAATTACTTAAACATAAAAAAAACAACAACAAAAGAGTCAATATGTTCATAAAAAAATTCTTTGATTCGCCCAAGTTGTACTTTTTGTTATCTCATGTGAAAAAAGAAAAGAAAGGAGATTTCTCTCCCTTTAACTTCCTCAGTGGTCAGTCTCTCCTCCCTTTTCTCTTTTTCTCTTTTCTTTCTTTTCTTTTTCCTTTACCAGACGTGCATGGCCACTGAAACTAAAAACAACAGCAACTGCACGTCCATACTAGTAGTAGTAGTATTTTTTTATTTAACAATTGGTATCTGAATTCTTCTGTTGGACTAATTTGAATTCGCCCAGGTAGGTTCACCATTAGGAGGTGTTCGTTATATATGAACTCGCACTACTAAAGTTGTTTTATTTGAACTCATCATTTCATTTTATCAACCAGACATTAAGATTTGAGAAAGAACAATGGGTTGAAAATAGTAGTCGCATAGCATAAGTTATAATAATGACACATCTTACTATGTAAAACACACGAAGTTTTATTTTTTATGATATCATTATTATTGTTAATCATTGTAAATCACAAGAAAAGAATGGACAGAATCTGAGATAAAATCCATGATACATACAGAACTGAGTAGAGCTTACATACACTATATATGTTTATGTGAATGTAATGCAAGTAAAATATCCTTTTGAAGCAACAAAGAAAGATTAAGACAAGGGACAAAATACCATCAAGGGGTGTGTTACTTTTTGGTTAAAAGCATTTTATCCCCTCAGTAGGCCTATAACGCGAATGGAATTAGTCGGACCAGGTCATCGGATACCTGATGATTAAAAAGACAGACAAAACAATGGGAATACAACACTACAGTTAAACTTTCAGTTCTTCTTGAGTTTCAGTTGGTACTGGCACCTTGATTTCAACACCACTCTCCAAGGCAGATACTGGTGAACCTTTCTCACTATAATCTTTAACATGTCCTGCAGCTTTAGCACCTCCAAAGTTACTGATATTCCCAAAGATGAGTATGATTTTCCCAAGAATTGCAGCAACAAATGCAATCCCAAATGACAATTTAATGTTCAAAGGGAAACTTGATGCAAGTGCAAAGCCAGCACAAGTGCCTAAAGCTCTTACCCAAGAGAACCAAACAGAGAAAGCACCTTCTTTACCAGATGGTGAGCAATCTAGCCAAAGGACTCTACCAAATGCATGCAACAGCCCTGTAGCAGTAGTCTGAATTGCAGCAAAGATGAATATGTGAACTTTGTTCCAATTGTCGTTGCGATAGTAGAACCCGAATCCTGAAACAAGTGCTGATAGTATGAATCCAAGAAGTTGCATTTTCACTGCATCAGCCCTTATCAGTTGCTGCAATGGATGAATCATTGGAAGAGAAACCAATGGGAATAAAAAGTATGTAAGCCAGAGATATAATACATTCACTGGTGTAATGCAAAGGCCTCCAATTGAATAAAGAACCCCTGATGTGAAAATGCACATTGTTGTGAAAGATGAAAGGAAAACACCAGCAAGACTTCCAGCTGCATGAGGGTACTTGAAAATTGAAATGACATGAGTTTTTGGAGCAGCATTAGGATGCAAGTTTTCATTTTTACCAGGTCGATTTGAGGTACCAATGTGAACCATTCCAAGAAACCAAATTAGGCCACTAAAAATTGACACAACCCACAAGCTAGTAAAACTATCTGATTTCCTGAGCATATGGTAAGCGAAAGCAGACATAATAGCAGCACCTAAACACCCTGCAGCAGTGGAATGAAGTGAAAGCCAACTAGCAACAGATCTTCTATCCGGGAATTGGCGTTTTCGAATAGGTGAACCAACGAGGCCTTGAACCATTAGGCCAAGGTTACGGGCATGGCAGGACGAAGCAATGGTATTAGCTGCAACAATTGCAGCAATATAAGGTGGAAAGATCCATCTTGTCTTGAAAAATCCTGCTGGAAGACAGAACAAAGCTCCAAATGCTGTTGATGCAGCTGCAATAAGCTGTTGGTTTCTGCCATAGTCTAGGTGGACGGAAAGTAATCCGAGAACTGGTGCTGCTAGAATTAGGCCAATGATCCAAGAAAGTGAAGTCCATTCTAGTGCTGAATATTCAAGTCCAGAGAGCTTTATCTTATGTTTTGTTAACATTTCATACCTGAAAGTAGGCATATAGGCTTGATTAATCACCATCCGTTTTCTTTTTTTTGCAATGAAACGTGCACATAATCGATGCTATATATTGTCCAAGTGAGACACAAATCTGCCTAGAAGTAATTAGACCACAGAAAAAGAAAAAAAATTTGAAACAAATTCTGTTTTCCAAAATGACTTGTATTTGATGAAGTAATTGTGTTGTGCTTTACAAACTTACAGTTCAAACTCTCTCTGTCTGCAGTCCAAACCTTTGGAATTCTTGACAATTCCAAGCTGAGGTTGCTGTGGCCAATCTAAACTCTGGCTCACAATGAGAGGAAACACAATAGGAATCAACACAGTATGAATGAAGTAAGAGCACATCCCATAAAAATACCATGCAAATACTTCAGTTTTTGTTGGCTCCATCTCTTCATCAATATCTTCTCCATACCCTCTATAATTAGTAATATCCTCCTCAACCCTCTCCAGTACTTTATGAAAATCCTGCTTAGACATGTCCTCTTCATCTTCCATTGATCTTGGCCTTCGAGTCGATGAACTTTCCATCTCATAACTAGTATTTTCTTCCATTTTCACACACTATGGAAAGAGTAAAAAAGAATGAATCTTCGTGTATTTCTAGTGTAAAGTGATTAATTGTATGGACTATTTGTAGGATACTAAGCCTTAACATGGTGAAACTTTTGTATGTGCAAGCTACGTACAGCTGGTTGTGAAACTTTCTAGGATACATGCAATGGTGGAATACCTTGTTTTGATCACTTTGATATATCAAAAACAAAAAGGAGTTTTGTCTATATACTGTTTTCTATTGTTTTATTTCTTGATACTCTTTCTAATGTGTTGTGTGTGAGAGGCATTGAATGATGTAATATTTGAATGAGTTAGAATTGGCAGCTTGATGGCTTCGTGAAAACCATAGTAATGGGAGAATATTAGAGACCAAAAAAAAAAAAAGTTTGATCGTGACATTAATACGTCTTGACAACAAAACAGACCACCTCGTGATAATAAAATACAGTAATTATAAGTGGGAGGGCAATTTGGTTTAGATTGATATGTTAGAAATTGGAGAAAAACAATTTAAAGCCAACAATGAAGTATATTCCTTTGTTACTTCGTACATAATTGATAATACATACACAAGTTTATGATGTTAGTATATCCTCATAAAATAGCCACATTCCTGTTGAATAGTTTGTCCTGTTAGGGAGAGCAGAAGTCCCACATCGCAAATAGCCACATTCCTGTTGAATAGTTTGTCCTGTTAGGGAGAGCAGAAGTCCCACATCGCCGGTGGTGTTTTGTCGAAAAGAAGTTTTATAAGCCAAAGGCCTACAATGTGTTTATTCTCCCCGTTTGTTCTTACTTGTTATTTTTTAGCTTTTCACACCCACCAAGAAATCATAAACAAATTTAATGATTTTTCTAACTTACTCTTATTAATTATGCTTTAAAAATTTAATTTTAACAATGATTTAAGAAATAGTTATTTAATGATATAGGTAAAATTTTAAAAAAATACCATTAAAATTGATAATGATATCACTCATCATATACGGGTACACTGGATGAAGTGGAAACTCGCGTCGGATATCCTATGCAATAAGAATGTGGTACCTAGACTCAAAGGTAAGTTTTATAAAGCGGTCGTTAGGCTAGCTATGTTGTATGGAGTAGTGTTGGCCAGTCAAGACCACACACGTTTAGAAGATGAGCGCAACAGAGATGCGAATGCTTAGATGGATGTGTGTCCATACGAGGATGGATAAAATTAGGAATGAAATCATTCGTGAAAAGGTGGGGGTGACCTCATTGGTGGACAAGATGCAAGAAGCAACACTGCGATGATATGGTTCGACCATGTGAGAAGGAGGAGCACAGATGCTCCAGTGAGAATGTGCGAGAGGGCTGGTAGTACTGAGTCTACGGAGAGGTAGAGGTAGACCAAAGAAGAGCTGGGACGATGTGATTCGATAGGACATAGGTCACCTCCAGATCACCGAGGACATGACCCTTGATAGGAAAGCGCGGAGGTCGAGGATTAAGGTAGAAGGTTAGGTAGTAGTCGTGAGAGTTCTATCTTAGTATCATTTGTATTACTTTTATATATTTTGTTTATCGCCTTCTGTGCCATTACTACTTTTACTATTACTATTGTCTGTTTATCTTAGTCATCAGTAGTTTCTTTGATAGTATTTCTTTTTATATCATGAGTAGTTTCTCTTATTTTTGCAAGTATGTTTCGAAATATTTTCCTTGAGCCGATGGTATATTGGAAACAACCTCCCCACCTTGGTCGATGTAAGGCCTGCATACATCTCACCTTCCCTAGACCCCATTTGTGGGACTACACTGGGTATGTTGTTGTTGCTGCTCTTGATTTACTAAATATGACGAGTAAAAAAAGTAGGAAAATTTTTCTTCTAAATTGGATAAATAAAAATGGACGGAGGGAGTACATACCTATATTATAGGGACAATTACATGGAGAGACACTCCACTCATAAAAATTACCAAAAAAGACCCATATTTTCTTATCTTACCCGACGTAGCACCCTTTTTTTTTTTTTTTTTTTTTTTTTTTTTTTTTTTTTTTTGTGCACTCTATAGCACCCCCTATTTAAAGGGAAAAAAACCCTAGCCCCCTATTTTTTCCTCTCTTCTCTTTTCCTCCTTCCCATTTTTCCTCTCTTCTCTTCCCCCTTATAACATCGTCGCCGCCCCCTCCCCACCCCTTCCACCACTGCCCCACCTTCATTTCCTCTCCTCCAAGCCACTGCCTCGCTGCCGTCGTCGTCAAAGCCACCACCGCTGCTGTTTCTTCTTCTTCTTCTTCTTTCTCACTCTTGTTTTTTTTTTTTTTTTACTTTTTAAATAATAATGTCGTTTTTTTGTTGTATATTTTGGTCAAAACTCCGTTGAGGGATATGTTTTTCATGTTTCTTTTTCTTCTTTCACATTTTTCATAAGTATCCGGTGAGATCTACTAGTTTTTTGTTAAAACTTTTTAGGTCTAGTATTTTTCTTGTATAAAACTGTACAAATCTTGTATATTTGTTAAGATTTTGTGTAGAAGCTGTCCGAAACACTGTATAAAATTATTTTTGTAAGTTTATACAGTTTTATACATTTTTATACAAGTTTATACCCTTCTGTAAACATGTATAAAAATATATAAATCTGTATATGTGTGTATATACAGTGAATATACATATTCTATGTACTTCTGTAAATTTGTATAAAGCTGTATATGCGTGTATGAACAATGAATAAAATTATATAAATTTCAGATTTGTGCACTATTTATGGATGTTTGTATAAAATTTATATTTTTTTTGTGTATATTTTTGTATTTTCCTTCTTGCATACACATTTTTCTATGTATTTACATGTATAGTTTATTATTCTGATAGATTTAAGTGTATAAAATTATCAAAAAATAATTACTTAAACAAATCCACCAATAAAATAAGCAATCCGATGAGATCCGGTGAAATTTTAGTTTTCCGGCCACCGGCTACCGCCGGCTCGGTTTCCGACTGCAGGTCAGTGGCTGGGGAGGGTGGAGGAGTGGCTCCTAGGGTTTTTAGTTCAAATGGGTGCTATATTATGCAATTTAAAAAATAAGGGGGTGCTATGTTATGTAATTTAAAAATAAGGAGGTGCTATGAATGAAATATGACCTCACATTTGTAATTTTGGGTAGTGGGCTGTCTATTTCTGAAAATTTTTCTATATTATACTATATTGTAAAAATTTAGTGTAGAGGCCTGTTTGGCGCGCGTTAATTGATTTGTAGCCGTCAAAAACAAATTCGCTGAGAAATAGCCACCTCCGGACAAATCCCAGTATAAATACTGGGGCCTTGAACAAAACTTGTTCAAAGCCCCAGTATTTATACTGGAAAACTTCAGTAAACTAACCCCGGTATAAAATACTGGGGCTTTGAACAAGTTTTGTTCAAGGCCCCAGCATTTTGTTATGGGACTTTGTATAAAGCTTCAGTCCCATAACAAAATACTGGGGCTGTGAACAAAACTTGTTCAAAGCCCCAGCATTGTTATGGGACTGAAGCTTTATATATAAAGTCTCATAACCCATAACAAAATGCTGGGGCTGTGAACAAAACTTGTTCAAAGCCCCATCATTTTGTTATGGGACTGAAGCTTTATATATAAAGTCCCATAACAAAATACTTAGGCTTTGAACAAGTTTTGTTCAAAGCCCCAGTATTTTGTTATGAGGCTAGTCTGGGGTGTTTTCCAATGTATAAAGCCTAATAAAGTGTATAAAGCTTTATACAAAGTGTTATGAGGCGCGCACACTTCAATGAATTTTGAAACGATGGATAATCCTCATTGAGCGCGTCCAAAAATGGCTAGTGATCAAAATTTTCCTACTATATTTAATACTTGGACTAGGACTTGAATTTGAGGATTGGACGTGGGCCGGTTTGTCTTGTAGATATAGACTATTTATTTTTCATTTTAATTTTATTACAGGTTTATTTAACATTTGAATTTCAGATTTGAAATTTAAGTTTTAAATTAAATACATGTTCATTCATAAGACAACTATTCAAAATAGTTTCATATTCCTTCTATATATATATAGACAACAAATTTTTAAAAATATTGAAAATTGAAAATATATAGAATATATAGACAACAAATTTTTAAAAATATTGAAAATTGTTCCTGCCTCAAAGTCTTTTCGTCTAATTTCGTTTTCATTTTCTGATTTACTAACAATTACACGGTGAACAATTATTATTTTAGGAACCAAGTTGGCTAAAAGTTACCATTCACAATTTCTTTCGTGAAAGCTCTGTTTGAATTGGCTTACAGAAACATCATTTATGTAGTGAGGTAAATGTTATTGTAAATTTGCAATCCTTCCAACTTTGTTTCAAAAGCGAGATCCGCAAATAGGGATTTGTTCATTAACTTTAAAGGGCTTCAAAATTTTATGCAAACAAAATTGAGATTGTTCCATAATATACATAAATTAATCTAGAAGTAATATGTCAACGTGAAAACAAAATTACTGCAAAAAATTATGTGCAACATTCTGCAGCAAC
This sequence comes from Petunia x hybrida, assembly GCA_037355625.1. Lineage (NCBI taxonomy): Eukaryota > Viridiplantae > Streptophyta > Magnoliopsida > Solanales > Solanaceae > Petunia > Petunia x hybrida. The sequence continues at coordinate 857,381 of JBBBVM010000664.1, read as the reverse complement.
CTTACGTGAGATTTTAGAATCCTTTCAATTGTTGGCTCATCATGTCTATTTTCAAAATTTGACCTTTTTGCAAGAAGGAAACTTGGATTTTTCGTGTAAGCTAAGATGCTATAGTTTAAAGTTTTAACATTTTAAATTTACACATTTTTAACAGAACTAATCCATTGGAAGTATAGGAGTATAAGAACTCATTGACAAGCATGCAATTGTGTTCTAGAACCGCTATGGATTGACATTTGAGTCTTGAGAATGAAAACCTCAATAAAGAACACTTCTCTTATAATAAACTTTACGCAATGCGAATTTAAATTAGCGAGGAACAGTATAAGTTAGATACCATATGGTTATACAAAAAAGATAAAATTGTGTTATGGACGGTTACCATATGGTTAATCCCATACTTCTATATTTCTCTCCCAAATTAACAACTGGAAACTTATACAATTGGTACAGGGGCAAATCTTTTTTTTCCCCTCGTATGTTCCTATGTGCTGTATATAGAAGGACACCAAAGTTGAACGGTCATTTTCCTTAATATTCATTCTATTATTTTGCTTCTTTTTTCCCCAATATGGATATGATTTCTGGCCATGCATGTTACGTTTTTTGAGAGAAATATATTGATGTTTGGTAATATTAGCCTATTTTACCTTAATATTTCCGCACATTTTAATATTTCATTCGCCAATTGCACGAAGTAACTGTGCTTGTTGCGCTCACTTATTGTGTTTGTGATGTAGGGAATGATTTGGATGAATACGAGTGCAAACGGAGTGAAGATGGATAAAATTGAGCAAGAATGGATGAACTCAGCTAAGTGCGGGATATGGCATTAGACGGAGAGCTATGGAGCAAGCTACGGATTTGTCATAGCTTCAGGCTTCCAGAAGCCATAGCCATGTGTGGCATGGTTACAGCTTCAGACTCTCAGACGCCCTAACCATGCGAGGCATGGCTACAGCGCGCGACTTCCAAACGCCATAACCATGCGAGACATTCCCATGGCTTTCAGTTCTGCGACCCCAACTTTTTCAATTTCGTTTAGGCTTAGGATTAACTTATGGGAAGACTTTGTAAACACTATATATAGTCTTTTAATTTCGTTTTTAAGAGAGGTGGAATTTCTAGAGCAGTTTGATCCACGCTCAATCCTACACCTTTAATGGTGAGGGGCGGTCGTCAAAATATAATACCCGATATGAGTCGGGGTCGATTTCCCAAGGGAACTAGCTCGTCAAGTAAGAGAGTTGCAAGTAGAAATTCAAATGAAGTTTAATATTGAGTCCTAGAAGTGGGGTTGTTTTTAAGATCGCTATAATTAACTACAAGACACGCAAATAAGCAAGTAAATTGATTATATATTATGAGGCTAGGGATGCAAACAACTAATAGTGATTTCTAACCAACGGGTGTCTTCACTTCACTTTCCCAACACAAATATAATTATGGTCGAGTATTCCGATTGTGATCTCTAGAATCCTTCCGGCCTAGAAGAGACCTTTCACAACTTGCTCGTCAAAGCCTTAATTGGATACTCAAAGCACTACTCGAAGACCCGAGGAAAGGAGACCTCTTCCGAGCGTAACTCCTTTTAGATGAGTTAGTCTATATTAATAGCCTATCAACTCAAATCCTCGCCAACTCCACTATTCTACACTAGTTAATCTCTTCCGAGTCTTTAACTAGCAATGTAGACAAGAAATCTCAAATATCATGGATTTGGAATTTTGATGTTATTGTAATGGAGAGTTGGATAATTGTTACTTGTGTTATGGTTAGTGAAATGGAACAACACCCATTGATTTTCTATCACTATAGCATATTTACACCCCTAGTTATGGATTTAGCTACTCATAACTAGGGTTTGAATCAAAGCAATCAACATGTAATGAAATGATGGATTGAAATCAAACATAGACTTTGGATCGATATATGAATCAATGTTCAAAGATACAAGTTTAGAAGCTTACAAAAATAATGTTAAGTCTCCAACTTGGCTCCCAAAATCGCCCAAAACCTTTAGAGTATAAGTATAAAATTGGATAATGCTAAAACCCTAGCTTTAGTATTTATAGAAGATCAGGAACCCGTATTTTAGGCGGGGCGCCTGGCTAGGCGGGGCGCCTGAGCCATTTCTTCTTCTTTAGACAGTGTGCCAGCTAGGAGGGGCGCCTGCTCTAGGCTGGGCGCCTGAACCTCTTCTATTCCAGGCGGGGCGCCTGGCTAGGCGGGGCGCCTGGAGACCTTGCAAATCAGGCGGGCGCCTAGCCAGCTGGGGCGCCTGTGTCATTTTTCTCTTCTTAGGCAGTGGCTCCCTCAGGCGGGCGCCTGAGCCAGGCGGGGCGCCTGGCTCTGTGACTCCGATCTTGGTCTCTTGACTCTAATTCTTGCCCTTTTGCTTCAACTTCAATCAACCACTCATTTACACTCATCATAACCTGAAATTGAGCAATTCACGGCATCAATAGCACATATTATTGTTTTTGGATTCAAAAACAAAAGCTTAAAGTAGTATTTAAGTTGGTAAAATACCAACTTATCAACTCCCCCAAACTTAAGTCCTTGCTTGTCCTCAAGCAATTCAAAATCAAAGAGACCAAATCATGTTCTAGTTAAAGCTCAAGACTCAGTTATGTTCCTCAATTCAAAGTCACGAACATCATTTTGCATTAATGAGTCAGTTGATACTAACTAGTCTCAATCACTTCCATGGACATTTGACAAGCACTACTCATATCCAATCAGCTACGGCTAGAGGAGACACATGACTTTCAAGGCTTGCCTCAAGGTCATCGGCTCGCTTTACTTGTTCATGCTCCTTACCATGCACCCAAAACTTGCGCTCAAGAATCACTTGCTATTCTCACCAAAAAGAGTAGAGTCCCTCACTCACCAAAAATATTTTCACAAAAATTCTTTTGGGACTCTTAACAATTTGAGCTCTCACTCTCGCAAGGAAATTTCATGCGCGCTTCCCAAGAATTCAAAGACTTGCCCTTCTTGTACTTCTCCACTAATGTAGGCTCACTTGACTCAAAATCAATTAGGACTTGATAGGTTGTAACGTAGGCTTTTGGTTTAAGGTGTGGTAGATTTGGCTAATTAGTGACTAATACCTCCATAGCACTACATCATTTCATTCTCTTTTGTGCAACTTTTTCTTTCTTTTCATTAGGCTCAGAGGGGTTAACTGGGGTGAATATGTATAGGTAGGCCATTTAGGATAGTAGCGGTCCAAAGAAAAGCCTAAAATCATGTTTCAAGTCAAGTTCACCTAGGATTTCGTCTCAAAGTACACTAAAGGCAAGCTTTAAACTCTCAAGTCACCCACACAATTTTTTGAACAAAATGCCTCACCACACAAGCAAGTGATTTCTCAAGTACATTTTTCAGACACACAAGAAGGACATTTACTCGCAAGGCATGCAATGGGCCAATTGGACCACGCCAACAACTCAATAAGCCAACACAAGAACTTCACAGTCTACAACTCAAGCTATATCAATCAAAACACAAATTCACTTGTCATTTGCCATGAAAATGAAGAAACATAAGACGGTATCACATGAATCACTACTGCATTTCAAAAGGAGTTCAATGTACATGCTTGGTTCAAGAAGAACCTCCGGAAAGAACCAAGTGAAGAAAACCGGAGGCTTATTTAAAAAGAAAATAACTAAAGCATTTTTTTGGAACATAACTAAAAATTAAGCTAGACTAGCAACATAAAGCGTATGTACAACAAAAGTGGTTCGAATGTATACATGGATAGCATATAAAACACAAGTGCAACCCAATCCAAAATACACATATACATTCGAACCCTTCCCCCAACTAAAAACTCTAGCATCGTCCCGCATGCTAAGTAGACAAATGAAAGACAAAAGGGGGGTAACAAAGGGACTCCCTGGTGGTGCTCAAGCCAGGTCCTTGGTTTTGCGCCTGTAAGTGATAGGACCCGTTGCTGGCGAAGGCTGAGGAGGAGCCGGAGGAGCATGGACAGTGCGCACAGTGGAAGAAGCTGTGGAAGGAGCGATGAGACCCATGGGCACATTAAAGTGCCGAGATAACCCTGTGACAACTGCTGACATCTGATCAACGGACAGCCTGGTCTGCTGAAGTTCCTGAGTATGCGCCTGAATAGCTGCTGTATGCTGTGCAAGGCCTGCTGTGTTAGCCTCGATGGCAAGAGTATGGGCCCTCATAGCTTGGAGCATCTCAATGGACTGGTCTGTCGGGGCTGCTGGAGGTGGAGGAGGTGGTGGTGGGACCTCGGGCTCATCACTCATAGCAGTGTCATCAGCTGCAATAGGGTCGGAGTCAAGTGGAATGTCCGCCCGTGAACTGGAAGGCAGCGGAGAGGCAGGTAAAGCAAGGGCACTAGAGGCCAAAGGGGCTGTAGAGTCGTCCTTGACTGAATACCAATCGAACGGCTTCTTTGCTGGGCTGAAGAAGTCTCCAGGGAACTCTTCCACGCCATGATGCATGAGATACTCTGTCAATGTCTGTGGATAGGCAAATCTCTTCCTGTCTAAATGTATTACTTCCATTATTTCTTTTGCCATCTCTACTCCCAAGTTGATCTTTATCCCACGCATAAGGCATGCAATCATCACGGCTTGATGGACAGTGACCTTGTGATCCTGACTAGTCGGTCTTACCCTGGAAATCAAAATGGAATGCCAGCACTTTGCTTCATAATTAAGGTCACCTCTATAGATTTGCACACTGACCTTTTTCCACTTTGGGTTGGACTCCCTCCCAATGATGGGTACAAGCCATGCCCGTTGTTGCTTTTCAGTCAAGTCTTGCTTTTTTTGGAATCCGGGCGTCTTGAAGTCTTCAAGATGTAAGAATTCATTGAACGCAGCTGCACTCATGTCCACATACTTGCCTCGACAGAACACTCGTGTGTCTCCTTCCTCGTTGGTGGCCAAGTTAGCATAAAATTCACGAATCAATCGATCATTAGCCTTTGGAAGTGGTCGACTCAGGACTTGAACCCAATTGGCATGCTTTTGAACCCTTTTATACATGTTCGGGTTCTTCGCTTCAAGACTGTCGAACTTGATTACCCGCTCATTGTTTTCTTCCCGGTCCAAGTATTTCCTTAGGTACAACCAGAAAGCTTTCTTTCTTGTGAACGATTCCCTCCAGTTCTCATCATCGGGTGACTCCCCGCTTTCTTGGATCTGCGATTTCTCTGTGGCATCCCCCCCTCCATTTGAGTAGCCTCAGTTGCCCTTGGCATTGTTGTCCCAACATGAGATGAAGAAGCATCTTGCGTCCTCTTGGATCGGTTTTCCCCTCTGGCTTGCTTTGGTAGCTTTGCTAAGGGTACTTCGTCCCTTGCGTCGTCCTCGGAGGGGGTGGGTGATGAAACTTGTTTTCTCTTTTCTGGTTGCCCCATTGTACCTAAAGCATATACAAAGCGTTGTTAGATGCGGAGCAATACATGACACAAGGAAAACAAAGAACACAAAAGAAATTTTTTTTTTTTTTTTTTTTATGTACTGTAACAGGTCCAGGCGGGGCGCCTAAGTGCCCAGGCGGCCCGCCTGGAAGGGAAGCAGTGTGTCAAAATATGGGCAGGCTGGGCGAGGCGCCTGGCACAGGCGGGGGGCCTAGCACCAATTCATTGCTCAGGCAGTTTCAGAGCTGGGCGAGGCACCTGCTTTAGGCGCAGGGCCTAGTGCAATCAGGGGGAGTGTTTAGCCAAGATGCAATCCGCACTTTTTCACTCAAGATGCATGCAAAGTTTCGAGTTTCAAACCCACCTCAATCAATTAAAACTAGGCATCAAAAGACACGATTTTAACACATTAATTCAAGCGCAACTATCCACTTTCAAGAGTCCAATTCAAGTCAAACATGAAGTCATTCCGGACAATTCCAAATACTCAACCTACCGCAAGAATGCCTAACAATGCTACACAATCAAACAAGTGCAAGAATACCATATCATGAAGTGCGGCACAAGCTCAAGTTCTACAATCAAGCATACAAGTTCATCGCTTCAAGCGCAAATCCAATTTCAAGTATGTAGGCATATGTTTCAAGGGTTCTTGCTTCCCCCAACTAATGGCTTGACAAATATAAGCTCTCAATTCATTAAAATGACATTCCCCACATCCCCAATGATTCAAGACATCAATTGTTAGGGACTTCAAGCCATGGGTCCAAACTTACACTAAAATTCCAACTTTTTACATCATCAACCCCAACTTTTCAAGCATAAGGGACAAGTTCTTACTAATTTCAACTAATATCAACTACTCTAGTTCTAAGAACATGATACTACAAAATTAAATGGACTCTAAGATAATTTTAAAACAAAAAGAAAATTTTAGTGCACATACCCGAATTCAAGTGAACTTTGAAGAGTGAAAGTGATTTGTGTGTGTTGGTGATGATTGAAAGTGACAAATATGGATTGGGGATGAGATTTTCGGCCAAGGGGTGTTGTCCTTTTGTCAGATTTGTGAAAGAATGAAAAAATGGGTGAGTTTTGGGTGTTTTCTACACCCTACCCGCCGGGTTTTAGCTTAATGGGCCGGGGCGGACGCCTGTGGGCCAGGCGGGGCGCCTGTGGGCCAGGCGGGGCGCCTGCCCTGTGTCCCTTTTTTCTTTCCTTTTTTCACATTGACACTTACCTGGGCGGCCCTCCTATCATTTTAGGAGGTCCGCCTAGCCCTGAGCTGAGATTCCCTTGGTTGTCTATCTTCACTTTTCAACTCCCGAGTTCACGAACACTCGAATACCTGCACCACTAACAACTAATTATACTAAAATCATGGGTTGCCTCCCAAGAAGCGCCTCGTTTAACGTCGCGGCACGACGGTTTTGGCTATTCCTCTTCAAGGCTCATCAAGGTAGATGCACGCCACTTCACCAACCTCGGCGTCGCATCCTAAATAGTGTTTCACTCTATGCCCATTGACTCGGAAAGTTCTTCCGCCTTCTCTTGATTGCAAATCAACGGAACCATAAGGAGTAACTCCTACCACCTTAAAAGGTCCCTTCCACTTTGACTTGAGCTTGCCCGGGGAATAGCTTCAAGCGAGTGTCGAACAACAACACGACATCTCCTTCTTTGAACGTCCGGTTCCAAATCCTAGAGTCATGGAGCATTTTCATTTTCTCCTTGTAGATCATTGCATTCTCATAGGCTAGGAACCGGAATTCATCAAGCTCATGCAAATTTGAGATTCTTGCATTGGCGGCATCATCCCAATCCATGTTCAATTTCTTCAATGCCCATAGGGCTTTGTGTTCAAGTTCCACCGGTAAATGGCAAGCTTTTCCGAACACTAACTTGAATGGGGACATCCCAATTGGAGTTTTGTATGCGGTTCGGTAAGCCCATAGAGCTTCATCAAGCTTTCTTGCCCAATCGGTTCTATTTGCATTAACCGTCTTGGCAAGAATGTTCTTTACTTCCCGGTTCGAAACCTCGACTTGGCCACTCGTTTGGGGATGATAGGGAGTTGCAACCTTGTGTTTTACTCCATATTTTTGAAGGAGGTTTGAGAAGGCACGGTTGCAAAAGTGGCTCCCACCGTCACTAATGATTGCCCTTGGAGTCCCAAATCTTGTAAAGATGTTCTTTTTCAAGAAATTCAATACACTCTTGGCTTCATTGTTGGGGAGCGCAACCGCTTCCACCCACTTGGACACATAGTCAACCGCCACCAAGATGTATTTATTTCCATAGGAGCTCACAAAGGGTCCCATGAAGTCAATCCCCCATACATCAAACAATTCAACCTCCACAATGGGATTCATTGGCATTTCATGCTTTCTCGAAATTCCCCCCATCCGTTGGCATTGATCACAATTCTTGACCCAAGCATGGGCATCCTTGTGCAAGGTTGGCCAAAAGAAGCCACATTGTAGCACCTTAGCCGCCGTCCTAACTCCACCATGATGTCCTCCGTAAGGCGAAGAGTGACACCCATTCATAATGGCCTCTTGCTCGGACTCGGCAACACATCGTCGGATGATTCCATCAACACATACCCTAAAGAGATAGGGCTCATCCCAATAATAGAACCTTGCATCTTTTGCCAACTTCTTCTTTTGATAAAACGTGAAGTCTTCGGGGTAGACTCCCCCAACTATGAAATTGGCTAAGTCGCCATACCAAGGGATTGGTTCCCAAGACACGGCCAAGATCCTTTCATCCGGAAATGTATCATTTATCTCCACTTCCTCTTTCGGGCGACCTTCCTCCTCTAACCGTGACAAATGATCCGCCACTTGGTTCTCGGTCCCCTTTCGATCTATCACCTCAATGTCAAACTCTTGAAGAAGTAATACCCATCGAATGAGTCTTGCCTTGGAATCCTTCTTTGCCATCAAGTACCGGATAGCGGAGTGGTCGGTATGGACAATTGTTCTCGACCCCACCAAGTATGCTCGGAATTTCTCAAAGGCAAAAACTATTGCTAGGAGCTCCTTTTCCGTCACCGTGTAATTCATTTGAGCTCCATTCATCGTTTTGCTTGCATAGTAGATAGGATGAAACATCTTCTCCACTCTTTGACCTAGCACGGCTCCCAAAGCCACATCACTAGCGTCACACATGAGCTCAAATGGGAGCTCCCAATTAGGACTCACAATTACCGGTGCGGTTGTCAACCTCTTCTTCACTTCTTCAAAAGCCTCTAAGCAAGCTTTGTCAAACACGAACTTGGCATCTTTCTCCAAAAGTTTGCACATAGGATTCACAACTTTGGAGAAGTCCTTGATAAAGCGGCGATAAAATCCCGCATGCCCCAAGAAACTTCGGACACCCTTCACGGTCATTGGAGGTGGGAGTTTAGAAATCACCTCAATCTTTGCTTGATCTACTTCGATGCCTTTCTTGGAGACTTTGTGTCCCAACACTATGCCTTCTTGCACTAAGAAATGACATTTCTCCCAATTGAGCACAAGCCTTGTTTCTTCGCATCTCTCTAGCACCCTCTCCAAGTTTGACAAGCAATCATCGAATGAGTCTCCAACTACCGAGAAGTCATCCATGAAAACTTCAAGACAATTCTCCACCATATCGTGGAAAAGAGCTAGCATGCACCTTTGGAATGTGGCGGGGGCATTACAAAGACCAAATGGCATTTTGCGGAATGCAAAGGTGCCATAGGGGCAAGTGAAAGTGGTCTTGTCTTGATCCTCGGCCTCAATGGATATTTGGTTATAGCCGGAGTACCCATCCAAGAAACAATAGTAAGCACGACCCGCCAACCTATCAAGCATTTGATCAATGAATGGCAAAGGGAAATGATCCTTCCTTGTGGCGGTGTTGAGCTTTCGATAATCCATACACACTCTCCATCCGGTTACGGGTCTAGTTGCAATGGACTCACCTTTGTCATTTAGAATCACCGTCATACCCCCCTTCTTGGGCACACATTGCACGGGTGACACCCACTTGCTATCGGACAATGGAACTATCACACCCGCATCTAGCCATTTGATGATTTCTTTCTTCACCACCTCTTGCATAGGAGGATTCAACCTCCTTTGGTGTTCTACACTTGGCCGACACCCTTCTTCAAGCAAAATCTTATGAGTGCATACCCCCGGGTCAATTCCCCTTATATCCGCCAAGGTCCACCCTATAGCTTTAATTCTCCTCTTCACCACTTCAACAAGTTGAGATTCTTGAGTTTTGGTCAAGTGAGATGAGATGATTATGGGTAGAGTGGAGTTGGGACCAAGGAAGGTGTATCTCAAATGGGATGGTAAGATTTTCAATTCAAGTTTCGGTGGTTCTTCGATGGATGGTTTTGTAGGTGGGGTTTCTCGGTTTTCAAGGTCTAAGGATAGCTTTTTGGGTACATAGGGTTTTGATCCAAAGCCTTCTAGTGCCTTCACCACCTCCGCTACACTCTCTTCATTCTCCACATCCATGTTCCAAATTACCGCCGCCAACGTGTCTTCTTGACTAGCTAAGACACTCTCTTTTTCCACTAGGGCATCAACCACGACATCGACATAAGAGCAAGTCGCATCATCATCCATTGGTTGTTTCAAGGCCTTGCAAATATGAAAAACGGCCTTCTCTCCATTGAACCTAAAAGTAAGTTCACCTCTCTCCACGTCACAAAGAGCTCTTCCGGTTGCCAAGAATGGTCTCCCAAGAATGATGGGTACTTCAAAATCTACGGGGCAATCAAGAATAACAAAATCCGCCGGGAAGACGAATTTGTCCACCTTCACCAACACATTGTCAATAATTCCAATCGGACTTTTCATTGAGCGATCGGCCATTTGTAAGTTCACGGTTGTTGGTCTAGGTGCCTTGGTGTCCAATGTTTTATACACCGCATATGGCATTAAGTTGATACTTGCACCTAGGTCACATAAAGCCTTCTTGAAGTGTCTTCCACCAATTGTGCATGGAATGGTAAAAGCCCCGGGATCCTCCATCTTCGGAGCTATGTGTGTTGACACAATTGCACTCACTTGATGAGTCACCTTGATTGTCTCGAAATCTCCATATGTCTTCTTCGTCACCAAATCTTTCATGAATTTAGCAATGTTGGGCATTTGTCCCAACGCATCAACCAATGGAATGTTGATGGAGGTACTTGCTATCTTCTCCCAAATCTTCTTGGCATGTGTGATTTCTCTTTGTTTGTTACTCTTTTGTGGGAATGGAAGAGGAATTTTGGGAATGGAGCTTGGAATGGAAAGGCTTTCTTTGGGTGGTGGAGTTTTCTTTGGTTTAGCTTTTTGGGTAGTGGTGTTTTGGGGTGTAGGCTTGGGAATTTCTTGAACATCATCATCATTGTCTTGTACAAACACCTCACCTTGCCCTTCTTCTTCTTGCAACACCTCTTCTCCAATTGCATCATTAGAATGTTCCTCGGTACCCTCGTCATTGCTTTGCATGTTCAACCTTTCATTATCATAGCTCTTGGCCTTTTGATAATCATATTCATTGCCGCTTCGAGTCTTTATTGCCATGACTTGATCTTTTCCGCTCCTCTTGGGATTTACTACCGTATCACTTGGTAGCGTACCTTGCGGCCTTTGGTTGACTTGGTGAGCCAATTGACTCATTCGTGATTCAAGCTCCTTGATTGATGTTGAATGGGATGTCATGGTTTCCTTTATGCCTTGTTGACCTTGAAGCATTTGACTCATCATTTCTTCCAATTTAGTTGAGGCGGGAGCTTTTGTCTCTTGATCATTTTGCTTAAACGGAGGTCTTGGAGCATATTGTTGAGAAGAACCGGCTCCTCTCCCCTCTTGGTTGTTACTCCAATTACCTCTTCCTTGACTTGGCCTCCATTGTCCTTGTTGTTGGTAGGCTTGTTGATATGGTTGTTGGTAGGGTTGTTGATAAGGCCTTTGATAACCACCTTGATCATACCCTCTTTGCCCTTGGTAGTTACCCACATAATGTACTTCTTCTCCTTCTTGCATATGGTAGCATTGTTCCGGATAGTATCCTTCTTGCCCATGTTGGAGAAGGGACATAGGAACACCTCCGGGAGTCACATAACCCATTGGGGCCACTTGATGTCCGGCATGTGTAGTTTGGATATTCTCCACCTTGTGCAACTTCTTTTCATTGGCTTCCCTATCGGCCTTTGCATTCTTGTTCATGAGATCCACCGATGTCAATATCCTTGCCATTTTCTCATCTTGGGCTTCAAGTCTTTCCATCATCATTGGACTAATCCCCACTTCTCTCCCCGGATTCTTAGCTCTTGATTGCCATTCTTGAGATCTCTTGGTCACTTTGTCTAGGATATCTTTCACTTCTTCGTACCTCTTGTCCATGGTGACACCATCACATAAAGTGTCCAAGGCGGATTGGTTCATCTTGTTCAACCCTTGGTAGAAGCTTTGCAACAACATGTTCCCATTGAACCCATGATTAGGACACCGGAGCAACCCATCTTGGAAAGCCTCCCAAGCCTCGGTCAAAGAATCGGATGCCTCTTGCTCAAACATGTAGATCTTATCTCTCAATGCCGCTTGCTTCCCCTTTGGTGAAAACTTCCCTAGAAATTGTTTTACCAACTCTTGCCAAGTGAAAATGGAGTTTCTCGGCAACTTGTTCAACCACTCTTTTGCTTTTCCGGTGAGAGAATAGGGAAAAACTCTCAACCTCAACGACTCCTCCGACACCCTTGCCGACTTGTAAAGATTACAAGTTTGTACAAAATTTCTCAAGTGGTCATTTGCATCTTCATTCTTTGCGCCACTAAAGCACCCATGTTGTTCAAGGCCTTGGAGAATCACATTTGGGATGCTAAAACTTGCATTGCCATGAATCGGGGGAGGAACTATAGCACTTGCAAAGCTATTCATGTCAACTTCATCCTCCAATTCTTCTTCATCATCAAAATCCCTCATCTCTTGTTGATAGTATCTAGCATCTCTTGCATATTCTTGGTTCCGGTTGGCATTGTGGGCATTCACTCTATGAACATTTCCCCCTCGGTTGGCATTTGCTCTACCTCCACGGTTCACACCCCGGCCACCTTGGTTCATACCTCGGCCGCCTCGGTTTGCATTGTTGCCACCCCGATTGATATTACCCGCAACACCTTCATCTCCACCGAGATTTGCTTCTTCATCATGTGCTTGAGCCCCCGCATTTGCTTGGGCAAAAGGATTATCACCTTGAGGGTTCTCATTCTCAACTTGAGGCTCATTAGCCTCCACTTGTGCATCATCATCATCCACTTGCTCGACGTGGAATGGATAGCCCTCTTGGTTGAGTTTTATGTGGAACTCTTCATCATATTGCTCTTCATAACCTTGCGGATCCCCATGTTGTTGATTATAATAATGATTGTAATTGGGGTTCCGCAAGTGCCGATTCGGATTCCTCCTATAAGACATATTCACCTACACAAGGTAAAACCAAAAACAAAAGTAAAATGCTAGGACTTGCGAACTAAACAACTTTGATTAACTAATGCAACTCAATATTGAAACCGTAGTTCCCCGGCAACGGCGCCAAAATTTGATCCACGCTCAATCCTACACCTTTAATGGTGAGGGGCGGTCGTCAAAATATAATACCCGATATGAGTCGGGGTCGATTTCCCAAGGGAACTAGCTCGTCAAGTAAGAGAGTTGCAAGTAGAAATTCAAATGAAGTTTAATATTGAGTCCTAGAAGTGGGGTTGTTTTTAAGATCGCTATAATTAACTACAAGACACGCAAATAAGCAAGTAAATTGATTATATATTATGAGGCTAGGGATGCAAACAACTAATAGTGATTTCTAACCAACGGGTGTCTTCACTTCACTTTCCCAACACAAATATAATTATGGTCGAGTATTCCGATTGTGATCTCTAGAATCCTTCCGGCCTAGAAGAGACCTTTCACAACTTGCTCGTCAAAGCCTTAATTGGATACTCAAAGCACTACTCGAAGACCCGAGGAAAGGAGACCTCTTCCGAGCGTAACTCCTTTTAGATGAGTTAGTCTATATTAATAGCCTATCAACTCAAATCCTCGCCAACTCCACTATTCTACACTAGTTAATCTCTTCCGAGTCTTTAACTAGCAATGTAGACAAGAAATCTCAAATATCATGGATTTGGAATTTTGATGTTATTGTAATGGAGAGTTGGATAATTGTTACTTGTGTTATGGTTAGTGAAATGGAACAACACCCATTGATTTTCTATCACTATAGCATATTTACACCCCTAGTTATGGATTTAGCTACTCATAACTAGGGTTTGAATCAAAGCAATCAACATGTAATGAAATGATGGATTGAAATCAAACATAGACTTTGGATCGATATATGAATCAATGTTCAAAGATACAAGTTTAGAAGCTTACAAAAATAATGTTAAGTCTCCAACTTGGCTCCCAAAATCGCCCAAAACCTTTAGAGTATAAGTATAAAATTGGATAATGCTAAAACCCTAGCTTTTAGTATTTATAGAAGATCAGGAACCCGTATTTTAGGTGGGGCGCCTGGCTAGGCGGGGCGCCTGAGCCATTTCTTCTTCTTTAGACAGTGTGCCAGCTAGGAGGGGCGCCTGCTCTAGGCTGGGCGCCTGAACCTCTTCTATTCCAGGCGGGGCGCCTGGAGACCTTGCAAATCAGGCGGGCGCCTAGCCAGCTGGGGCGCCTGTGTCATTTTTCTCTTCTTAGGCAGTGGCTCCCTCAGGCGGGCGCCTGAGCCAGGCGGGGCGCCTGGCTCTGTGACTCCGATCTTGGTCTCTTGACTCTAATTCTTGCCCTTTTGCTTCAACTTCAATCAACCACTCATTTACACTCATCATAACCTGAAATTGAGCAATTCACGGCATCAATAGCACATATTATTGTTTTTGGATTCAAAAACAAAAGCTTAAAGTAGTATTTAAGTTGGTAAAATACCAACTTATCACAGTTTTGGAGGAGAGGGGAGGAGCCCTAGATGTCTTCTAAACAAGTTCTTTCTCGTATTCTTCTCTTTAATTCTATAGTTTGTTCGTTCTAGGGTTAGAAAATACATGAAGGTTGATGTTTGAAAGTTGATTCCTATTGATTTACCATTACAGATTGTTTATTCTTTTTGAATCTAATTGTTTGGTTATTGAGGCCTGATAATTGAACATTATCTACGGTTTACAAGTTGAACTCGACAGAGGGAACTTGTGAATGCAAATAAGAAAGAATAGGGCTTGATTGTGAACCTGGGCATCAGGAAATCGATTTGTGGATAGGATAGACATATACCTATTCGCCTGGCTTAGCTAAATACAGAGTTCGTTAATGCATGCATGTGATTTAATTCCATAGAAATATAGGAGTTAGAGTAGCTTGCATGGACTCGTGAAGAATCGACAGGTTTTCACGAATATAATTAACCTGTTAGTTAGCAATCTAGGAAATCAAGAAGTAGAATCAACTGGAAAACTCAACTGGATTGTTCGTAGCTCTGACACTGGACCGTTTCTCTTTTATTGATAACAATCTAAAATTTGCTCTGTTACTTGACTTCAGTTACTTGCTTTTAATTATTTCACTTACTTAGTAAATTATAAACCATCATTGAAAAAGATCTCTGAATAGTTTATAGGAATTGTTTGCTAGAATATAGTCATTAACACTAGTCCTCGTGGGAACGATACTCGATTTATCACTTTATTACTTGTCGACCACGTATACTTGCGTGTGCGTTTGGGAGCAACACATATACTAGTAGTAAACTTTGAGCGTGTTACCACCAAAAGTTTGTGGTGGGTTGGTACGTGCCTCTATACGAGACTTGAGAATAGAGTCACTTTTGGTAGAAGTACTTTACCCAGTGGGATTTTCAGGTGCAAGTTGGGCCCAGACGGACACTGGGTGGAAAATCAAAAAGCAAAAGATTTATCAATAGTCTAAAAAATTTCAGCTTTATTTACGAAAGTGAATGTATTTATTAGTCAACAGGTGTCGCTTTTCAAGATAGCAATTGAAGACATAGCTGCTTCAACTTTGTGCTGAATTGCTAACTATTGCTTACTCGTATGTTTTGCTGGGATTAAGGTAATTCTTAGAATCCTTTTAAACTGATTTATATGTTGGTAAGTCTCGGCCTTTGATCTAGTGGTAAGAGTGCATAATGTGATATATGAGTTAGATGCACGTTACATGTTTGAAGTGATGAAAAAAGAATATTTAAGTGGGATAAATATAGGGACGGACCTATTATCCACGGAGTTTCCAGCGGCACCTACCCTCTGGGATTTCATACCCTTTACATCAAAGAGTCCTATTTCAAGGAAAAAAAGAAATTAAAAAGTCAAGAAAAAAAGAACAGGTCATACAAGTAAATTGAGTCTACATTTTTACCATGAAAATTCAAGATTGTCTCTTTCCACAAGCTTTCCTACAAGTAACATGTCCAAATATCATTTGTAGTTAGAAAAATCTTCAAATATATTCTGCTGTTACCATGTTAAAAAAAAAAAAAAAAAAAATCTTCAAACATTCTGGCTGTAAAATGTTTCAAACCATTGACTATTCTCCAATAAAACTTTGGCTTTGAACATCACACAACCTATAAAGACATGTATCATCATACTGTTATAAGCAGCAACTAGTATTTTTTCTGGCAGCTTGCCAACATGAAATTATCTTTATCCAATTCCATTTTCTTCCTCACCTTAACCTTATTCTGCAGCCAAACATGTATCATTAACCTTCCATATGTAGCTGCAATAACCTCAATGAAGCCCGGTGATGTACTCAATCACTCACAAGTACTTGATTCAAGAAATGGAAAATTCAAGCTAGGATTTTACTCTATCTCACAAACAGGTAACAACTATCTTGGAATATGGTATGCTGGTGATCCGCTAGACAAGAAAATATGGATAGCTAATCCAAACACACCTATATTGAACAACTCAGGATTTCTCATCATAGATACTACAGGAACATTGAAGATCACCAGTGGAGGGAAGACAGTTGTGAATATTTCCCCTCCTTTATTGACTGGAAGTTTAATAGCTAGGCTTCAAGACTCTGGAAATTTTGTACTTCAGGATGAAACTCGAAACAGGACTTTATGGCAAAGCTTTGATCATCCTATTGATTGTCTTTTGCCTGGTATGAAGCTTGGCTATAACCTCACAACAAAGCAGAATTGGACTTTAACTTCTTGGTTGAGTAGTAGTATTCCGGCCTCAGGGGCTTTTACTTTAAGTTTGGAGGGCATTCGAGATGCATTTCAGTTGGTTATTCGTCGAAGGGGCCAGGTTTATTGGAC
The DNA here is from genome assembly GCA_037355625.1 of Petunia x hybrida. Taxonomy (NCBI): domain Eukaryota; kingdom Viridiplantae; phylum Streptophyta; class Magnoliopsida; order Solanales; family Solanaceae; genus Petunia; species Petunia x hybrida. Next base: position 840,649 of record JBBBVM010000664.1, on the reverse strand, counting down.
TAGTGGGGCTTGGAGCGATCATAGGTTTCCATACTTAACTGCATTCAATGATCCTTTTAATACTTATCAATATAAGCTCAACTTGGTATCTGATAACGATGGAACGTTCTTCCAATTTGATGTCACAAAGGGAAGTTTCCCACGTCTTGAGTTGTCTTCAACTGGGGCTATTGTTAGTGGAGACAATCGTAGATACACCCTTTATAATGAGTTCTGTTATGGTTATGACAGTGAGGATGGTTGTATCACTACCCAGTTGCCTAGGTGCCGAAAGAAAGAAGATAAGTTTGAGATAAAAGAGTGGAGACTTTGTTGATAGATCTAATATAAATGATTATGATAATACAAGCATCAGTATTGGTGATTGTATGCAGAAGTGCTGGGAGCACTGCAGTTGTGTTGGCTTCACTACCTACAGCAATGGAACCGGTTGCATAATTTGGAATGGAAATGGGGATTTTCGAGTTGATGAAAGTGGTAACACAGTAAAAAAATATGTTCTGGTATCACAAAATTCATCTAAAGGTAAATCCTTATGTCACAAATGCAACTTGTTTATGATTTAATATAGATTGTATAGATCAACGGTCAACTGTATAACTTTCACCATTATATTAGTGCAGGAAAAACCTGGATATGGATAGTAATTATTGTGTCTAGTTTTATCACTTTGCTTGTATCTGGTTTCATCAGCTACATATTAATGAGAAGACGCAAATTACGAGGTAAATCTCTGAAAAGTGATCTAGTAACTACTAGTAACTAGTAGCATGTTGTTTTGTCAATTATGTTAAGCATGTACTTATATCTACAAACTTCTCTTGCATAGATGAGAAAAAAAAGGAGGAAGAGTATATACGCGAGTTGACGGCGTCAGACAGCTTCAATAACACCAATTTGAAAGAAGAAGATGGAAGGGAAGTACAAGATTTGAAGATATTTAGCTTTGGTTTCATATTGGCAGCCACCAACAACTTCATGAGTGAAAACAAGCTCGGAGAGGGTGGATTTGGACCTGTTTATAAGGTATATATTTATCCGAAAAAATTGCAATTTTATCCACTCGTTGGGCATCCTACTACTTTCAATATAGCATTAAATACAGCTTGGTAAGTCATGGTACTCTAGCCTCTATGAGATAATACTTTAATAGCCTGTAAAAATCTGACAGGGAAAATTTCCTGATGGGAGAGAGGTAGCAGTAAAGAGACTTTCAAGAACATCAGGTCAAGGGCTTGTAGAGTTCAAGAATGAGCTTATACTAATTGCCAAAGTTCAGCATACCAATCTAGTTCGAGTTCTAGGATGTTGTATTCATGGAGATGAGAAAATGTTGATATATGAGTACATGCCCAACAAGAGCTTGGACTTCTTCCTCTTTGGTTTGTTACTATTCAAAAAAAAAAAAAAAAAGACACTATCTTTCAAGTAACTTGTGAAAATCTTGATGTGATGCTTTCTCTATCTTTGACAGATCGTGCAAGAAAAAAGCTGTTGGATTGGCAGAAACGCTTAGAAATTATTGAAGGAATTGCTCAAGGATTGATCTATCTTCACAAATACTCAAGGATGAGAGTGATACATAGAGATCTAAAAGCCAGTAATGTGCTTTTGGATGAAAACATGAATCCTAAGATTGCTGACTTTGGTCTGGCAAGAATTTTCAAGCAAAACGAGACAGAAGCAGTGACTGCCAGGGTTGTAGGAACATAGTGAGTTGAGCTCGGTTATTTTTTGATATAGGTTTACTAAACATGTAGACGTATTTCATATAACTGAGTTGAAATGTTCTCTGTCCTCTACACAGTGGTTATATGGCTCCCGAGTTTGCCATGGAAGGAGCTTTTTCGATCAAGTCTGACGTCTTCAGCTTTGGAGTCTTAGTACTGGAAATTGTGAGTGGTAGGAGAAATACTAGCTTAGAACAATTCGGTCGTCCTCTCAACTTGATAGGCTACGTAAGTATTTCTTTATACCCTTTTTCTTTTAAGTACTAGTAATATTTACGAAGTTTGAGATTCTGATCATTCTGGTTTAGGCATGGGAACTATGGAAGGAAGGGAGTGCATTGGAATTAAAGGATCCAGCTCTTGGAGATCTGTGTGATACTGAACAGTTATTACGAGTTATTCATGTCGGGCTATTGTGTGTACAAGAAGGTGCAACAGATAGGCCAACGATGTCTGATGTTGTTTCAATGCTTGGTAATGAAAGTATGTCATTGCCTGCCGCAAAACATCCAGCATTTTTCACCGGAAGAGATGAAGCTGAATCAAATTCATCAGGAATCAAAGCAGTACAATGTTCGGTTAATGATGTTTCCATCACTGTTGTTGAAGCAAGATAAGATTACCGACACATTGTTTTGCTGTAACCGGATTAAACACAGATCACCAAAGTTTTATGTAATACAAGAAAAGCATGTTTCCATATAGTATAAATCAGTCAATCAGTTGTAGAAATAAGTCATTCTGTATGTTATGGTTCCATCAGTAGAATTTCAAGGAAATCACAGCAGTTCTAGGATTAGAAGGTGTGAAAGTGAACCCACCAACAAGGTGGAAGTTAAGGTAGTCAACCAATTGGGCTACCATGATTCCAACTATATTAGTTGTGAAATTTGAAAACTTAGGAGACATGAAACAGTTTGTTTTTTGTATAGTTTCTTCGATTGTATAATCTAATATTATATTCAGAAAAGACTAGAGGAAAATCTTAATTAACATGATGTTGTAGAAACAGTTTGTTTGATGAAGCATACTTGTAAAGGTAGCAGCAGTTGCAATGGATGGTGGTGGTGGTCGGTGGTGCTGATTGTGAGGTGGTGGTCTGTGATTGTTGTGATTGTAGTTGTGGCTGGCAGTGGATGTTGTGCGTAGGGTGAAAAGTGATCGTTGACATTGGTATTGGTGGAGCTGGTTGTGGTAGTGACTGGTGGTCGAGGTGATCAGTGGTTATGGGTGGAGACGGCTACCGATAGAGTTGGTTGGCGATAGTGACCGGTAATGGGTGGTTGGTGATGGTGGTTGACGGTTGACGGTTGAGATGGTCGGTGGTGGTGGTTGTCAATGGTGATTTTGCAGAGAGAGGTGTCAGAGGTTGTTAGTTATGCAATATTTGGATGAATGAGACATATTCAGATCCAAGAAGTGATTGTAAAAGTGAAAAATAAGTAGAGTTAATGAACTGAGAACTGACTGATTCAAATTTCGACATCTATTAAACAAAAATATATTCTATCAGGTCTTGTTTCTTCATCTTTCCCTAAACTCAAGTACAAGTAATCCTTGCAAAAACAAAAAAGAATGGGACAGTATCGTTAAAAAAGCATAAGAGTGTGAAGAGGAAAAAAGAAGAAGAGTGAATCAACCTAAGAAAAAAATGAAATTAGATAGAGTCAAAGACAATAATGACATTTTTGCTTTGAATATTGGGTCAACATTTTTTGCTTTAAAAATTCAAGACTCTCTCATGTGCCAGCTTTCCTACAATCATATTTGTACTCAGAAATATATTCACATGCTATGGCTGAAAATTCTCTCAAAGCATTGACTATTCTCCAATGCATCTCTGGCTTTGAACAGCAGGCAACCAATAAAGAGATGATTATATTTTATTATTATTTGTAGCAACTTTGTTTTCTCTAGCTGAAAATGAAATCTTTAGCCAATTACATCTTCCTCATCTTAACCTTATTCTGCAGCCAAACATGCAGCATTAACTTTCCATCTGTAGGTGAAATAACCTCACTGAAGCCTGGTGATGTGCTCAATCACTCACAAATACTTTATTCAAAAAATGGAAAATTCAAGTTAGGATTTTTCTCTATCCAAGAAACAAATAACAGTTATCTTGGACTATGGTATGCAGGTGATTCACAAGAGAAGAAATTATGGATAGCCAATCCAAACACACCTATAATGAACAACTCCAAAGGGTTGCTCACCATAGATACTACAGGAATATTGAAAATCACCAGTGAAGGGAAGACAGTTGTGAATATTGCCCCTCGTTTATTGACCGGACGTTTAATAGCTAGGCTTCAAGATTCTGGAAATTTTGTACTACAGGATGAAACTCGGAACAGGACTTTATGGCAAAGCTTTGATCATCCTACCAATTGTCTTTTGCCTGGTATGAAGCTTGGTTATAACCTTACAACAAATCAGAATTGGACTTTAACTTCTTGGTTATATGATAATATTCCGGCCTCCGGGGCATTTATTTTAAGTTTGGAGGCCATTCAAGATGAAATTCAGTTGGTTATTCGCCGAAGGGCCGTGGTTTATTGGACTAGTGGAGCTTGGAACAATCAAAGTTTTCCGTTCCTACCTGCATTAAACGATTCTGGTTATATTTATGGCTACAATCTCAACTTGGTATCTGATAAAGAAGGAATGTTCTTCCAATTTGAAAATACAAAATGGGGAAGTTTCCCAAGTCTTCAGTTGTCTCAAGATGGGCATATTGTTGCTGGAGACGGCGTGATATACAACCTTTTTAGAGACTTCTGCTACGGTTATGAAACTGAGGATGGTTGTGCCTCTACTCAACTGCCTAGGTGCCGAAAGGATGGGGATAAGTTTAAGCTAAAGAGTGGAGACTTCACAGATAGATCTAATCTTAGATCATATTATGAGAAAAATGAGAACATTAGTCTTGCTGATTGTATGCAGAAGTGCTGGGAGCATTGCAATTGTGTTGGCTTCATGACCACCGAAGCCCTTCAAACAGGCTGCATAATTTGGACGGGAAATAGAGGTTTTCAAGTCGATGAGAGTGGTAGTCAAGTGAGCAGATATGTTCTGGTTTCAGAAAAATCATCTAAACGTTAGTCCTTATATGAGGAATACACCTTGTTCATGAACTAGAAATATATTAAGAATCAACTATATAACTCAGCATTCTTTGTGTGCAGGAAAAACTTGGATATGGATAGTAATAGTTGTTGTTATTCTCATCACTTTGCTGATATCTGGTTTCATCTGCTATATTATAACGAAAAGACGCAAACTACATGGTAAATCTCTGCATAGTGATTTCGTAACAAGTATGTTATTTCGTCAATTATGTTAAGCATGTACTTATATTTACAAACCTCTCTTGCATAGATGAGAAAAGAAAGGAGGAAGAGTATATACGCGAGTTGACAGCGTCAGACAGCTTCAATTACACCAATTTGAAAGAAGAAGATGGAAGGGAAGTACAAGATTTGAAGATATTTAGCTTTGGATTCATATTGGCAGCCACCAACAACTTCTTGAGTGAAAACAAGCTCGGAGAGGGTGGATTTGGACCTGTTTATAAGGTACATATTTACATTCTGTATCCAAAAAGCTTGCTTAGTGCCTTCATTGCATAACCGAATACAACTACAGTAGCCTAACCCCTAAACAGTTTTTTCAACTACCTATATGAATCCTTACTTACAGTGATTCTCCATTCAAATTTATCTTAGCTATTGTTATAGTACAAAATAAAAATAAAAAGCATTCTCTATATTCTGTACGGTCATGAAAATCTTTAGTAGGACTATAAGACTCCTAGAACGCACATGACATAAAGTAAACTTACTAACATGACTAAAATATATTTCTAAATAATTGGCATCGCCTGCAGATCCTTTTTCTTCATTTTGTCCTATCTTTCTCTAACTCTGATTGGTTGATTTGAAGAGAGTTTAGATCTTTTGATCGAACTTCCATCTATACAACTTTAGGTCTACCTCGCCCCCTTTAACAACTTTTACTCACCATGGTTTCGCACCTACAAATCATGCTTCTGAAGGTCGACGCCGGATGTGACCAAATCATCTCAAACGACCTTCTGTCACATTTATTCCTCAATGTGTGCTACTTGTACCTTTGGTAAATGTGGTCATTTTTAATCTTGTCTAATATTGTATGACCACAAATTCATCTTAGCATCCACATCTTTGCAACACTTATCTTGTGGATCTGTCGAACTTTAGTGGTCCAACATTCACTTCCAAATAATATTGGTCTTATAACTGCTATATATAACTTACCTTTCACTTAGGTTGGAATCCATGTATCACATAACAAGTCGGCAGTAGTTCTCCATTTCAACCATTCGATTTTGATTGTGTGTAACATCTTCTTCTAGATAACTATGTTGTTTACATTTATGCACCACAATCTAGTTTTGCCTCATTTTCACTCTTCGTATGTTGACTAAACTTGCAATTTTATCCACTTGCCGGGCATCCTACTACTTTTAGTATAGCAATATATAAAACTTGGCAAGTCATGCTACTCTAACCTCTATGAGATAGTACTTGAATAACCTGTAAAAATATGACAGGGAAAATTTCCTGATGGGAGGGAGGTGGCAGTCAAGAGACTGTCAAGAACATCAGGTCAAGGGCTCGTGGAGTTCAAGAATGAGCTCATACTAATTGCCAAAGTTCAGCATACAAATCTAGTTCGAGTTCTAGGATGTTGTATTCATGGAGATGAGAAAATGTTGATATATGAGTACATGCCCAACAAGAGCTTGGACTTCTTCCTCTTTGGTTTGTTACTATTTCAGAAAAAAAAGACACTATCTTTCAAGTAACTTTTGAAAATCTTGATGTGAAATTCTCTCTATATTTGACAGATCGTGCAAGAAAGAAGCTGTTGGATTGGCAGAAACGCATTGAAATTATCGAAGGAATTGCTCAAGGACTGATCTATCTTCACAAATACTCAAGGATGAGAGTGATACATAGAGATCTAAAAGCCAGCAATGTGCTCTTGGATGAAAACATGAATCCTAAGATTGCTGATTTTGGTCTGGCAAGAATTTTCAAGCAAAACGAGACAGAAGCAGTGACTGCCAGGGTTGTAGGAACATAGTGAGTTGAGCTCGATTATTTCTTGATATAGGTTTACTAAACATGTAGATGTATTCATACTAACTGAGTTAAAATGTTCTCTGTCCTATACACAGTGGTTATATGGCTCCCGAGTTCGCCATGGAAGGAGCTTTTTCGATCAAGTCTGACGTCTTCAGCTTTGGAGTCTTAATACTAGAAATTGTGAGTGGTAGGAGAAATACTAGCTTAGAACAATTCGGTCGTCCTCTCAACTTAATAGGCTATGTAAGCATATCTTTATACCCTTTTTCATTTAAGTACTAGTAATATTTACGAAGTTTGAGATTCTGATCATTCTGGTTTAGGCATGGGAACTATGGAAGGAAGGGAGTGCATTGGAATTAAAGGATCCAGCTCTTGGAGATCTGTCTGATACTAAACAGTTATTACGAGTTATTCATGTCGGGCTATTGTGTGTACAAGAAGGTGCAACAGATAGGCCAACAATGTCTGATGTTGTTTCAATGCTTGGTAATGAAAGTATATCCTTGCCTGCCGCAAAACATCCAGCATTTTTCACCGGAAGAGATGAAGCTGAATCAAATTCATCTGGAATCAAAGCAGTACAATGTTCGGTTAATGATTGTACCATCACAGTTGTTGAAGCAAGATAAGATTAACGACACATTGTTTTGCTGTAACCGGATTAAGCACAGATCACCAAAGCTTTATGTAATACAAGAAAAAAATGTTTCCATTTAGTATAAATCAGTCAATCAGTTGTAGAAAAGTTACTAAGTCATTCTGTATGTTATGGTTCCATCAGTAGATTTCAAGGAATTCACAGCTGTTCTAGGATTAGAAGGTGTGAAAGTGAACCCACCAACAAGGTGGAAGTTAAGGTAGTCAACCAATTGGGCTACCATGACAACTATATTAGTTTTTAAATTTGACAAGAAGGAGAAATGAAAGAGTTTGTTTTATTGTATACTTTCTCCGAATGCATAAACTAAGTATATCCAGAAAATATTAGAGGGAAATCTTAATTCGAATGATGTTGTAGAAACTGTTTGTTTGGTGAAGCATACTTTAAAAGCTAACAGCAGTTTCAATGGATGGTGGTGCTGACTGTGAGGTGGTGGTCTGTGGTTGTTGTGATTGTAGATGTGGCTGGCAGTGTTGGTTTTGTGATGGGGCGAAAAGTGAAGGTTGACATTGGTATTGGTGGAGCTGGTTGTGGAGGTGATCGGTGGTAGTGACGACTAGCGATAGAGTTGGTTGGCGATGGTGACCCATAGCAGGTGTTTTGCCATGATGGTTGCGGTTGAGGGGGTTGGTGGTGGTGGTTATCAATGGTGATTTTGAGGATAAGGGGGTCAGAGGTTGTTAGTTATGCAATACTTGAATGAATGAGACATATGCAGTTCTAAGAAGTGATTGTCAAAGTGAAAGTAAGTACAGGTAATGAACTGAGATCTCACCAATTCAATAGACATCCATTAAAAAAAAGTATAAGAGTGTGAAAAGGAAAAAGAAGTGTGAATCAGCCTAACTCTGAGAAAGGAAAAAAAAAATGAAATTAGAGAGAGTCAAAGACAAATAACAGAAACCAAATCTTTATTAAGTCAACATTTCTGCTGTGAAAGTTCAAGACTGTCTCTTTCTGCAAGCTTTCCTACAATCATTTGAACTCAGAAATATCTTCAAATATTATGGCTGATAATTCTCTTAAAGCATTGACTATTCTCCAATGCATCTTTGGCTTTGAAAAGAAGGCAACCAATAAAGAGATGTTCATATTATTATCTGTAGCAACTTTCTATTTTCTATCTGAAAATGAAATGTTTAGCCAATTACATTTTCTTACTCATCTTAACATTATTCTGCAGCCAAACATGTATCCTTAACCTTCCATATGTAGTTGCAATTGTTAGCATGATTGACAACTCATACTTCCTTTCATTTAATTGTAGGATATTAGATTAGATGTGCATATCTATGTAATCATATAGTTCACAGATATTTAGGGATAGCAGCTGATTTCAAGGGATGCAAATAGCTGATTCTCAGGGATGTAAATAGCAGATCTTTAGGGATGCAAACTGTAGTTCTTTCTATATAATGAAGAACTCTCAATTTGAGAGGCATTCAGCCAAACTATTGACATGGTATCAGGGCCTTCTCTTGGCTGCCTTAGTTCTTAGAATCTTGAGTGTTCTCTTCATATTTTTTTTAAGTTTTCTAAGCAGTTTTTTTGAGAATTAGTCCTAAACAACTAGGGCTCTTTGATCTTGGATATTCTGGTTATCTTTTGAGTTCTTGGTTTTCTTAGTTATTTAAGAACATGGCTTCACAACAGTTCGAGTCCTTTCATGTTCGTTTCACTGGAAAAAATTATTCTGCGTGGGAGTTTCAGTTTCAACTATTTGTCACCGGGAAAGAATTATGGGGTCACATAGATGGAAGTGATCCCGCTCCAACCGATGCTACGAAGTTACCTCAATGGAAGGTTAAAGATGCTCGCGTGATGACATGGATTTTAGGATCACTTGACCCTCTTATTGTTCTTAATCTCAGGCCATACAAGACAGCAAAGGAAATGTGGGATTATTTACAAAAGGTTTACAATCAAGACAATAGCGCAAGACGTTTTCAGTTGGAACATGAAATTGCTAATTACTCTCAAGGAAGTCTCTCTGTTCAAGATTATTTTTCTGGACTTCAGAACCTATGGGGTGAATTTACTGATATTGTTTATGCTAAAATACCTGCTGAATCTCTCTCTATAGTTCAACAGGTTCATGAGCAAAGTAAGCGAGACCAATTTTTGATGAAATTGCGATCTGATTTTGAGAATGTTCGCTCTAACTTGATGAACCGTGACCCATCTCCCTCCTTGGATGTTTGCTTTAGAGAATTACTCCGTGAAGAGCAGCGCCTTCTTACGCAAAGCACTTTCAAGCAAGAGAATAATGTCACAGTTGCATTTGCTGCTCAAGGGAAAGGAAAGGGCAGAGACATGACTAGAACTCAATGTTATAGTTGCAAGGAATATGGCCACATTGCTATTAATTGTGGTAAGAAATTCTGCAATTATTGCAAACAACAAGGACACATTATCAAAGAGTGTCCCACACGCCCTCAAAATCGTAGGGTCAATGCTTTTCAAGCAGGCATAATGGGTTCTACCGTTGATAACTCATCTTCTGCAAGCTTTAACACCCAATTTGCGACTCCAGTAGTGTCTGCAAACCCTCCCACAACAGCTGGACAAGTTCTTACTCCTGAAATGGTACAACAAATGATTGTATCGGCCTTTTCAGCTTTGGGATTACAAGGTAATAATAATACATCTCAATTTTGGCTTGTTGATTCTGGGGCTTCCAATCACATGACCAACTCCACTAGTATGCTCAAAAATATTCGTGAGTATCATGGTCTATCCGAAATTCAGATTGCCAATGGTAGTAATTTACCCATTACCAAGATTGGGGATATTACTCCAACTTTCAAGAATGTTTTTGTATCACCAAAGCTCTCTACTAGTCTTATTTCAGTTGGTCAGTTGGTCGATAATAATTGTGATGTTCATTTTTCTCGTGATGGTTGCCTTGTGCAGGATCAGGTGTCGGGGACGATAATCGCGAAGGGGCCTAAAGTTGGAAGATTGTTTCCTATACACTTTTCGGTTCCTAGTGTTCTGTCTTTAGCTTGTACCTCCGTAGGTAGTAAGACTGAAGTTTGGCATAAGCGTTTAGGACATCCAAATTCCGTTGTGCTGTCTCATCTTTCAAATTCTGGTTTATTGGGAAATAAAAATAAATTTTCAGTTGCTTCATTTGATTGTTCTACATGTAAATTAGGCAAAAGTAAAATTCTTCCTTTTCCTAATTTTGGTAGTCGTGCTACAAAGTGCTTTGACGTCATTCACAGTGATGTTTGGGGCATCTCACCAATTATCTCTCATGCTAATTTCAAGTACTTTGTGACATTCATAGATGATTATAGCCGGTTTACATGGGTGTACTTTCTTCGCTCCAAATCTGAGGTATTTTCCATCTTTAAGACATTTTTGGCTTACATTGAGACTCAATTTTCTACTTGCATTAAAGTATTGAGATCTGATTCTGGTGGTGAATATATGTCCCATGAATTCCATGATTTTTTGCGGGAAAAAGGAATTGTCTCACAACGCTCTTGCCCACATACACCACAACAAAATGGTGTTGCTGAGCGTAAAAACCGTCATCTTTTAGATGTCACTCGTACTTTATTGATTGAGTCCTCTGTACCCTCGAAATACTGGGTTGAAGCTTTGTCTACTGCCGTCTATTTAATTAATAGACTGCCCTCTCAAGTGTTGAATCTTGACTCTCCGTATTATCGTCTTTATCGCCAATATCCTAGATATCATGATTTTCATACATTTGGTTGTGTTTGCTTTGTACATTTACCTCCTTCCGAACGAACTAAACTTTCTGCTCAGTCTGCCACATGTGCTTTTATGGGTTATAGTACTTCACAAAAAGGTTTTATTTGCTATGATCCAAGTTCTAAGAAGTTTCGTGTTTCTAGAAATGTTGTTTTCTTTGAGAATCAATATTTTTTTCCAACTCATGTTGAGGCCTCTCCTATTTCTACTATTCTTCCTATTTTTGAGGATTTATCATCTTATTCAACTCGGTTCAAGCCTGGACATGTGTATAAACGGCGTCAACCAACTTTAGCCCATCTCGACACTGATCCGCCACCTGAGCCTGCTCCTCAACAAGAATCTGAGATTTCTTCAAGGTCTAATCCACTTGAGCCTGCTCGTCGACAATCTACCAGAGTATCTCGTGCTCCGAATTGGTATGGTTTTTCTTCTACTTTATCTACCATCTCTGTTCCAACAGGTTACTCGCAAGCCTCCAAACATGAATGTTGGCAACAAGCAATGAGAGAAGAACTTCTTGCTCTCCAAGAGAACTACACATGGGACATTGTTCCTTGTCCTTCCCATGTTCGCCCCATTGGGTGCAAATGGGTTTACTCGGTTAAACTTAAATCTGATGGAACTTTGGATCGGTACAAAGCTCGATTGGTTGCCCTTGGTAACAAACAGGAGCATGGTGTGGATTATGAGGAGACTTTTGCGCCTGTAGCAAAAATGACCACGGTGCGAACCATTATTGCTATTGCTGCTTCACAAGGTTGGCCTCTTTACCAAATGGACGTAAAAAATGCTTTTCTCCATGGTGATCTTAAAGAAGATATCTATATGAAGCCTCCACCTGGTTTGTTCCTTTCCCCTACATCAGATGTATGTAAGCTGAATCGCTCTTTGTATGGATTAAAACAAGCTCCAAGAGCTTGGTTTGATAAGTTTCGATCTACTTTGCTGCATTTTTCTTTTGAGCAGAGCAAATATGATCCATCCTTGTTTCTTCGTAAAACATCTACTGGTTGTGTTCTTCTTTTGGTATATGTAGATGATATTATTATCACTGGAACTGATTCCTTATCAATAACTAGCCTCCAACAGCAGCTTAAGGCTTCTTTTCACATGAAAGATCTTGGTACTCTTACATACTTCTTGGGATTGGAAGTTCATCATGATTCTGTAGGTGTGTTCTTAAACCAACACAAATATACTCAGGATTTAATTGCTTTGGCCGGTCTTCAAGAATCTTCCTCTGTTGATACTCCATTGGAATTGAATGTAAAGTATCGTCGTGAGGAAGGAGAGCTTCTTCCAGATCCAACTCTATTTCGGCAATTAGTTGGGAGCCTAAATTATCTTACTATTACCCGTCCCGATATCTCCTTTGCTGTACAACAAGTAAGTCAATTTATGCAGGCTCCTCGTCATCTACATTTGGTGGCTGCTCGACGGATCATCCGCTATCTCTTAGGAACATCAACTCGTGGCTTGGTCTTTCCCCGTGGTTCTCCTATTCGTCTTAATGCTTTTAGTGATTCTGATTGGGCTGGTTGTCCAGATACGCGTCGCTCTGTCACTGGTTGGTGCATGTTTCTTGGAGATTCCTTGATATCCTGGAAGAGTAAAAAGCAAGATCGGGTGTCTAAATCATCAACAGAGGCAGAATATCGAGCCATGTCTACCGCTTGCTCTGAAATTGTTTGGCTTCGTGGGTTACTTGCAGAGATTGGATTTCTTCAATCTAATCCTACTCCTCTCCACGCCGACAACACAAGTGCCATCCAGATTGCTACCAATCCGGTCTTTCATGAGAGGACCAAACACATCGAAGTGGACTGTCATTATATACGAGAAGCTCTAGAAAAAGGAGTCCTTACTCTTCCACATGTGTCCAGCGATCTCCAAATAGCTGATGCGTTCACGAAGTCCATGACGCGACAACGTCATCAGTTTCTAGTAGGCAAATTGATGCTTCTAGATGTTCCAGCATCAATTTGAGGGGGGATGTTAGCATGATTGACAACTCATACTTCCTTTCATTTAATTGTAGGATATTAGATTAGATGTGCATATCTATGTAATCATATAGTTCACAGATATTTAGGGATAGCAGCTGATTTCAAGGGATGCAAATAGCTGATTCTCAGGGATGTAAATAGCAGATCTTTAGGGATGCAAACTGTAGTTCTTTCTATATAATGAAGAACTCTCAATTTGAGAGGCATTCAGCCAAACTATTGACAGCAATAACCTCACTGAAGCCTGGTGATGTACTCAATCATTCACAAGTACTTGATTCAAGAAATGGAAAATTCAAGTTAGGATTTTTCTCTATCCAAGAAACAAATAACAGTTATCTTGGAATGTGGTATGCAGGTGATAAACTAGAGACGAAATTATGGATAGCCAATCCAAACACACCTATTTCGAACAACTTAAAAGGGTTACTCACCATAGATACTACAGGAACATTGAAAATCACCAGTAGAGGGAAGACAGTTGTGAATATTTCCCCTCCTTTATTGACTGGAAGTTTAATAGCTAGGCTTCAAGATTCTGGAAATTTTGTGCTTCAGGATGAAACTCGGAACAGGACTCTATGGCAAAGCTTTGATCATCCTACCAATTGTCTTTTGCCTGGTATGAAGCTTGGTTATAACCTTACAACAAATCAGAATTGGACTTTAACTTCTTCGTTATATTATAATATTCCGGCCTCCGGGGCATTTACTTTAAGTTTGGAGGCCATTCAAGATGAAATTCAGTTGGTTATTCGCCGAAGGGCCGTGGTTTATTGGACTAGTGGAGCTTGGAACAATCAAAGTTTTCCGTTCCTACCTGCATTAAACGATTCTGGTTATATTTATGGCTACAATGTCAACTTGGTATCTGATAAAGAAGGAATGTTCTTCCAATTTGAAAATACAAAATGGGGAAGTTTCCCAAGTCTTCAGTTGTCTCAAGATGGGCATATTGTTGCTGGAGACGGCGTGATATACAACCTTTTTAGAGACTTCTGCTACGGTTATGAAACTGAGGATGGTTGTGCCTCTACTCAACTGCCTAGGTGCCGAAAGGATGGGGATAAGTTTAAGCTAAAGAGTGGAGACTTTACAGATAGATCTAATCTTAGATCATATTATGAGAAAAATGAGAACATTAGTCTTGCTGATTGTATGCAGAAGTGCTGGGAGCATTGCAATTGTGTTGGCTTCACAACCGAAGCCGCTCAAACAGGCTGCATAATATGGACGGGAAATAGAGGTTTTCAAGTCGATGAAAGTGGTAGTCAAGAACGAAGATTTATTCTGGTTTCACCAAAATCATCTAAACGTAAGTCCTTATATCAGTAATACACCTTGTTCAAGAACTAGAAATAGATCAAGGATCAACTGTATAACTCAGCATTCTTCGTGTGCAGGAAAAACTTGGATAATAGTAATTGTTGTTGTTATTCTTATCACTTTGCTATTATCAGGTTTCATCTGCTACATTATGAAGAGAAGACACAAATTATATGGTAAATCTCTGTAAAGTGATTTGGTAACAATTTTGTCAGTTATGTTAAGAATGTACTTATATCTACAAATCTCTCTTGCATAGATGAGAAAAGAAAAGAGGAAGAGTATATACGCGAGTTGACAGCGTCAGACAGCTTCGATAACACCACTTTGAAAGAAGAAGATGGACGGGAAGTACAAGATTTGAAGATATTTAGCTTTGCATTCATATTGGTAGCCACAAACAACTTCTCAAGCAAAAGCAAGCTTGGAGAGGGTGGTTTTGGACCAGTTTATAAGGTATATCCACATTTCATATCCTGTACACTTGCTTAGTGCCTTCATTGCATAACCGAATACAACTACAGTAGCCTGACCCCGGACAATATATTCAACTAGCTATATGAATCCTTACTAACAATGACGTTCCATTTTAATTAATCTTATCCAATGTTATACAAAATAAAAATAAAAAGCACTATAAGTTCTCTATATTCTCTACGGTCTGTATGTGGTCCAGGACATCAGATTGTATTAGGAGGGCTGCTTCAGAGGTCTTAGGGGTCTCGGAGGGTAACCCTAATAAACACAGAGGGGACTGGCGGTGGAATGATGAAGTCCAAGTAAAAGTGGAGGCCAAGAAGGCGGCCTACTTAAAGTTAGTAGAAAGTAAAGACGAGGAAAAGAGGAGGTCGAACAGGGAGAGGTATAAGAAAGTGAAGAAGGAAGCAAAGTTAGCGGTCTCAGACGCTAAAGCAGCAGCTTTTGAACGCTTGTATCAAGAGATTGCGGACAAAGGTGGTGAAAAGAAGTTGTATCGGCTTGCCAAGGTAGGAGAGAGACGGGCACGCGACCTGGACCAAGTAAAGTGCATCAAAGACGAGGATGGCACGGTACTAGTCGAAGAGGCACGCATTCGACATAGGTGGCAAGAGTACTTCCATAGACTTCTAAATGAAGAAGGGGACAGGAGCTTTGTGCTAGGTCATCTCGAGCACTCGGAGAGTCGCCGTGATACTGGGCACTGCAGGTGTATTTGGGTTGAAGAGGTTCAGGAGGCAATTCGCAAGATGAGAGGCGGAAGAGCGACCGGGCCGGACGAGATTCCAGTGGAATTCTGGAAGAGTGTAGGAAGAACAGGTTTAACCTGGCCGATTGGGTTGTTTGATGTTATCCTGGCGACAGCCAAGATGCCCGAAGAATGGAGGTGGAGTACTATGATTCCGCTGTACAAGAACAAGGGAGATGTTCAAAATTACAACAATTATAGGGGCATCAAACTATTGAGTCACACCATCAAAGTATGGGAGAGGGTGGTTGAGAAGAGGATGAGGAGAGAGGTAACAATCTCGGAGAACCAATTCGGTTTCATGCCTGGGCGATCGACCATCGAAACCATCCACCTTTTGAGGAGGTTGATTGAGCAGTACAGGGACAAAAGAGAGGACTTACATATGGTGTTCATTGACCTGGAGAAGGCTTATGACAAAGTCCCAAGGGAGGTTCTGTGGAGATGCTTGGAATCTAAAGGTGTTTCTGTGGCATATATTAGCGCGGTTAAGGACATGTACGATGGAGCCAAGACCCGCGTGAGAACAGTAGAAGGAGACTCCGATCATTTCCCAGTCGAGATGGGATTGCACCAGGGGTCAGCTCTTAGTCCGTTCTTATTTGCCTTGGTGATGGACGAGTTGACTAGGGGCATACAAGGGGAGGTTCCATGGGGTATGTTATTTGCCGACGATATAGAGTTGGTCGATGAGACTCGCAGCGGAGTCCAGGATAAGCTGGAGTGTTGGAGGCATACCTTAGAGTCTAAGGGTTTCAGGCTAAGCAGAACAAAGACAGAGTACATGAAGTGCAAGTTTAGTGAGGCGCCGCAGGAGACAGAGGTGGAAGTGACGCTCGATTCGCAAGCAATTCACCAAAAGAGGAGCTTCAAGTACCTTGGTTCTATCATTCAAGGTAATGGAGAAATTGACGAGGATGTTACCCATCGTATAGGGGCAGGCTGGATGAAGTGGAGACTCGCGTCTGGTGTCCTATGCGATAAGAAAGTGGCACCTAGGCTTAAAGGTAAGTTCTACAAAGCGGTCGTTAGACCAGCTATGTTGTACGTCGCAGAGTATTGGCCAGTCAAGTCCATGCACATTCAGAAGATAAGCGTAGCAGAGATGCGTATGCTTAGATGGATGTGCGGGCACACGAGGTTGGATAAGATTAGGAATGAGGTCATTCGTGATAAGGTGAGAGTGACCTCAGTGGTGGACAAGATGCGAGAAGTAAGGTTGAGATGATACGGCCATGTGAAGAGAAAGGGCACCGATGCACCGGTGAGGAGGTGTGAGCGGCTGGCTGTGCTGGGTCTGCGGAGAGGTAGAGGTAGACCAAAGAAGAATTGGGGCGAGGTGATTCGACATGATATGGCTTACCTCCAGGTCACCGAGGACATAACCCTTAATAGGAAAGCGTGGAGGTCTAGGATTAGGGTAGAAGGTTAGGTAAAAGGCGTTTGAGTGCTGTCTTTTTAGCTGTATTGTTCTTATGCATAGTAGTCTTATCTTGCCCTTTACGCTATTGGCCTCTTATGTTTGCCCTGACTATAGTAGTTTATGAGTTCTTGAGCATTAAGGTGTTTCTTACCTTGTTTGTCTTTACTGTTTGCCTTCAAAATTTTCAATTGTTTTGTTAAGCCGAGGGTCTATCGGAAACAGCCTCTCCACCTTGGTGGGGGTAAGATTTGTGTACATCTCACCTTCCCCAGACCCACTTGTGAGATTACACTGGGTTTGTTGTTGTTGTTGTTATATTCTCTACGGTCATACGAATCTTTAGTAGGGCTATAACATATGACATAAAGTAAACATACTAACATGACAAACATATTCCTAACTTATTGGTATCGTCTACATAGATTCTTTTTCTTTCATTGTATCCCGTCTTTCTCTAACTCTGTTTGGATTTGAAGAGAGTTTAGATCTTTTGATGGAACTTCCTTCAATGTAACTTTAGGTCTGCCTCGCCCCTTTCAACAGCTTTCTCTCACCATGGTTTCAACACCTACACTAATGCTGTGACTCTTGTAGTGTTCCTAATTCTACACTTTATTACTCTTTCCCAAAGGTTTGTCGTATGACTCATAAATCTAATGCCATGATAGTTTGCACAACTTTGAATATCTTTGTTGTTCTTATAAATCGGATTTGGTAAATTTTATCCACTCGTCGGGTAGTACTTTTAGTGATACAGCTTGGTAAGTCATGCTACTCTAACCTGTATGAGATACATACTTGAATAACCTGTGAAAATCTGACAGGGAAAATTTCCTGATGGAAGAGAGGTGGCAGTCAAGAGACTTTCAAGAACATCAAGTCAAGGGCTTGTGGAGTTCAAGAATGAGCTTATACTAATTGCCAAAGTTCAGCATACAAATCTAGTTCGAGTTCTAGGATGTTGTATTCATGCAGATGAAAAAATGCTGATATATGAGTACATGCCCAACAAGAGCTTGGACTTCTTCCTCTTTGGTTTGTTACCATTTCAGCAAAAAGACACTGTTATTCAAGTAACTTTTGAAAATCTTGATGTGAAATGCTTTATCTATCTTTGACAGATCGTGCAAGAAAGAAGCTATTGGATTGGCAGAAACGCTTTGAAATTATCGAAGGAATTGCTCAAGGATTGATCTATCTTCACAAATACTCAAGGATGAGAGTGATACATAGAGATCTAAAAGCCAGTAATGTGCTCTTGGATGAAAACATGACTCCTAAGATTGCTGACTTTGGTCTGGCAAGAATTTTCAAGCAAAACGAGACAGAAGCAGTGACTGCCAGGGTTGTAGGAACATAGTGAGTTGAGCTCGGTTATTTCTTGATATTTGGTTTCATAACATGTAGACGTATTCATACTAACTGAGTTGAAATGTTCTCTGTCCTCAACACAGTGGTTATATGGCTCCTGAGTTTGCCATGGAAGGAGCTTTTTCGATCAAGTCTGACGTCTTCAGCTTTGGAGTCTTAATACTGGAAATTGTGAGTGGTAGGAGAAATACTAGCTTGGAACAATTCAGTCGTCCTCTCAACTTAATAGGCTATGTAAGTATTTCTTTCTACCCTTTTTCTTTTAAGTACTAGTAACTAGTTACGAAGTTTGAGACTCTGATCATTCTGGTTTAGGCGTGGGAACTATGGAAGGAAGGGAGTGCATCGGAATTAAAGGATCCAGCTCTTGGAGATCTGTGTGAAACTAAACAGTTATTACGAGTTATTCATGTCGGGCTATTATGTGTACAAGAAGGTGCAACAGATAGGCCAACAATGTCTGATGTTGTTTCAATGCTTGGTAATGGAAGTATGCCATTGCCTGCCGCAAAACATCCAGCATTTTTCACTGGAAGAAATGAAGCTGAACCAAATTCATCTGGAATCAAAGCAGAACAATGTTCGGTTAATGATTTTCCCATCACTGTTGTTGAAGCAAGATAAGATTACCAACACATTGTTTTGCTGTAACCGGATTAAACACAGATCACATGAGTTTTGTGTAATACAAGAAAAGCATGTTTCCATATATTATAAATCAGTCAATAAGTTGCAGAGAAGTTACCAGGTCATTCTGTATGTTATGGTGCCATCTGTGGAATTTCAAAGAAATCACAGCAGTTCTAGTATTGTTTTTTATTTTTAATTATTACACCGGGGGAGGGGAAGTGGAAGTGGTCCAAGTGGAGGAGGGGATTACAATGTGGGAAACTGAGCCTACCAACAACATGGAAATTAAGGTAATCAACCATTTGGGCTATCATGATTCCCCACCAGTATTGGTTACGAAATTTGAAAACTTGAATAAGTGAAACAGTTTGTTTCTATGTATAATTTCGCCGAATGAATAAACTAAAAGACATAAAATTCAAATAACATAATCAGCAATGAGAAAGTACTGTACTAGAGAAAATCTTAGTTTACATGATGTTGTAAAATTGTTAGTTTGCTGAATCATACTCTAACAGCTAGCAGCAGCAACGGATGGTGGTGGTGTTTGGTTGCGCTGACTCTGAGGTGTTGGTTTATGGTTGTTGTGGTTGTGGATGTGGCTGACAGTGGTGGTTGTGAGTATTGGCAAGAAGTAATGGTTGCTAGTAGAGGTGATTGACAGTGGTGTTGGTGGAGCTGGTTATGGTAGTGGGTGGTGGCAGCGAGGGCTAGCGATAGAGTTGGTTGACAATGGTGACTGGTAGAGCCTGGCTGGTGGTTGATTGTTTGAGGTGGTTGGTGGTGGTGATTTGCAGAGAAGGGGGTCGGAGGTTGTTATTAGTGCAACATTTGAATGAACAAGACATACACAGATCTAAGAAGTGATTGTAAAAGTGAAAAATAAATACATTTAATGGACAACCAGTCTATCAAGTTTCTGTTATCTTTACAAAAGGCATAAGAGCGTGAAAAAAAAATTAAAGAGTGAAAGAAGAAAGCATGAATTTAGAGAAAGTCAAAGAGAAAAGAACAAACACCAAATAGTAACATTTTTGCTTTGAAAATTCAGGATTCTCTCTTTTAGTAAGCTTTGCTACCATTATTTTACTCAGAAAATCTTCAGATATTCTCTAATAATTGTTTTAAAGCGTTGACATTTGACTATCCTCCAATGCATCTCTGGTTTTGAACAACACACTACATATAAAGAGATGAGTATATCATTATTAGCAGGAATTTTTTTTCCTAGCTGCCACAATGACATCTTTGGCTGATTCCATTTTCTTCTCCATCTTGACCTTATTCTGCTGTCAAATATTTATCCTTAACCTTCAATCTGTAGCTGCAATAAACTCAATGAAGCCTGGTGATGTACTCAATCACTCACAATTACTTGATTCAAGAAGTGGAAAATTCAAGTTAGGATTTTTCTCTATCCCAGAAACAGGTAACAATTATCTTGGAATATGGTATGCAGGTGATCCGCGAGAGGAGATTTTGGATAGCCAATCCAAACACACCTATATTTAACAACTCAGGATTGGTCACCTTTGATACTACAGGGACATTGAAAATAACCAATGGAGGGAAGACAGTTGTGAATATTGCCCCTACTTTATTGACTGGAAGTTTAATAGTTACGCTTCAAGATTCTGCGAAACTTTGTGCTTCAGGATGCAACTCGGAACAGGACTTTATGGCAAAGCTTTGATCATCCTACCAGTTTTCTTTTTCCTGGTATGAAGCTTGGTTATAACCTTACAACAAGGCAAAATTGGACTTTAACCTCTTAGTTGAGTAGTAGTAATCCAGCTTCGAGGACTTTTACTTTAAGTTTGGAGGCCATTCAGGATGTGCCTCAGTTGGTTATTCGTCATAGGGACGAAGTTTATTGGACTAGTGGGGCTAGGAACTATCAAGGTTTCCCATTCTTACCTGCATTGAGTGATTCTACTAATATATATCAGTACAATCTCAACTTGGTATCTGATAAAGATGGCATGTTCTTCTAATTCGATTCTCTAGAGGGTAGTTTGCCAAGTCTTGAGTTGGCTCCAGATGGGGATATTCTTGGCGGAGACAATCGTTTCTACACCCTTTTTAGAGACTTTTGTTATGGTTATGAAAGTGAAGATGGTTGTGTCTCTACTCAGTTGCCTGCGTGCCGGATAAATGGGGATAAGTTTGTGATAAAGAGTGGAGACTTTATAGATATATCTAGTACTAGTAACTATGAAAGTGCAAGCATTAGTTTTGGTGATTGTATGCAGAAGTGCTGGAAGAACTGCAGTTGTATTGGCTTCACCACCAGCAGGAATGGAACTGGCTGCTAGATTTGGAACCAAATTTGGAAAGGACATGGCGGTTTTCAAGTTGATGAGAGTGGCAATTCAGCGCAAAAATATGTTCTGGTTTCACCAAAATCATCTAAAGGTAAGCTTTTATACCAGGAACACACCTTGTTTAGGAACTAGATATTAGATTGTATAGGTCAAGGTTCAACCGTTCAATTCTCTATGCTATGTGTGCAGGAAAAACTTGGATTTGGATAATAATTGCTGTAGCTATTCTTATCACTTTGCTAATATCTAGTTCCATCTGCTGCATTATGATGAGAAGACGCAAACTACTAGGTAAATCTCCGAGTATCTAGTAGCTAGTATTATTTTGTCAATAATATTAAGCATGTACACATATCTACAAGCTTCTCTTGCATAGATGTGAGAAAAAAGGAGGAAGAGTATATACGTGAGTTGACAGCGTCGGATAGCTTCAACAACACAAATTTGAAAGAAGAAGATGGAAGGGAAGTCCAAGATTTGAAGATATTTAGCTTTGGATTCATACTGACAGCCACAAACAACTTCTCGAGCGAAAACAAGCTCGGAGAGGGTGGTTTTGGACCTGTTTATCACTTAGTAACTGGATAAACTGTAAAATGTATGACGGAAGGTGCTCAACACAGGGGTTATATTGCTCCCGAGTTCGCCATGGAAGGATCTTTTTCGATCAAGTCTGATGTCTTCAGCTTTGGAGTCTTAATATTGAAAATTGTGAGTGGTAGGAGAAATACTAGCTTAGAACAATTCGGTCGTCCTCTCAACTTAATAGGCTATGTAAGTATTTCTTTATACCCTTTTTCTTTTAGGTACTAAAATTTATGAAGTTTGAGATTCTGATCATTCTGGTTTAGGCATGGGAACTATGGAAGGATGGGTGTGCATTGGAATTAAAGGATCCAGCTCTGGGTGATCTGTGTGATACTAAACAGTTATTACGAGTTATTCATGTCAGACTATTATGTGTACAAGAAGGTGCAACAGACAGGCCAACAATGTCTGATGTTGTTTCAATGCTTGGTAATGGAAGTATGTCATTGCCAGATGCAAAACTTCCAGCATTTTTCACCGGAAGAGATGCAGCTGAAACAGATTCATAGAAGATCACAAAAAAAGAATGTTCAGTTAATGATTTGTCTATCACTGTCATTGAAGCAAGATAGATTGTCGGTATGTCTTGTTTTGCTGTAATTGGATTGCACCAAGATTGCCCAAGTTTCTTGTTCTCATTGTGCAGAACTTAGTAACTTAGAAAAACATGTTTCTGTCTAGTATAAATGGTCAATTAACTGTGAATCAACTGCATCTAGAATTCAATTGCATCAGCCATAATTGGATCAGTTGAAAAAAGATCACTGGTCATTCTTTGTGTTAATGCACCATATAAATAATTTCAAAGATAATCACAGCCGTATGTGGATTTTCAAAGATAATGGCGGCAGTACTAGGACTAGAAGCTTAAAATTTGAACTGAATGTTAGTCTATATTATGCAAGTTACACTTGAAAGTTAAGACCTCTATTTAACTTTTAGGCTCTCTTTCTCAAGGTCTAAAAGGTTATTTCGTTTGCTTCAAAAATACTAGGACTTGGGCTTAATCAAGAGTAGAGCAGGAAAAACCATGCATCCATTCATAACTTAGCTTCTCCATCTTTCCTTATGCTCCTTTGATTTTCAGTAACTTTTAATCTAGTTATCTTAGTATAACCCAGACTTGCAAGATTTTGGTCGATGAAGCTAGATTGTCACCTGGTGAGAGCTCTAACACAATATGAGCTACTTAAATCACCCACAGCAGCCAGAGACACTTGAACTTTTGTCATAGTGAGACTGTTGAACTACCAGTTTGGTATAAAAATAAAGACTAGAGAGCCTTGGCATGAAATGTTTCGCCACTTTAGATGACAACTAATTCTGTGTGCAAGAGAACTAACTTACTTTCACTGTCATAAACTCATGGTATATATTGCCTATTTTGGCCCAACAGACCTCATGGATTTGCCCAACAGACCTTATGCTCTGTCTGCACTTTTCTATCCAGTTTGCCTAAGGTGTAATATGCACCCTCTTTCAAAAGCTTGCCAGCCAGCTAGAAGCCTGCTTGTTCTTATTCTTGATCCATCCCTCATCAGCTCGCCCTCCTTCATGGGCGTCACATTTGTAGTGTCATCAACCATAAATTTAGACTGAGCCAATGAGTATGTTCAAAACCTACACCACGATACTCAACACAGTTTGCCCTCAAATTGACTGTTATTGTGTACAAACTGAACAGTGGAATTCAAGCATGAAGAAGAAAACAAAGAATGCAAAGTATAAACAACGTTATCAAACATTTAAGATAACAAATACTCATCAAAATTTTCTTGGAAGATAGTAATTTGACCCCTCATCGGTCCTCAAACTCTTACATTACTAGAATACTTCTAAACTTGCTTGCATTTCCTTCAGCTAATGGCAACATTAGAACACCAACTCCTGAAGAAAAGTTACATAATCCCACGAGCGAGGAACAATACAAACTAGATTTGGATAATCCTGAAGTATCTTTCTTACATGTATGATCAGACAATGGTTGCCTACATATTTATTACTTAATTCAAAATGAGCAAATACAACAGAGACATATCGTCATTTGCCAATTTTTAGTACAAAATCAAATGGCTTAATTGCGGGAATGCTGAAAATATCTCATCAAAGATTGATGGTATCATGGCTATTAGTAAAATGGCATAAGGCAGACCTTAGTCATAGTTCACTAGTCCACAAGTGATCATGCTATCTTTCACTCTTCTGAATTGTTTGAAATGCTGATAATATCAGGTGGTATAAAGTCAATGCCATTATATAAGATCAGTGTTCTATTCAACAATCAACAAGTGAATGGTCTATTCAACAATCAACAGGCAAAACATGAAAATTTAGTGAAACTTGTCAACTGGGAACAAGAACAGCAGAATTCTAAGAAAGAAAGGCCAACAGTTTAACGCATTTTTTATTTGTAACAATATCTTTTTCTTGCTCCTTTACTAGCCCACTAAAATGGACCATATAATCAACGAGCGACACTCCTTTAGGATACACCCTCTAGTTTCCAACCCAATCAGTACAGTCCCTCTTATTTTAGATCAACAAGTCGTCCACCACCATAAAGTAAAGTGACACTCTTTAGGCATGATGATAGTTGACATTAAAAAGTTTATGGACTATTGAACTACTATATTTATTTGTGGTTTTATGCTCTATGACTAAAAACAGTCCCCACCAAAGCAGAAGTACTACTACTGCGTTTTCTTTTTAAAAAATTATTACATTAGAGCAGGGGCGAAACTACCTAAGGGTAGGGGAGTTACGGGACACTGCTTTATCAAAAATTTTTACCGAGTGTATATATACATAAATAAAAAAACTACAATATACTGCTACAAAAATGAAGTGTGACACTGCTTGGACTAGAGATGCAGTGGTTGGCAGTATAACTATCCTCCTTGATGATGTGAGATCGAATCTCCTTAGCGTATAAAACCACTTACGCTAGATGCAATCTTTTTTACTAAATTTAACAGTAAAATGTCCAAGTATAAAAAAGAGCACTATCCTTAAAATAAAACCCGTGACTTTAAAAGCTACGATCTTCAAAATTTTTTTAGATCTGTTGTCTCTATTTAAAAGTCACACCGCAAAAAATCGTGCGTACGCCACTGTATTATAGAAAAATAAAAAAGGGACAAGAAGAAAGACGAATGCCATAATTGAGTCATTAAGGCAGAATCTCGTCGCGTAGTTTGGTCACTGTCACGAGAAGGCTACTATGGGCGGTTAAAACTAACTACGATTACTCTTTGTTATGTATCCATAGCTGCTCCAAGTTGGGAATATTATCACTTCCCTCCCATCCTAATGTTGCTTGTAAAAAGGTTGATTACCTGTATTTGCATGTGGTGTTTAACTAAGCAAAATTAATTTTTGAGGCACAAATTAAAGCAACGAATCACTTAACTATAATTAAATGAAGACATGTCATATATTCATTATTTTGGTGCAAACACCTATTTTATATAGTACTAATACTTATTACTCTAATTTCACGTTACTCATAATTGATTAATCGGTTGACGGAGAACATAAAAAATTTGATTAATTGGTTGACGGAGAACATAAAAAATTGCAAATATTCATCGACTTGGCAAATGTCTCTTTCCGCTATAAAGGAAAAGGTTTGGTTCTTTCAACTGTAGATATTATAACTATTTAGTGTTCTATGATTCACCTCCAAAATTTCAGTAACCTTGAACAAACTTGTTTCAATTTTAAGAATTTTTTTAACAAAAATAAAAAAACAGAAATAGAGCAGAAGTAGAAGATTCCAAGTTCTCAACAGTATTTTGTGCAGAAATATCTTATAATTACACCATTTTTTGGAATTAAGCAACTTGATTGATGTTTAACCTAGATCCGATTTTAGGCCAATTAACAATTAAATTTGTATTTGTGGAGTCACGATCAATAGTTTAGATTAAGAGTTTAGTCGATTTAATATAGGATTGCATTAATTGCAAGATTATGAATATATATGCACGATTTTCAATGGAGACGTAATGGTAATTAATGATAATATGAGAGCAATACGAAGTAATCGAAGAAAATTAAGATTAAGGCGGGAATGAAATAAATAGAAGGAACCGTATTAGATCGCTTGATCTCGGCGAGGATCCCTTGATACTAATTATGCTTGAAGACTTGAGAACGAAATGCACAGTAATGTAAATGAAGAACAATAGAGAGCGAGAGTAAAGAGAGTATTTTATTGATATTGTAGATAGAGAAGAGAATGCATGTGATGCGGGGCAGATTGGAGCCAAAGCGCCAACCATCAAGAGCGAAGTGTGAGAGCACAAAGGATCCAAGACAAAGGCACCGGAGGAGGGTTCGAGAGTGATTTGGAGTCATGGACTTGAGCACCAACGAAGGAGGACCGGCTACGGACCAAGGAGGAACACTTAGAGTCCATTTTGAGCCGTTTCCAAGCCTCTTAGGAAGGGGGCGGACCGCCCACTGGACTACGCGGACCGCCTAGTGACTGCACCACTCTCTGGACTTTGGGCCGCCCATAAAAGGGGCGGACCGCCTACTTTTTGGGCGGACCGCCTACTTTGGAGGGTGGGGCGCCTACTCTGTAGGGTGGGGCGCCTACTCTGCTATTTGGGGCGCCTGTTTTGCCTAGTTTTGGACGGGATTTTGACATGTAATCCCTATTTTGACCCTACGAGGCTTGTAATTTTTTTATATCATTTGAGGGCTTTTTAGACATTACATTAAAAGTGTGGAACATCTATAAATACCACACTTAGTCATTTTATTTGAGGCTAGATTTTGAGATTGAAGATTAGAATTTAGAAGAGACTAGGTCCTTCTTGTTGAAGCATTGGCTTCATGTATCTCTTACTTGGAATCCATCGTGGATCACCGCTAGCGTGACCCCATTTAATGGTTCAAGTCTCTTCTCCCTTTTGAATCAATCTATTTGTTAGTTTGATTCGTTCTTTCTTCTATTTTCTGTTCTTCCCCATCCCTATTTCTTTGATCTTGTGTTTATAATTTGCTTCCGTGGGTTTGACCAGTATCATCTTGGTATCAGAGCAAGGCTCGGGTTTCGTTCTTATGAATCTACATTCATTGTTCATCTTATCTTATCTTTACTTTATTGTTATTGTGTTTATGTTCTTGAGAAAAGAAGAAAAAAATAAAAAAATTGAAAAAAGTGAAAAATACAAAGAAAATTCTTATTGTTGATTGGATTTGATGATCCGATGGTTGTTTGATATCGAGGATTGATCTATGATGATTACCCGTTGATTTGGTACCCTTGTTATATGATTTGGTGTTGAAAATCAAAAACCCCAAAATTGAAAAACCCTTGAATTTGATTGAAATTTCTTGATTCGGATTTGTTATGGATTGGGTGATGTTATAAATCATTGGGGATTGATTGGAGTAGTTGAAAACACCATTGGGTACCTTTGGATTGGGAAAATACCTGAAAACATTGGAGATTTGGGTGCAAAAGACCAAAAAACACGTTTTCGGACTGTGCTGAAAGCAGCGCCTAAATAGTAGGAGGGGCGCCTAGTGAAGTCTCTGAAGTTGGGCAGGCGGACCGCCCACCCACTCCTGGGGTGACTCCGTTTGGCTTCGTTTCGTGTGTTTTTGTGTTACACTTGTTTCCGTGCCTCTTGGTTAGTGTTTCTAGGGTATTAGTCCTACTTTATTAACACTAATCTTTGATCCTTTAGGGTGTTGTGTGTCTTGAAGTCTTTACTTAAAGTCGTAGAATTTGCTTGCTTCAAGTGCGCATTAAATTAGCTTCCGTACATCGAGTCACATAAACTCCATCCCGAACCATTACTTGGGTGCATTAGTTGATTGATCTTGCCATTGTGATTACTAAGAGACAAGAAGGTCTTGAGTGGAAAAAGGCTTGAGTGGTGAGAACAATAGAGTGAGGTCATAAAAGCCAACGACCTTGAGTGTATACACGAGAGGAAAGAAAATTGAGTGACATCTTTTGAGTGATACACGTGAGGGAGTGAAATTGTGAGGTCATTAACTCTTGGGTTACAACTATGGCTTCGGATGACGATTGTGGAGGGTATGACTCATGCGGAGATGATGGAAACTATGGTTCCTATGATGGTGATGATGGGTATTGCTATGACGATTCGGGGAACCAAGGCTCATATGATGATGGAGCGAGTCACTATGTTGATTATGAAGATGAAGAAGACTATGGGGCTTGCGAAAACGAATGTGAAGAATCTTATGCTCCAAGTCAAGAATATGAAGATAGTGACGCTTCAAGGTATGATGATCCTACTTACTCTTCTTATGATGAATTTGAACATGATGATAGTGACGTAGAGAGAATTGATGATGAGGTTGATTATGAGAATTGTTCATTTTCATCTTCTCTTGATGTTGCTTGTGGTGTGCAAGGGAGTAGTAGAGGTCCTTCCATTAGTATAGAAGGAGGTGGTGGTTGTTCCATGGGAAGGGAGAAGCTTTCCTATCCTACTTATTCTAAACGGCTTGATGCTTCTAACTCCCATATGAAGGGTGGAATGAGAAATGGTGTTGCTCTTACCATGGTTAGAGTACATTGCTCTAGTCGTAGTGGTAGGAGTGGTGCTATAGACTATGGAACCAAGGCGAGAGGCAATTATTGGTTCCATAGTGGTACTCCTTCCTCAACTTTCAACAACACTTCTAATGTTGGAAGAATGACGGGAAGTGGAAGTTATCCTAGTGATTGAGGAAGATCTGGGTTGATAGTGATGGTTATCTTGAAGTTCCAAGGTCTTACTTGGATAATCCTATACTACACTTGGGTCTAAGGAGGTTCCTTGTTGAGGTGGAAGGTAATGGAGGGTACTATCTCAAGATTAGTAACACCGATACCAATTGCATTAGTACCTCGGTGGTTGATGGGCTAAGGCTACCTTGCTATGCCCTAGAATATCCTTATGACTACTACGGAGTGTGGATTTCTAAGCAAGCTCAGGTGTGTATATCTCATAGGGGTTATTGGGGTTATATGTGGTGTCATGTGTACCCCATACAACATTGTCATGTATGGCTAGGTGAGTCATGGTTGCAAGGCAAGAAGGTGCGGTATAGTAATGTGAATGATAGGTATTATTTCGGCAAGGGCCAAAGGATTTATGACTTTGAGCCTCTTGGGGTAAAGATCAAGTCACCTCTTAGTATACCCAGGGGCGGATCCAGGATTCGAAGGTAGGGGGTGCCATTTCTTTTTAATCGACCCTTATATATAGGGACCAAATAGAAAGGACAAGTCGGATCGGCCACATTTTTATTACATCCACTATGTTGATTAGACGTTTTATGTACAATAAACGAACACCTCATTAGAAATTTTCTTAATAGCAACTTAATTATGGAGTATATACTTTTTATTTTTCTAGACTAATTTTACTTCATTATTCTGGAAGTAATTTTTTCATTTTAATTGTCATTTTTATAGCACTTCTTTGCACAAAAAAAACTTTAATTTTCAATCAATGAAAACTAACTCAAAATATATATTAACAAAACCACTTTAATTTACAAAAGCCAATAAAAAAATTCTCAAATTATTCTTCAATATATGTAAATGAACATTGCATCATAAAAATGAGAATAAGTATATATTAATTAGAATTATTTATCAAAATAAGAATTCAATGCAATGAGGTATAGTAGAACTGTAGAAGAATAAAGAAAAACACATAAAAGGGAAAAAAGATAAAAAGGAAAAGAAAAGGAAGAATAGCCTACTTGCCTACGTGGGCCATAGAGTTGTCTTAAGTCATTGTTGGGCAAAAATAGTTTAAAAAATGATTCCATGCAGGGGTTCGATCCCCAGTGGGGGAGGAGAATATCTACAAGCCTTACCACTGGCACCACAACACCATTTGTGACTACGGGTGCCATTCACAGAATATGTAGTATTATTGCTATGAATATACCTAAATATACACTGTTTCCGTCAAAGTTACCGGGTGCCGTGGCACCCCCTCTTCCCTATGTACATCCGCCCCTGAGTATACCTTCTAGGCCTATGCAAGAAGAAAAGGAGCAAGAACCTCATCCTATCCTTGAAAGAGTGCAAACAATAGGTCCTACACAATAACAAGCAATGTTGGGACTAGTGCAAGAAAAGAGTTGACAATTGTCAACAAGGTGAACCCCGAACCACAAGCTCCAAAGCCAAGTGGTTCATTAACAAAGAATAAAGAGACCTCAAGTGATGAGTCTCTTAGTCCTAGATTCCGGGTTGATGTGAAAAGTCCATGATGCAGCCCGAACACGTGCTGATCAAGTGTTCGATCCACCGAGGAGACCGATGACAAGAAGCCAAGCCAAGCTGCTGCACGATGTGCACGTTCACTTAGCCTGGCCGAAGGAAAACAATTGCTCCGAAGCTGAGTGGCCGGGCTCAAGAACCGAAGGCATTATCTTCAGATTTGAGCCCGAAGGCAAGGTGAACGAGGACAATGAACTCGAAGACAATTGAGCTTCCGAAGACGACAAGCGTGTTCGAGCAGACAATCGAGAACCGAAGCCAAGGCTTACCGAAGTCAGAGTCTGCCGAACACAATTTAACTCAGCCCTGCGTGGCTTATTTCTATTGGTCGCCTGTGACCCTTTTACTAGTTTACCCTTAGTATTTCCTATATAAACCTCATTTCCTTTCATTGTAAGAAGCTAGTTTTGGGATATTGAAATTGAATGAAAGTGCCGAGCACATTTCTTCTTGTCTCCGTCGTGAGCAAACCCCGGTGAGGGCTTTTATGGACTTGTGGCTTTCGGTTAATCCGATTGAACATTCCTCTTTGATCATTCAGTTTGCAAGAGGCAATGTTCTCTTGAGGATTGTTGCATAGTTAGGGTGATCCTTGTCTCCCTTTCGATCGAGCTTTGGGACAGGTTCCCCACTGTTCTTTCGAAAGAAGCAAGTTTTGTCTTGCTTTTATCTTCTTCTTTAATTGTTCTTCTTCCGCGTTTGTGCTTAGCAACACCTCCGGATTTGCCTTGCACCAGTCCACCTACTCCGACTATGGGTATTCTTGGGCCTCGTCCCAACTCACCCGACTTTGAGAGACAAAAGATTGAGAGGAGTAAGGGAGTGACCGGTGACATTCCTCGAGTGGAAAAAGGAGAGGATGTGTTGAGTGATGTAAGTGGGATGTCACCACCCGAATCTACACCGAACCTTGAAAAGAAAATGAGGGAAAAGAAAGAGGGAAAAAAGAGTGAGGACACCCCTTATTCTAACCTTAACCCTTTATCTTTTTCTTCTACTTGTGTTAACTCTTGTGTAGGTACTCTTGGAGGCCAATCAATGGACCCTCAATTATGTTCTAAGATTGAAGGACAAGGTGAAGAAGATCTTCAATGTGAGCTTCAAGGTGAAGAAACAACTCATGACACTTCAAGTGCATTGAGGGAGCTAGGTGGCCACTCAAAGGTATGTGAAAGTTCTTCCCTTGGAAATGTTACTTCCTTGTCTTATGATGGTGTTTGTGAAAACTCAACACTAGTTGATAATTTGTATGAATACAATGTGTTTGCAACTAGTGTAGAGTCAAATGGTTAACTTGTGGGTGATTGTGAACCATTAGTTGAGAGGAATGATAAGCCACATCATGATGTGAGCTCGATTTTCATTGAACCTCTCACTAGTGAAGAATGTGTAGTTGACCTTGCTTGTGACCCTTGTTATGACACCCCACCTATATTTGATAAAGGGGAAGACGAATTGAATGAATATCCTATTCTTTCCCTTGATGAGTTGCTTGCTAATGGTGGACCTATGTGTTGTAGTGAGGTTGGTAGTGACCTTGAGGAGTCCCTAGTGAATGAGATGGACCGAATTGTTTTCAATGACTCCTCGGGGGAGAGTGAAGAACCTAGTCTTGATACCATGCTTTGGGGTTACCATGAATTTGAGGTGCATGCTTTTACATTTCCATTATGTGAAGATAATCTCATTTGTGGTAGCGAATTGTATCGGACTAGGATTGGTAATCGAATAGAACCTCCATGGTTTGAAAGGTTAGACTCTATGGACAATCCATTGTTTCGAGCTCCAAGTAAGGTGAGTGGTCTTGATATTAGTTGTGTTGAACCATCTTCTAATAGCTCTAACCTTCATTGTGTGGACTATGATGATGAAGGACCGATTTTGGAGACCTTCATTTGGAGTTTTCCTAGTGAGGAAAATTGTCTTGGAGTTGGATTTGGAGGTGAGGAAGTCACTCTTGATATGTGTAAGAGTGCTTCCAAGAAGAGGAATGGAGTATTTGATGTTAGTTACAAATTGAACTATTTTGTTTACTCCACCCCATATGTTGATCACACCTTGGGTGTTGAGCATGCCAAAGCCAATGTGTCACATTGTGATAATATTTATTTGAAGGCTTGGTGTGTTACTCATAAGCTTAGGGGTCATAGGGAATTTGGTCGCTATATCTTGCATGTTCCATATCCTATTGATCTCTTTGCTTGTTCTTGTGTTGGGTGCACTTTCCTTTGGAGTCAAGTACTTGTTGTTTCCTTTGGAGACATAAGCTTTTTACTTGTTATTGATGCTTGGCTCTATCACAAGAGTGTGTTTTCCCACACTTTTGGCACTAACCTACTCTTGTAGTGGGAAACTTTTTTTCTGCTTGCTTTGAATGTAGGCTTGATGGTTTGATTTCGAGGACGAAATCCTTTCAAGAAGGGGAGGATGATGCGGGGCAAATATGAGCCAAAGCACCAACCATCAAGAGCCAAGCGTGAGAGCACAAAGGATCCAAGACAAAGGCAACGGATGAGGGTTCGAGAGTGATTTGGAGTCATGGACTTGAGCACCAACGAAAGAGGACCGGCTACAGACCAAGGAGGAACACTTAGAGTCCATTTTGAGCCGTTTCCAAGCCTCCCAAGAAGGGGGCGGACCGCCTACTGGACTAGGCGGACCGCCTAGTGACTGCACCACTCTCTGGACTTTGGGCTGCCCATAAAAGGGGCGGACCGCCTACTTTTTGGGCGGACCGCCTACTTTGGAGGGTGGGGCGCCTACTCTGCAGGGTGGGGCGCCTACTCTGCTATTTGGGGCGCCTGTTTTGCCTAGTTTTGGACGGGATTTTGACATGTAATCCCTATTTTGACCCTACGAGGCTTGTAATTTTTTTATATCATTTGAGGGCTTTTTAGACATTACATTAGAAGTGTGGAACATCTATAAATACCACACTTAGTCATTTTATTTGAGGCTAGATTTTGAGATTGAAGATTAGACTTTAGAAGAGACTAGGTCCTTCTTGTTGAAGCATTGGCTTCATGTATCTATTACTTGGAATCCATCGTGGATCACCACTAGCGTGACCCCGTTTAATGGTTCAAGTCTCTTCTCCCTTTTGAATCAATCTATTTGTTAGTTAGATTCGTTCTTTCTTCTATTTTCTTTTCTTCCCCATCCCTATTTCTTTGATCTCTTGTTTATAATTTGATTCCGTTACTCATTATTTGCTTCCGTGGGTTTGACCCGTATCATCTGTATGTTACAATGATTCGAAAACGAAGGCTATATATAGATTTTTCTAGGCAGCCATTGGGTATGTAACCGCTGGGTATGTAACCGCCTGGTATGTAACCGCCGGGTATGTAACCACTCATTGAACAGTCGCGTATGAACAGGTAACCGTTCATTCAAATTGCATCGATTCGGGGAGGCGTTACGTAACTGCCTTGGGCCTGCTCGTGGTAACCGCCTAGCCAGTCATCTGTCCGTTAGATGTCTGTCCGGGGAATCCTCTGCTCGTGCCACGTGGCGGACACGTGTCACTCTTTTAAGTGACGATGGTTTTTATCCAATACAGATAGTCCCCGCACTTCTCGAGCAGAGTTTTTGCTCGAGGAGTGGATGTGAATTTTGGCGGGAAATTTTATTTGGAAGGCCCAACCTTCATCTGCAACATGACAAATCTTAGTGACGTGCGCATTAAATGCGCGAGGTAAAAAGTAACTGCGCCACACACGTCCACACGTCCGCCGTCAGCTTCGAAGTGACTACTATGCGTCCCAAGAGCAAAAGTAATGATTTTAGCCGCCTCAGTCACGTGCACACGTCCACTCGTCAGTTGCAAGGTGACCTCTGCACTTCAGAGTGATGATGTTGCTTCGAAACTCGGCGAAACCTACTTCTTCTTTTGACGGTTGGATCTGATCGTAATTTCTTCGATGATCTCCACGTGTCCTATGGAAACTTGATGGGCCGGACCTGTTTACTCCTATAAATAGGGGTTTGTTGAATTTTACCCCTTTCGCTTGCTCTTACTCTAAAACTTCTTGAAAACCTTTGAATTTTCTTCAATCTTCCTTCTAACTTTTGATTCCTCCCCAACTATGTCTCCAAAAGCTAAGAAGAATTTGAACATGGATGCCGCTGCTGGTAGTTCTTCCACGGCTGTCCCTAGATCTAGGGCCGCTCAGGCCACTGCTTCAGAAATTATCCCCAAGAACTGGGTGAACTGGAGAAGGACTGCAACGTTAAGGCCTTCAATAATTATGGTGATGTACGCGTATGGCCAGCGTACATATTTAAATCCGGGATAACGTCGGAGATAATCCCTTGAGTTAGAGCGGACTGCGGCTGGGACACGAGCGCTCCCATTTTGCCGGTATATGAGAATGAGAACATTACTTCTCATAGGGCAGGGTGGACGGTCTTGTCCACCTACCCATTCACAGTTGGTTGCACGTTACCCCTCCATCATGTACTCGACAGGCTTTGTAGGGAGTATTTTCTCTGCCCGGGGTAACTGAGCCCCAGCATGTATAGATTGGTAAAACTTATGGACTGGTTTGCTGAAGAGACCGGTCAAAGTTTTGAGTATGAGCACTTTATTTCTTTGTACAGTCTTCAAATTTTTAAGGATGGATTCGTCAACGCCAGAATACGTGGAAGCAAAGGCTTGATACGCAGTTCTGAGGACACCAATGAGCAGGGTTGGTTGCACCGGTACATATTTGTGCGCACCCAGGCACTGTCTCTCAACTCAAAGGCTCCTCTCTCCGAAATCTGGAATAAGAGGCGTAAGTCCCCGAGTCTTCCTTTGGAATTTTCATATTTCCCCTTTTCGTTTATTTATTCCTTTGATTCTGCCTTACAGCTGCCAAGCTGCCCTATGATAAGCTCATATCGGTTGATAAGCTGACAACGTGGGTTGACGCCATTCTGGAGAAGTTTCCCGTCGAGCAGAGGGAATGGACGTTCTTCGCGTCGCAAAAGGGTCTGACCGCAAAGACTCACGGTGAGAACTTTTCACAGTTGCAGCTATTTCTTCTCTTCGTGGCTTTGCTGTACCTGACCGTTCCGCCTTTTACAGGTTTAGGCGCACAGGGAGACTTTTTCCCTCCCCCTCAGGCTGTGCCGTCAGGATCTGTTGTGGATCCTGAAGATGAGGTTGCGGCCATAAGAGCTGTGGCGGAGGCGATGCGTAGGAGGGAAGGCGGCGAGGAGCTGTTGTCCAGCGGTATCAGCTCCCTGAAGAAGAGGAAGAAAGGCCAGGGTGGGGGCGGAGCACGGAAGAAGGCTGCTCGTAAGGCTTCCGTTGCTGCAAGGCAGACCTCAGCTGTTGGAGGTGAGACTCCGCCCGGTGCTAATATGCCCGGGCCTGAGAAAGAGAGTGCTAAGACTTCTGCTGCAGTCCCCGAGTCTGCACGGGGAGAGGGCTTTGACAAGGAGGTGATCGATGTTTCAGATACTAAAACTACTGAAAACCTTGTGAGAAAGCCCTATATTCGAAGTGACAAGAAGAAGGTCGAGGAAAAGACTGCCCGACTCCGGAAGGGAGCCCCCGAGTTGGTGACGGGGTAAAGGCGGGCTCTTCTCGTGCAGACAAGGGTAAGAGAAAAGTTGGTGAAGAAGAAGAAGAAAAAGAAGAGATCCCCCAAGAGGGCAGCCAGAGTCCCCGTGTTTTTTATTTCGAGGACTTGGAGAACGTGGCTGCTGAGGGGGAGGTGCCTGTTTGTTTGCACGAATGCGACACAAGAGATCCTGAAGTGGCAAACAATTCTGATATGTCAAGCACAAGGCTCACTCGGCGGACCTTCATCGGCGGTCTGACTGGATCGAGGAACATTCAGGGCGTGCGCTATAAATTTGGCCCAAACTTTCCCTCTGAGCAGGCTAGGGAGCCTAAATACTGCGAGAGGGAATGCACCATGAAGCTAGCCCCAATGTCAACTTCGTGACTAGGCCGGGTAGTTTGGCCAAGGCACTTTCATCGCTCATTGGTCCCCGCGAAGAATGGACAAAGAAGGAAATGAGCGATGAAGATCTGACTTTTGCCATTGCCGCTGACTCTGCCCGGGTAAGTGCTTCTTTATCACTTTTCAAGTCGGAAGTAATTGAGAATTTACACTTCTAACCTTATTTCTTTTGTTGTTTCAGTCAAGTTTGATGGTTGCCGAGTTGATGTTCCGTTCCAGGATCAACAATCCTGATGAGGTGCTTGAACTGAAGAAAGAATTGCTGAAGACTCTGAAGGAGAACGAGGCTCTGGCAGGGAAGTATGGTTTCCTCGAGGGTGAAGTTAACCGGTTGGCTGAGACCAACAATAAACAAGTTGAACAGATTAACAAGCTCACCGAGGAAAAAGACATTCTTTCCGAAGAGAAAGAGGGGTTCGCACAATCTGCCCGGGACTTGGAGGCTCTACTTGAAGAACACAACTCTTTGCTGAACAGGGCACTTGACGAGCGTGGATCTTTAGAGATGGACCTGCAGAGGGCTAAGGAAGAGTCTGTTAAAGCTCGAGCTGAACTTCAAGCCGCCAGGGACCAAGTTGCCCAGTCAATGAGCATTCAAGACTCGTTATCCAAAGACTTGGCAAACTTGTGCGATCAGCTCGAGATCAAGGCTAAGCTTACTGTGCTTGAAACCAAGCGAACACTGCTTGAGCAGGTCCATGCAGGTCAAATCAACATCGAGGAAGCAATGCTGAAAGCAAAGCGTGTCGTTCGTGAAGTGAGGCAAGTGTTGAGCCTTTCTCCTGAGGAGTCTGATGAGGATGAAGATGAAGATGGTGATGAGAGCTCGGGCGATGATGACGGAGCCGATGGAGCTGGTGCATCGGGTTCTGGTCGTAGTCCCTAAAATTAATACCCCCTCCCCACCAAATTGATCAAGTTTGTAGGTTTCTGGATCCGGCGAGAGCCGGATAATTGGTTGTGGATAGGGGTCTCTTTGGGACTTTCTGATCCTTGTTTAGCCGATTTTATTGGCCTTTGTCTCTCAACAAAACTTCTGTCAGCCGTTTCGGCATTTTTTATTGTTTTGTCAAGATAATGTATATATTTTCAGACCTCTTAATTCAATGGCTGTGTATAGCTTGAATCTTCGATCTTTGTAATTACGTTTGGATGAATTGTGGCCTCTGTGCCTTTTGTTTGAGTGCTTTTAGAAGTTTGAACTTTGCTAAGTTCTGGTCTTCAAAAGTCTGTTCGTATGTTTTAACTTAGCCTTTCTCAAGGAAGAGGTCATAAGTTGTGAATGGTCTGCGCAGATGTTTCATTCTGACCGAGTCGCGGTCAATAGTTTCTGGCCGAATCGCTGGCCTTGCGAACAACTTTGCTTATCATTTTTTATAGTTGAAAGTCGACGTAGAAAGTTTGTAGTTTAACTCTTGCCGAGTCGCTGGCCTTGTGAACGACTTTTCTTATTGTCGTGGAAGCTTGTCACGTTAAAAGTTTTAAAAACTCGCCTTTTTATGAGGTCTCTTGCCTTTATAAAGGTCTTATCTGGCCTACAGGGGCCTCTTACCATCCTCCTTGTTTTATGTTGAAATACGGGAAGTTTTAACATAAAAAGAGTTAAGGCTGGTCGTAGATAAAAGAACATATATAACCAAATGAGGAGTGTGTCCGTTGAGGGATTCGAACCCACAGCCGCGAAGTTGAAGAACTTTGAGCTCTGCCAGTTGAGCTAAACGGATCTGGCCTTGTATAGGCCGTTAGTACCATTTAGGAGAAATATAATAAAAGTAAGAATGCCATAAAAGTAAAAGGTAGGAATAGAGTAACTGACCGCTTTACCATTCGGAAGTGATACCTTTTGAGGTGAATCATATTCCAATTGTTTGGGACGATTGAGCCATCTGGTCGTGCCAAACGGTAAGATCCCTTACCGACTGACGCGACTACCTTATAGGGGCCTTCCCAATTAGGGCCTAATTTTCCCGAGTTTGATTCCTGTATGTTTTGGGATACTTTTTTAATACAAAATCTCCAACTTGGAAACTCCGTATGTGTAGTCCCCGATTATAGTATTGTTCGATTCGTTCCTTTTGGGTGACTACTCGTACAAGTGTTAATTCCCTTCGTTATTCGAGGAGATCTAATTCTTCGGAAAGATTGATCGAGTTGGATTCTTTGGTGGCATGTGCATACCATAGACTTGGCTCTCTAATTTCAACTGGGATTAGAGCATCTGCGCCGTATACCAACGAGTAGGGTGTCTCCCCTGTACCAATTTTTATCGTCGTGCAATAAGCCCATAGTACACCGGGCAGTTCTTCTACCCAACACCCTTTGGCCTGCTCAAGGCGCTTCTTGAGAGACTCAATGATTATTTTGTTTGTTGATTCCGCCTGTCCATTGGCAACCGGATGGTATGGAGAAGAGGTAATCCTTTTTGATGTGTAAGTCGTCGAGGAATCGAGTCACTTTCTAGCCGATGAATTGTGGGCCATTATCCATGACTATTTCCTTAGGTGCTTCAAAGCGACATACGACATACCGCCAAAGGAAGTCAATTACCTCCGTTTGTCGTATCTTCGCATACGCTGCCGCTTCGACCCATTTGGTTAAGTAATCGGTGATGATTAGTAAGAAACGTACCCCTCTTGGCGCAGCGGGGAGAGGACCAACTATGTCCATTCCCCATTTCAAGAATGGCCACGGGGAGATTATTGAGTGGAGCGATTCTGCCGGTTAATGGAGAAGATGCGCAAACCTTTGACATTTATCACATTTCTTGACGAAATCATTTGTATCTTTCTCCATCTTATCCCAATAATATCCTACGCGGATCAGTTTGCGCGCTAATGCTTTGCCCCCAGAATGATTACCACAACAACCTTCGTGGACCTCTCGCAGCACGTAGTTGATCTGGTTTGGTCCCAGGCATTTGGCAAGGGGCCCTGCGAACATCCTGCGATAAAGATTGCCGTTGACGACTGTATATCGAGCAGCCTTTATTCTGAGTTTGCAGGCGGCTTTCGCGTCATCGGGCAGAGTTCCGTGAAGAATATAATTTGTGATTTCATTTCGCCAATCCCAAGTTGCGTTTATAGCATTAACTTCAAACTTTTCTCGATCTATGGTCGTGCAGAGGAGTTGAACAACAGCCGAGGAGCTGGCCGCCCCAATTTCTGCTACTGACCCTAAATTTGCCAGGGCGTCTGCTTCATGGTTCTCTTCCCGTGGAATTTGGAGCACTTCCCATTCGTCGAACTGAGCCAAAAGTTTTTTTACACGGGCAAGATACACTTGCATTCTAGATTCCCGTGCGATGAAACCCCCGGTCACTTGGTTGACTACTAGTTGAGAGTCACTCTTGAGTTTAATAATATTTGCTCCATAGCTTCGGGCTAACTCCAATCCTGCAATTATGGCCTCATATTCGGCCTCATTGTTAGTAATAAATGGGCATTTAATGGCCTGCCTAACGGTCTCTCTGGACGGGGTGGTAAGAACCAGTCCGAGACCGGACCCTTTGACACTCGGGGGGCCATCAGTGAATAGGGTCCATACACCAGGGGCCTGCCCAGCGTAGAGAATTGCGTCTTTTTCCGCATCAGGATATATATTAGCACTAAAGTCTGCTACGAAGTCTGCTAGGGCTTGTGACTTAATTGCTACTCGGGGCTGGTAGGTAATATCGAATTCGCTTAATTCTACAGCTCATTTAACCAACCTTCCCGAAAATTCGGGTTTATGCAAAACATTGCGTAAAGGAAAGGTTGTTACTACAACTATTGAATGACATTGAAAATAAGGACGTAACTTACGGGCAACAGTTACGAGTGCTAAAGCCAGTTTTTCTAAGGGTTGGTAACGTGTTTCCGCATCAATTAAAGCTTTACTAATGTAATAAATGGGAAGTCGCTTACCTTTTTCTTCTCGAACCAAAACTGCGCTTACAGAAGACTCTGAAACCACCAAATAGATCAACAACTACTCCCCGTGCTGAGGCGTAGAGAGTAGTGGTGGATTGGATAGATTTTTTTTCAGATCCCTCAGCGCTTGTTGACATTCAGGACTCCAACTGAATTCCTTGTTCTGCTTCAGAACATCAAAGAAATTTTTGCACCGATCGGATGAACGGGATATAAACCTGCGCAAGGCTGCCACCCTTCCAGTCAACTTCATGACGTCTTTCCGGCTGTGGAGCACGTCTGGAATTGACTCAATTGCTTTGATTTCAGCGGGGTTGACTTCAATCCTATGTTGAGAGACGATGAAGCCTAGGAATTTTCCTGAACCAACTCCAAATGCGCACTTTTCTGGGTTAAGCTTCATGTGTTATTGGTCAAGTATTTGGAAGGCTTCCTTCAAGTGTGCCAGATGGTCTTCTGCCTGTTTTAACTTGATCAGCATGTCATCAATGTATACTTCCATAGTGTTACCGATAAGATCGTGGAACATACGATTGACCAATCGCTGATACGTTGCACCTGCGTTCTTTAACCCAAACGGCATGACTTTGTGGTAATACGTCCCTCTGCACGTTATGAATAACGTTTTCTCCTGATCGTTGGGGTCCATCAGTATTTGATTATACCCTGAATATGCATCAAGGGAAGTGAGCACCTCGTTCCCGGCGGTTGCATCAATCAACTGATCTATCCGGGGAAGGGGATATGAGTCCTTTGGATAGGCTTTGTTTAAATCAGTGAAGTCAATGCAAACTCGCCATTTCCCGTTTTTCTTAGCCACAACGACCACGTTGGCTAACCAGTCTGGATATTTAACTTCACGTACAGATCCAATCTTCAGCAGTCGATCAACCTCATCGTTTATGATTTGATTTCGAAAAGCTCCCTGGGGACGTTTCTTCTCCTTCACCGGACGGTGGTACGGGTCAATATTCAACTTGTGAGAGATAATTTCTGCAGAAATACCCGTCATGTCTGCATGCGACCAAGCGAACGTCATATGCTGCTCCTTGAGGAATTGAAGGATATCTCCTCGTAGGCGTTCATTTAATTCTGTCCCTACGTAGACCTTCCGTTCCAGCATGTCTGCGAACAGTTCTTCCGGTTCCAAAGCTTCCAAAGTCGGAGTATAATTTTCCCGTGCCTCTAGCTTTGTGATAAATTCCGGGACCTCGTACTTTGCTTCTTCATTTGCTACGTCAGATCTCGGTTGCTATGATTGCTATTTGTTTTCTTCAGGCAGCTTAAGGGCCACCGAATAGCAGTCTCGAGCAGAGCGTTGTTCTCCTCATATCTCGCGTATTCCCTATTCTGATGGGAATTTCAATACCTGATGATATGTGGAGGGAACAACCTACATTTCATGGATCCATGGTCTTCCAAGGATAATGTTGTAGGTCATGGCTCCGTTGACAATTTGGAACACCGTCTCCTTTGCTACCCCTTCGACAAGAGTTGTGAGAGTGATCTCGCCAAGGGTCTTCTCACTTGAGTTGTTAAATCCGGAGAGAACTCGCGATACTGGCACGATCTTCTCTATTAGTTGCATCTCCTTGACAACTTGTGATTGAATGATATTTGCAGAGCTGCCCGTATCAATGAGCACTCTTTTGATATCAAATTCTGCTACACGCAGTGTTATGACAGCGCATCAATACGTGGGAACTGTAATCCATCTATGTCCGAATCTTCAAACGTTATTGTTTCTTCTGGCCGTG
Source organism: Petunia x hybrida (assembly GCA_037355625.1). Taxonomy (NCBI): domain Eukaryota; kingdom Viridiplantae; phylum Streptophyta; class Magnoliopsida; order Solanales; family Solanaceae; genus Petunia; species Petunia x hybrida. Next base: position 798,607 of record JBBBVM010000664.1, on the reverse strand, counting down.
GACGCTTGGTCTTTGTAATAGAGACCTTTGCGTATTTCTTTGCTGTAAAAACAACAGAGTCCACTTCGATCCCGCCCGAAATAACGTTGACTGTCTTCTTCGGGGAAGATGCTCGTGGAGGGCCAGATTTGTTTTGCTGAGCCTTCGTGTGAGTTTGCTTTCCCTTTTCGGTTAGAAGTTCCTTCAGGAATCCTTATTTTAATATATGTGCGACCTCGTATTTTAAGGCCTTGCAATCTTCAGTGGTGTGACCGTGGTCACGATGAAATTCGCACCAAAGGTCCTGATTTCTCTTGCTTGGATCGATTTTCATGTTCTTTGGCCATTTTACTTTTTTGCCCATATCTTTGAGGGCTGCAATCAGTTCAGTCATTTCCACGTTGAAGTTTGGTAGACTTGGGGCTCCATGAGTACTTGACTCTGAATCGTCTCCTCGTGCTAGCCCTTTGTTATTGCGACCGCGCCCTTTGGAATTGTTGCGTGATCGGTCAGGGTACGGTTCATAACGTACATCCGACCTTTCTGACTCTATCTTTCCGCCAGAGCCGCTACTTCGTGATTGATTCTTTCCCCGAGCACTAGTTCCTATCAGCTTGTCTTCATCAATGCATACTTTGGAGTTGTAGCGATTGTAGACATCTGACCAATTGGCCGCTGGGAATTCGCGAAGAGATTCATATAGCCTGGGCGTAGCTTCTGAGCTTTTCACAATTAAACTGTTTGTGAATGCAATGGCCGCCCATCTGTCCGGTACCTTGGGCAACAACATGCGCTCCCGTTGGAAACGGTCCACATATCTTCGGAGAGATTTTCCGGGCTTTTGTTTGATCTCGAAGATGTCTTCCACGCGAGTTTCCATCTTCTGGGCGCCTGTGTGGGCTTTTACGAACAATTCAGCCATCTCCGCGAAGGACCCAATAGAATTTGGTGGCAACATTAAGTACCATCGTAGAGCTCCATCCGCTAGGGTCTCCACGAATTTCTTTAATTGCACTGATTCGATCTCCTCATCGGTGAGATCACTTGCTTTTATAAAATTGCTAAACATCATGAGATGATCATTGGGGTTAGTTGTCCCACGATATCTCGAAATGTTTGGCATCTTGAACGTTTTTGGTATCGCCTTTGGTGCTGCTTCCTTCTTCCAAGACCTTTGCGAGTAGCGTTGAACGTCAATTTTCTTCAATGTGGGTGGAGTGCCTGGTATTTGATCAATTCTCTCGTGGAGAGACTTTTGAAGCGCTTCTTGGCTTTCTTTGAATTGCTTGGTGAGTGCCTCCACGACGACGCTCATTTCAGTGGATACCACCGATCCTTCGTTTTGATTTTGATTTGCTTGGGTTACTGGATCCATGGTTTCTTCATTGTTGGCTGCATTTTGCTCTCCCTTGAAGTGTGTGAAGAAGGAACATCTCGACCTTGGGCTGCAGGATTAGTCCCCGTAACTGATGAGATTTGCCCTGGAAGAGAGTTGATCGCCTCGTTTATTCCCCTGTTGACCTCTGTTTGTTGTTGCACAAACTCAAAGATTGTTTCTTGGAGATTCCTTTGATCAGGGGAGAGACTTCTATGGCGTCGTCTTCTAGGCGGAGTTCTGCTCTGAGAGTGTTCACACTTGTTCCGTTGCCTACTTGGTCCTCGGGAAGAGCGTTCTTGCCCGTCAGACGAGTAATCTGGTGAGTAATTAGGGCTTGATGGAGGAGTACGTACTTGACTTCCGCCCACCATGGTTCGTTGAGAATCGCTTTCTGCCATGTTAGTTACAAACAAAAGATCGACAGAAAAGAATACGATGCAGGAAAAAGATAAACTATTAACCTATAGAGGCTATTGACCGGCTCCCACTGTGGTCGCCATATTGTTTAACCTAGATCCGATTTTAGGCCAATTAAAAATTAAATTTGTATTTGTGGAGTCACGATCAATATTTTAGATTAAGAGTTTAGCCGATTTTAATACAGGATTGCATTAATTGCAAGATTATGAATATATGCACGATTTTCAATGGAGACGTAATGGTAATAAATGATAATATGAGAGCAATACGAAGTAATCGAAGAAAACTAAGATTAAGGCGCGAATTAAATAAATAGAAGGAACCGTATTAGATCGCTTGATCTCGGCGAGGATCCCTTGATACTAATTATGCTTGAAGACTTGAGAACGAAATGCGCAGTAATGTAAATGAAGAACAATAGAGAGCGAGTAAAGAGAGTATTTTATTGATATTGTAGATAGAGAAGAGTATGTATGTTATAATGATTCGAAAACGAAGGCTATATATAGATTTTGCTAGGCAGCCGTTGGGTATGTAACCGCTGGGTATGTAACCGTTGGGTATGTAACCACTCATTGAACAGTCGCATATGAACAGGTAACCGTTCATTCAAATTGCATCGATTCGGGGAGGCGTTACGTAACCGCCTTGGGCCTGCTCATGGTAACCGCCTAGCCAGTCATCTATCCGTTAGATGTCTGTCTGGGAAAATTTCTGCCCGTGCCACGTGACGGACACGTGTCACTCTTTAAGTGACGATGGTTTTTATCCAATATAATTGAAGTGGGCAAAGGCATAATCATATGGACCCAAGAATGCACATGATTTTATTTTTTATTTTGTGGATTGACAATGATAGGAACCAAAAAGAGAATGAAAGAGTAAGTGGACCACAGCGTTTATTGGTAGACTTTTAACTAAATTCGTGACTAAAGGTTGTTATTTAGCTGCTGATGACTTAGCAGACCAGATTCCCTGAAAACTACACCACTGAAAGTTACTTCTTAGTTGTGAACTTGTGATGCCTAAGTTATTTATTTATTTTTATTTTTTGGGCATGTTCTATAAGTGGATTAATTCATCTTTTACTTCTTTTTGTTATTTTCTAAAAATTGTTTCTCTGATAGTTAAAGGAAGGAAATTTTTGGTTTTAAAGTTTTTTATTTCTTTTCTTTTGTAGTGATATGGGTATTATTATTTATATATATTAAATTAAAATTAAGTAAAGGTAATCCCTATAAAGATCTATTACATAATTACAAAGATACATTAAAGTGCGGTCAATAGTAGTACGAAACATACATGTGTATAGGGATGTTCATGAGCGGTACGGTTCGGATTTGAGCTTATCGGTAACGGTATACCGGTTAACGGTATGTAATTATGTAAAACCAATACCGTACCGATAAGCTATCGGTTATCGGTTCTTAACGGTTCGGTAGTTAACGGTTCGATAACGGGTATACCGAAGTAATGCGTGAATTCTTGATGGATGATTGTCAATAGGTAATATTTTTTAATTAATATAAATAAACACTAAAGTAATAGACAAACCATCCATACAAACTAAGTAAACAAGTGCAATCAACAAGTCTTAACAATATGCTACCATAACTCAAAATAATGAAATAGTAAAAGAAAAGATAAGAAAGTCTGATCAATGATTCGAGAAAGGAAAATTAATTATAAAATAGGCCGGACTCATTAACTAAAGTGTATGAGTATTGATATATAACCACCAATAATAATAATAATAATAATTGAAGTTTAACCTATAAGTTAATGTTGTAAATTAAGAGTTTAAATGACTTAATATTACTAATAATAAATAAAATATATAAAAATTATAAAAAAAAATCTTATTGGTTATCGGTACGGTAATGGTAAAGAGATATAGAAACCGTTACCGCACCGATATCTTATCGGTATTAGAAATTTATCCCATTATCGAACCAATAATCGTTATACCGATACCGTTATGCTTACCGATAGCGGTAACAGTTCGACTATCGGTATATGTTGGATTTTACACACCCCTGCATGTGTAGATGCATTTATGTTTTTTCGAGTTAAAATCTCAAATGGTCACTCAACTTTGAGAAATTAACCACCAAAGTCACTTTGCTTTGGTTGGTCCCAAAATGGTCATTCAGTTTAGGAAAAATATCTTCAAAAATAACTCTGGTCGGTTTTTGCACCGTCATCCACCGAAAAGCTGACGTGGCTTTTTAAAATATTTTTTTTATTACCCATATGTCCCACTTTCTTTGCCATGTAGGACTTTTTTATTAGTTACTAGTTTCTGTCACGTGCAATGCACGTGCATCTTTAATAATTAGTACAAAAATTATATATGCACGTGCATCTATAATTTTTGTACTAATTATTAAAGATGCACGTACATTGCACGTGGCAGAAAACTAGTAACTAATAAAAAAAGTCCTACATGGCAAAGAAAGTGGGACATACGGGTATATAAAAAAATATATTAAAAAGCCACGTCAGCTTTGAGTATTTGTGAAGGTAGACCGAATTGTTCTAAGCTAGTATTTTTCCTACCACTCACAATTTCCAGTATTAAGACTCCAAAGCTGAAGACATCAGACTTGATGAAAAAGTTCCTTCCATGGCGAACTCGGGAGCCATATAACTACTATGTAGAGGACAGAGAACATTTCAACTCAGTTAGTATGAATATGTCTACTTGTTTAGCAAACCTATATCAAGAAATAACCGAGCTCAACTCACTATGTTCCTACAACCCTGGCAGTCACTGCTTCTGTCTCGTTTTGCTTGAAAATTCTTGCCAGACCAAAATCAGCAATCTTAGGATTCATATTTTCATCCAAAAGCACATTACTGGATTTTAGATCTCTATGTATCACTCTCATCCTTGAGTATTTGTGAAGGTAGATCAGTCCTTGAGAAATTCCTTCGATAATTTCAAAGCGTTTCTGCCAATCCAACAGCTTCTTTCTTGCACGATCTGTCAAAGATAGGGAAAGCATTTCACATCAAGATTTTAAAAAGTTACTTGGAAGATAGTTTCTTTTTTTCTGAAATGGTAACAAACGAAAGAGGAAAAAGTCCAAGCTCTTGTTGGCCATGTACTCATATATCAGCATTTTTCATCTCCATGAATACAACATCCTAGAACTCGAACTAGATTTGTATGCTGAACTTTGGCAATAAATATAAGCTCATTCTTGAACTCCACAAGCCCTTGAACTGATGTTCTTGAAAGTCTCTTGACTGCCACCTATCTCCCATCTGGAAATTTTCCCTGTCATATATTTTATAGTTTATCCAGTTACGAAGTGAGAGCACAAAGCAAGTTTTTCAAGTACATACCTTATAAACAGGTCCAAAACCACCCTCTCCGAGCTTGTTTTCACTCGAGAAGTTGTTTGTGGCTGTCAGTATGAATGCAAAGCTAAATATCTTCAAATCTTGAACTTCCCTTCCATCTTCTTCTTTCAAATTTGTGTTGTTGAAGCTGTCCGACGCTGTCAACTCACGTATATACTCTTCCTCCTTTCTTCTAACATCTATGCAAGAGAAGTTTGTAGATATGTCTACATGCTTAATATTATTGACAAAACAATATTAGCTCCTTGATACTCGGAGATTTACCTTGTAGTTTGCGTCTTCTCATCATAATGCAGCAGATGAAACTAGATATTAGCAAAGTGATAAAAATAGCTACAACAATTATTATCCAAATCTAAGTTTTTCCTGCACACATAGCATGGAGAGTTGAACTTTGACCTATACAATATAATATCTAGTTCCTAAACAAGGTGTGTTCCTGGTATAAAAGCTTACCTTTAGATGATTTTGGTGAAACCAGAACATATTTTTGCGCTGAATTACCACTCTCATCGACTTGAAAACTGCCACGTCCTTTCCAAATTCTGTAATGCAAAACATCCAGCACTTTATACTGAAATGTTTGGTTCTTTCAACCGTAGATATTACAGATATTAGTATTTTCTGATTCACCTCCGAAATTTCAGTAACCTTGAACAATCTTGTTTCTATTTTAAAGAATTCTTTTAACAAAAATAAAAAATAGAAATAGCGCAGAAGTAGAAGATTCCAAGTTCTCCACAGTATTTTGTGCAGAAATATTTTATAATTACACCATTTTTTGGAATTCAGCAACTTGATTGAAGTGGGCAAAAGCATAATCAAATGGACCCAAGAATGCACATGATTTTATTTTTTATTTTGTGGATTGACAATGATAGGAACCAAGGAGAGAATGAAAGAGTAAGTGGACCACAACTTTAATTGGTAGACTTTTAACTAAACTCGTGACTAAAGGTTGTGATTTAGCTGCGGATGACTTAGCAGACCAGATTCCCTGAAAACTACACCACTGAAACTTACTTCTTAGTTGTGAACTTGTGATCATGTGATGGCCTAAGTTATTTATTTATATTTAATTTTTTGGGCATGGTATATAGATGGATTATCAATTCATTACTTCTTTCTATTATTTTCTGAAAAAAAATTGTTTCTCTGATAGTTAAAGGTAGAAAATTTTTGGTTTAGAGGTTCTTTTTCCTTTTCTTTTGTAGTGACATATGTATTGTTATTTATATTAAAGTTGAATAAAAAATATTTGACCCTTCTAAGGAAGGTAGTTCCTGAAAAGATCTTTTCCCATAATTACAAAGATATATTAAAGGGAGGTCAATAATTTTTCGAAATATGTGTGTAAGCATTCATGTTTTTTCTATACTTGACTAGCTAGTCCATCGGCTATTTGATTGACATTCTATATAGAATGCATACACATATATTTCGAAAAAATATTCAAAGATAATACGTAGCACACTGTATGAATGAAGTACCTAATTAAAAAGGAGAATTATACGGCCAATTGTGTACCCTTCTCAACTATTTTAATTTGACTTAATTTTTTTTTATCACAATTTTGTTTTGCTGTGATTGTCTTGCAGGAATTTGGTGCGTCACATGTATGACAGAAAATATATATACACTTACCCACTCCACTGATCATTATCCTAGCTAATGATCCATTAAGTAATAAAAGAACAGAAAGAATGAAGGATTTAAACATTATAGAGGATGAGGAATATGATTAAATAATAGAAACCATTGACAAACAAACCCCATACAACCCAAAAGTTCCTTTCTGTTCTAACTTTGAACAACTACTCCTTTAAAATATCAAAAAATCAATGAATACACAATTACTCCAAGTGTATCTTTTCAGTAATCCCCATGATGTGTTTGCTGTTTGTATGAAGAGCAAACAAAAATAAAAATTATTAATGCATTCCACCAAGGAACAAACAATTCTACTATTATGTACTATTATTGTTTCCTAATCCGATTCATTAATCAAATGCTTGTTTTAATTACATCTTTTTCTCTTAATTTGTAGTGACATGAAATTTTTTAACTTCAAATAAAAAGGTATTTATGTGTTAACTATTCTCTCGGCCTCCCATCGCTGGATATCCAACTTTGTGTTTATGCCTTACAACATTGACTTGAAAAATCATTAATGGACTTGAGTTTGAAATGTAACTTCTTACTATTAAACACACAATTTCTCATTCTATCAATTTTAACTAAGACTAACTTTTCTTAAAGGTTAAAATTGTTATAAAAAACAAAACTCAAAAGTGTTCACAAATAATAAAATAATAGTACCATATGTTGATAAAATGTTCATATAAGCATCTTTGTCATTGAAGGACTACCACAAATAAAAACTTTTTTATTTTATAAAAGAAATAATTAGGTTGTCCCTACAGCTTTTGGGGGTAATTTTCTCTGTTCCTTTCTGGTTACTACAGGAATCTTAGCATGTTCTTTATAAGGGAAAAAGAGAACTTTATGATTTAGAAAAAGAACAAAAATGAAAGAAGATCATTTAAAAGAGGAGTTTATATGAAGGCTTAATTGAAAGCCAATGTCACGTTTGTAAGAAGATCATTTGTAATAATTATCAATTTAGGAAGAGACCCATCTTTCACGTTTCCCCCATCAAAGCAAAGAGCAAAGTAACATGGAAAACTCCAATTTTTCAACAAGAAACAGGAACAAATGTTATCATTCTCTCTCATTCATCTTGTACATTTGTTTAAAAAGTAACCTGTTTTTTATTTAATATATTCTTATGTTTAACCTCTTTAAATATATTAGTACTATATTTTATAGAAGTGAAATAGAATATTGATGAATACAGAATTATAAGATATTATTAATATATTACCAAGGTTTTTTCATATTTTTGAAAAGTATCAAACTACCCACTGGCACTGTACAACTCCCAAATTAGGCAACTATACCAGTCAATTCTTACTCTCGTTATTAGAGCCACTAATTTTTTACCTTGAAATCATAACGGAGCTCCGATCAAAATATAGCAAAAGGTAATTTTACCTCATAAACAAAAGTAAAGGATAAATTAGGACCTTCGTTTGGGAGGATTTTTATATGTGGAGTGAGCTATTTTTACATTAAACTTTCTTTAACATTAAAAGTAAACATAAAATAATTTACAAATAATAAGGGTATGAATGAAAAATTAAATCGAGCAATTTGAATTGTACAAAGTTAAACAGGAAAATTATGTTGCATGAATTATGCTAGATTAATTTAACAAAAAATAGCAATTTTTTTTGCATAATTAATACATATTTTATACATAATATTGTATATTATAGACATAATTTATGCATACGGACTAAAATTTAGCGATTATTTACATAAAATTTTCATCTTTTTATTCCTAAAATAGTCAACAGAACCGAGTGAGTAATAGTAGTGAAACACGACAGAAACATTTTAAAAAAACAGAAGCCACTGCATCAGCAAACAACTGGACAATACCACTCACACACACAATCCCATAATTAAATAAATAAAATTTCTTGGTGCTTTTGCATTCTTGTTAGCTTTTGCTTTACTTAGAATTCAGCCAATTAATGACAGAGTTTACTTTCCTAAGTGGTACATTAGTGGTAAAAGAAGTGCTCCTAGGCATGTTAGGTAATTTTGTTGGCAAATTTGTTAATCTTGATTTCAAGACTTATCTTACTTTTCTTAATTGGATGCCTCAAGCTATGAAGATGAGTGAAGCTCAAATTATTGAACATGCTGGTCTTGATTCTGCTGTTTTCTTGAGGATATACACTCTTGGGTATACTTTCTTTTCTCAACTTGATGGTGTTGGTTTATGCTTTTTTTTTTTTTTTGGTTGGAAATTTGCTATTTGCCTCACTCGAGGCAGAGGCAGAGGCGGATCCAGCATTTTAAGGCAGCGGGTGCCAAATTTATATTTGTATGGTTGGTTCGATAGGATATTTGTTATTCTGACTAGATTGATTAATGCTATTGATAACGGTTTAGTACAATTATTCTTTTTCACACTTTTAATACCTATATTGTGGAAAAATTGAAAAAAATTGTATTGTAAAAGAGCGCATCCAAATAAAAAATTTACTTAAAATGTAACCTATTATTATACCTTTATGTTTGACTAAATTAATCTAATTTCAAAAATCTCAAAATAATGATTTCATCTTAATGTTAAATCTATTGACAATTCTTTACCCAACAATAACTTTAAATTTTTAATCTACGAGATTCAGCTCAAAAGTTTTAACAAGCCATTTAATTTTTCAAAGGTCTATACAATATTTTGCTAGAATTTTCTTAATTTATATAGATTAACATCAAATTGTCAAACTAAGTGAAACTATATATTATAAAATATTTTTAACTAAATAATAATCAAAATAAGTTGTTAATGAAGTAAGGTGTAAAGTAGAAAGGGGGAAAGATTTAGCAAGAGGGAATAAAAGGAAAAGGAAGAAAACATGGAAAAAATGAAAAAAACGGAAGGACTACAAAAAGAGACAGGAAAAGACCACTGGATGATGTATCTGGGAATCGAACTCAGAACACAGAGGTAGGAATCAACTTTAATCCCAAGCACGCGACCACGGCACCGGCAACTCGTTTGTTATTATGGGTGCCACTACACTTATATATAGGTTTTCTGTAGATATATGTGTATAATTTCAAACCCGGTCACCATACAGTAGATCCGCCCCTGACTCGAGGTACGGTAAGGTCCGTACAACTTACCCTTCCCGGACTCCACTTGTGGTATCATACTGAGTATGTTGTTGTTGTTGTTGTGGGAATTTGCTATTTGGGGTAGTGTAAAAATCCAATCTTTATGGCTTAAACCTTTTCAATTGATGAATTGCTATGGTGTTTCTGCTTAAAAGTTTCATAATTTAGAACACTGATCTTAACTAAAATCAGATTTTTTGTCAATTGGATAATGTATGTTGATTTTGGATGTTGAAAATTGGCAACTTGATGGTCTTGCTTTATGTTCTCTTGGAATTTTCTATCTGGGGTACTGTGAGAATTCAAGCTTTTTGGCTTAAACATTTTCCATTGATATTTCTGCTTAAAAGTTTCAGAATTTGGAACATTGAGCTTAACTGAACTCAGAATTGTTTTGTGGATTAATAATATAATGTTGATTTGGCTGTATAAAATTGTCAACATGCTGATCCTGCTTGATGTTTTCTGAGAATTGTTAAAATCCAATTTTTTTTTTGTTTTGCTTAAAACCTTTTCAGTTGATTTGCGGTAATGGTCTACATACTTAACAGTTTCAGAATTTGGACTCATCGATGGTGCACTCCTTTTCTTTTGTGTCCCTTTCTTTTCAGTTGATTCACTGTAATTGTCAACTTTTGGTTCTTCCTTTGTTTAAGAATTACATATCTGAAGATAGACCGTATAATCCTCAATTAGAACATTCAACCACCCAAGATAATGTAAAACTTATACATGTTCCAAACTTTCATGCATATTGCCCTTGCATACGTCTTTTCTCTGTCAAGTCTTCTCTTTTCTTCTTTTGCCTTTTTGACTTTCTGAATTCTCATCAATCAGCTCTTTGGATTCAATGAAAACCGCTGATTTAAGCTTATCTGATATACCTGCATCTTTTCTTTGACAGCTTAAAGATTTTTGGGCCAACCGCACTTCTGGCACTTTTGGTTCTTATTCCAGTTAATGTGTCAGATGGGATATTGTTTTTTCTCAGAAAGGATTTGGTCGTTAGTGATATAGATAAGCTCTCCATATCTAATATTCGTCCCAAATCCTCGAAGTAAGTCCTCTGCTGAATCATTACCTATCACTTGATTCTACCATAAGAATATACATATACTATGTATTTTTAGGAATCATAAATGGTAAAGTTGTGATTGTTATTGCTTACCTTGATTCCTCTCCTTGTATGCTTGCTGTTACTATGTTCTGTGACTTTCTCTTTTCTAGAAGCTTAGTATTATACGGGGGAAGATTTACTCATCAGGGAGAATTGTTGGGGAGAAATAGAAGTTTGGTAAAAACAGATGCATAATTTTTGAAGCTCATGATAAAAAGGGATTGGCGTTCACAGAACTCCTTCTTTTAAGAGCCAAATGTTGATTTTGTCCATATTGCTCTTCGTAGATATAGATGAGTGATGCTTCAATATCCTTTATCCTTAATCCTGTCAACGATACGTGGGGGAGGACTTGTTTATCAGTAGAAAGCAACTTGTACTACTCTTGATCCAAGATAGTGATTTTGAGTATGACTCTAATTTCCTTTCATCTGTGGTCAGTTAGTTATACGTTTTGGGTTATAACTATTTATTGTGGATTAGTTCATGCGCTCCTATAATCTGGAACATCTTTTTGTTGGAATTATATTTCTAACTTTCCAAAGCAAAGTCATTGTCTTACAGTGCTGCAGTTGGGTCGTATACAATAACCTGGTGGAAGTTGTCAACTACCTTAGTTTCTTTTTTGGACAATGCTTCCACTTTGTCTAGGAACTTTAAAAAAGTTGGATGTTTGGTGATAATAGTCCTTTGATGTTGCCGTTTTGGTAAAAGAGGGGTTTGTTTCTGTCAGAATCTCTCTGCTGACCGGAGAAAATATTACAAGAGATACTTTGAAGAACTACTACTAGGGAGGTTTCTGCAAGTGATTGGCTAGGTGACAAAGACGGTCACACTTTAAGAATTAAAGATATAGTGCAGATTGAACTTGTTCTCCTGCAACTTGTGTTCATGCTACAAAGTCAAAATGAAGGAAACATGTTAACTGTTTAGGTGATAATTGTCGAGAGGAACGAAGATACGCTAGGATAATTTCAATATAGTAATGCAGCTTGGTGATCGTCCTCTTTTTGTTTGAATTTTCTTATTGTGTGTGTTCCTGTTGGATCCATGCTAATAAGGAGCTGCAATTGGTTGTTCACATGAACCAGGTTCTTTGTCCACATAGGAATGGAATACTTATTCACGTTTTGGACCTGCTTTATGCTGTACAAGGAATATGGTAGAGTAGCAGCTATGAGATTAAAATTTTTGGCTTCACAAGACAGGCGTGCCGAACAGTTCACGGTGGGTAAACTAGGATTGGTTTCTTTCTTAGTAAACTTTACATTCATAATCCATGAGTAGAAAACATATATATCAAACATGGACTGAAAATTGTGGACTATGATTTTGTTAAATTTGAGACAAATTTTACTCCATCCTACATTAAACCTGTGCATAACTTGTCTTTCAGGTGCTGGTTAGGAATGTTCCTCGTGATTCTAAACGCTCAATAACAGATAATGTTGACAATTTCTTTAAGAAGAACCATCCAGACCACTATCTTTGTCACCAGGCAAAATGGCACTCCTGAAGTGTTATTTTTTTCATTGACTTTATTCGAGAAAGACAAGGAGAAGGTGTTTACGTAGTACACCTACCTTTTTGTGAGCTAGATTGCTTACTTCATGTGGTTGACATGGTCGTCTTATCTTTATTAGGCTGTCTACAATGCGAACAAGTTTGCTAAACTTGTAAGAAAACGGGCTAGACTTCAAAATTGGCTGGACTACAACCAGCTTAAGTTTGACAGAAATCCAGAAAAGAGACCAACAAAAAAGGTACTTGTTTAGCTGATAGAACTTAGGAAAAGTTACGTTTTGGCTTGAACATTCTTATGGTACTGGTTCTGACTAAAGAAACTCTCATGATACAGTTTTCACCTTTTTATATTAATATCCATATCATATTTCCTTTTTCTGCAGAAAGGCTTCCTTGGACTTTGGGGCGAGAAAGTTGATTCTATCGACTATTATAAAGAGCACCTTAAGGAGCTTGATAGAATAGTAAGTGTAACTGCTAGTTTGATTGGCTTATGTTGTCAATGGCCAAGTGAAAGTTCTCGTCAACATCTTTATTTTTGTGGCATAACAAGTGTATTTTTTCTCCCTCCCTCCTTGCATGTTTTTTGACCAGATTTCTAATCTCTCTCTCACACGATCACTTACTTCTTTTCTCTGAGAAAGGGTGAGGGGTCAAGAGAAAGGAGCTTTCTGCATCTTAAATCAAGCTTTAATAAAGGCTCCATTTCACCAATTTACTTATCCTTTGTATCTATATTGCGATCTCTAGTTGACATTTGACTATCCTCCAATGCATCCCTGGCTTTGAACAGCACACTACATATAAAGAGATGAGTATATCATTATTAGCAGGAATTTTTTTTCCTAGCTGCCACAATGACATCTTTAGCTGATTCCATTTTCTTCTCCATCTTGGCTTTATTCTGCTGTCAAATATTTATCCTTAACCTTCAATCTGTAGCTGCAATAACCTCAATGAAGCCTGGTGATGTACTCAATCCACAAGTACTTGATTCAAGAAGTGGAAAATTCAAGTTAGGATTTTTCTCTATCCCAGAAACAGGTAACAATTATCTTGGAATATGGTATGCAGGTGATCCGCGAGAGAAGAGATTATGGATAGCCAATCCAAACACACCTATATTTACCAACTCAGGATTGGTCACCTTTGATACTACAGGGACATTGAAAATAACCAATGGAGGGAAGACAGTTGTGAATATTGCCCCTCCTTTGTTGACTGGAAGTTTAATAGCTACGCTTCAAGATTCCGGAAACTTTGTGCTTCAGGATGCAACTCGGAACAGGACTTTATGGCAAAGCTTTGATCATCCTACCAGTTTTCTTTTTCCTGGTATGAAGCTTGGTTATAACCTTACAACAAGGAAAAATTGGACTTTAACCTCTTGGTTGAGTAGTAGTAATCTAGCTTTGGGGACTTTTACTTTAAGCTTGGAGGCCGTTCAGGATGCGCCTCAGTTGGTTATTCGTCGTAGGGGCAAAGTTTATTGGACTAGTGGGGCTAGGAACAATCAAGGTTTCCCATTCTTACCTGGGTTGAGTGATTCTACTAATATATATCAGTACAATCTCAACTTGGTATCTGATAAAGATGGCATGTCCTTCCAATTCGATGCTCTAGAGGGTAGTTTCCCAAGTCTTGAGTTGGCTCCAGATGGGGATATTCTTGGTGGAGACAATCGTATCTACACCCTTTTTAGAGACTTCTGTTATGGTTATGAAAGTGAAGATGGTTGTGTCTCTACTCAGTTGCCTGCGTGCCGGATAAATGGGGATAAGTTTGTGATAAAGAGTGGAGACTTTATGGATTTATCTAGTACTAGTAACTATGAAAATGCAAGCATTAGTCTTGGTGATTGTATGCAGAAGTGCTGGAAGAACTGCAGTTGTATTGGCTTCACCACCAGCAGGAATGGAACAGGCTGCCAGATTTGGAACCAAATTTGGAAAGGACGTGGCAGTTTTCAAGTCGATGAGAGTGGTAATTCAGTGCAAAAATATGTTCTGGTTTCACCAAAATCATCTAAAGGTAAGCTTTTATACCAGGAACACACCTTGTTTAGGAACTAGATATTAGATTGTATAGGTCAAGGTTCAACTCTCCATGCTATGTGTGCAGGAAAAACTTGGATTTGGATAATAATTGCTGTAGCTATTTTTATCACTTTGCTAATATCTAGTTTCATCTGCTGCATTATGATGAGAAGACGCAAACTACAAGGTAAATCTCCGAGTATCAAGTAGCTAATATTGTTTTGTCAATAATATTAAGCATGTAGACATATCTACAAACTTCTCTTGCATAGATGTTAGAAGAAAGGAGGAAGAGTATATACGTGAGTTGACAGCGTCGGACAGCTTCAACAACACAAATTTGAAAGAAGAAGATGGAAGGGAAGTTCAAGATTTGAAGATATTTAGCTTTGCATTCATACTGACAGCCACAAACAACTTCTCGAGTGAAAACAAGCTCGGAGAGGGTGGTTTTGGACCTGTTTATAAGGTATGTACTTGAAAAACTTGCTTTGTGCTCTCACTTCGTAACTGGATAAACTGTAAAATGTATGACAGGAAAAATTTCCAGATGGGAGAGAGGTGGCAGTCAATAGACTTTCAAGAACATCAGTTCAAAGGCTTGTGAAGTTCAAGAATGAGCTTATACTTAATGCCAAAGTTCAGCATACCAATCTAGTTCGAGTTCTAGGATGTTGTATTCATGGAGATGAAAAAATGCTGATATATGAGTACATGGCCAACAAGAGCTTGGACTTTTTCCTCTTTGGTTTGTTACCATTTCAGAAAAAAAAGAAACTATCTTTCAAGTAACTTTTTAAAATCTAGATGTGAAATGCTTTCCCTATCTTTGACAGATCGTGCAAGAAAGAAGCTGTTGGATTGGCAGAAACACTTTGAAATTATCGAAGGAATTGTTCAAGGACTGATCTACCTTCACAAATACTCAAGGATGAGAGTGATACATAGAGATCTAAAATCCAGTAATGTGCTTTTGGATGAAAACATGAATCCTAAGATTGCTGATTTTGGTCTGGCAAGAATTTTCAAGCAAAACGAGACAGAAGCAGTGACTGTCAGGGTTGTAGGAACATAGTGAGTTGAGCTCGGTTATTTCTTGATATAGGTTTGCTAAACAAGTAGACGTATTCATACTAACTGAGTTGAAATGTTCTCTGTCCTCTACACAGTGGTTATATGGCTCCCGAGTTCGCCATGGAAGGAGCTTTTTCGATCAAGTCTGATGTCTTTTGCTTCGGAGTCTTAATACTGGAAATTGTGAGTGGTAGGAGAAATACTAGCTTAGAACAATTCGGCCGTCCTCTCAACTTAATAGGCTATGTAAGTATTTCTTTATACCCTTTTTCTTTTAGGTACTAAAATTTATGAAGTTTGAAATTTTGATCATTCTGGTTTAGGCATGGGATTGGGAACTATGGAATGAAGGGAGTGCTTTGGAATTAAAGGATCCAGCTCTCGGAGATCTGTGTGATACTAAACAGTTATTGCGAGTTATTCATGTTGGACTATTATGTGTACAAGAAGGTGCAACAGACAGGCCAACAATGTCTGATGTTGTTTCAATGCTTGGTGATGGAAGTATGTCATTCCCATGCCTAAACTAGAATGATCAGAATTTCAAACTTCATAAATTTTAGTACCTAAAAGAAAAAGGGTATAAAGAAATACTTACATAGCCTATTAAGTTGAGAGGACGACCGAATTGTTCTAAGCTAGTATTTCTCCTACCACTCACAATTTCCAGTATTAAGACTCCAAAGCTGAAGACATCAGACTTGATCGAAAAAGCTCCTTCCATGGCGAACTCGGGAGCCATATAACCACTGTGTAGAGGACAGAGAACATTTCAACTCAGTTAGTATGAATACGTCTACTTGTTTAGCAAACCTATATTAAGAAATAACCGAGCTCAACTCACTATATCCTACAACCCTGGCAGTCACTGCTTCTGTCTCGTTTTGCTTGAAAATTCTTGCCAGACCAAAATCAGCAATCTTAGGATTCATGTTTTCATCCAAAAGCACATTACTGGATTTTAGATCTCTATGTATCACTCTCATCCTTGAGTATTTGTGAAGGTAGATCAGTCCTTGAGCAATTCCTTCGATAATTTCAAAGCGTTTCTGCCAATCCAACAGCTTCTTTCTTGCACGATCTGTCAAAGATAGGGAAAACATTTCACATCAAGATTTTAAAAAGTTACTTGAAAGATAGTTTCTTTTTTTCTGAAATGGTAACAAACCAAAGAGGAAAAAGTCCAAGCTCTTGTTGGCCATGTACTCATATATCAGCATTTTTTCATCTGCATGAATACAACATCCTAGAACTCGAACTAGATTGGTATGCTGAACTTTGGCAATAAGTATAAGCTCATTCTTGAACTCCACAAGCCCTTGAACTGATGTTCTTGAAAGTCTATTGACTGCCACCTCTCTCCCATCTGGAAATTTTCCCTGTCATACATTTTACAGTATATCCAGTTACGAAGTGAGAGCACAAAGCAAGTTTTTCAAGTACATACCTTATAAACAGGTCCAAAACCACCCTCTCCGAGCTTGTTTTCAGTTGTTTGTGGCTGTCAGTATGAATGCAAAGCTAAATATCTTCAAATCTCGAACTTCCCTTCCATCTTCTTCTTTCAAATTTGTGTTGTTGAAGCTGTCCGATGCTGTCAACTCACGTATATACTCTTCCTCCTTTCTTCTAACATCTATGCAAGAGAAGTTTGTAGATATGTCTACATGCTTAATATTATTGACAAAACAATATTAGCTACTTGATACTCGGAGATTTACCTTGTAGTTTGCGTCTTCTCATCACAGTGCAGCAGATGAAACTAGATATTAGCAAAGTGATAAAAATAGCTACAACAATTATTATCCAAATCTAAGTTTTTCCTGCATACATAGCATGGAGAGTTGAACCTTGACCTATACAATCTAATATCTAGTTCCTAAACAAGGTGTGTTCCTGGTATAAAAGCTTACCTTTAGATGATTTTGGTGAAACCAGAACATATTTTTGCGCTGAATTACCACTCTCATCGACTTGAAAACTGCCACGTCCTTTCCAAATTCTGTAATGCAAAACGTCCGGCACTTTATACTGAAATGTTTGGTTCTTTCAACCGTAGATATTACAGATATTAGTGTTTTTTGATTCACCTCCGAAATTTCAGTAACCTTGAACAATCTTGTTTCTATTTTAAAGAATTCTTTTAACAAAAATAAAAAATAGAAATAGCGCAGAAGTAGAAGATTCCAAGTTCTCAACAGTATTTTGTGCAGAAATATTTTATAATTACACCATTTTTTGGAATTAAGCAACTTGATTGAAGTGGGCAAAAGCATAATCAAATGGACCCAAGAATGCACATGATTTTATTTTTTATTTTGTGGATTGACAATGATAGGAACCAAGGAGAGAATGAAAGAGTAAGTGGACCACAACTTTAATTGGTAGACTTTTAACTAAACTCGTGACTAAAGCTTGTTATTTAGCTGCTAATGACTTAGCAGACCAGATTCCCTGAAAACTACACCACTGAAATTTACTTCTTAGTTGTGAACTTGTGATCATGTGATGGCCTAAGTTATTTATTTATATTTAATTTTTTTGTAATGAACTGGGTTTGTATTTCACAAATTGAACAAGAAGAATTGAATTTTATTAATGAATCAAGAAACTATTACAAGAATTGAACTCGTCTCACCCTAACCACTACTAAACTAATACATGAATGTAATGAACAAGAATAGAAAGAATTACAGAAGAAGAGAAGAAGAAAATCAGAGAAGAGAAAGGAATCGAGAGAGAAGAAGGAAGAAGAGAGTGAAAGAATATCCCCCAAAAACTGTTATTCTCCCTCTTCCAAAAAGTAGTTATACTAACAACTTAACTAACTACTCCAACTCTTAATATCCACCCTCCAAACTCATTAACTAACTTCTAATCTGCTCCCTACACGTGTCTTCTTTTATTCTTTTCTGTTATCTATTAATGTTGCGTCGTTTCCCATATCGAGCCTTGCTCGTGCATAACATTCTTCACCCCTTCAAAACATCCTTGGCCTCAAGGATGTGTGTCAAAATCTGGGAACTTTGCCTTTAAGCATAAACCTTTTTGTGCACCACTTGAGCAGTAGTAACATTGAATGAGTTGCTCAGTTGGCGTGTAGGTGTAGCTGGTGTGATTGAGCACCCAGAGAATTGCCAATGCCAGCGACAATATTGCAACAAAATGAGCTGCGCGATTGAAGCAAGCCTAGGCTGCAGTTCGCCCATTCCAATCATCACTTTGTCCCCACTTTCATGTAGAACTTCTGTGTAATCACGGGAACCAATAGCTTCTTTAGAAAGACCATTCATACCAATCTGCGCTTTGTTCAATTTAAAACCACATTCTTCATTAATAACATCAATGTTGATAAGTACTGATGAGATGCCCTCCAAACTAGCTCTTCTATTATCTCCAAAACCAAGAGCTCTAATGACATACTGAGTTACTGGTTTTAGGCTTTGGCAGTGAGCATAGCTGGCTGCAGCAAGAAAATTAGCAGCAAGAAAAAATTTCCTTGCAAAAGTTCTCTTTAATGGTCCCTTTTTGGTGAGTCTGATCCATATCCCAGCACCTTTTGCATTCAATATCTTCATGATAACAGTAAGGTAGAAATAGCTTTGTAAACTGCCTGTACCACAACCTTCGGTATCCACAGTACCATGTTTGACAACTACGCCAGAAAAGAAGAACCTAGCAGCGGAGTTTCCAACATCTACTATGTCATCTACTATGTCTACAACACTCACCGGAAGCATCACCTTAATCCACCAAGTAACTGCAGGTATTTTGCAACAAAAAATGAAAACAAGTTGGCTTGAATAAAGTTGCACCGGAAGTTCTTTAAGAGGAGCCAGCTGCTCCATATGTAAGACAGTCTCGTGGGATCTAAAACCACCTAGCCAGCAATTTGCAGCCACTCTCATATCCACATGAACCACCTCAATCATACCATTCACATCTCCAAAATATAATGCTACACCAATAGTGATATCCCATCCGAGCAAAGAACTAGCTAACAAACTATTCTGCAAGCCACCAACAGCTAACTTGATGTTTTCCCAGTAGACCGCAAGCAATTCATTAAATCGCCTTACAACCTTTAGAACTTCATCAGCTGTAGATGGATAGATATTGGTTGGTGCACTAAATCTGATAAATGGTAGGCGTATCTGGACTACTAAAAGATCATGGCACTCAGGAATACTCACACAAAGACTATTAGATGAAGCTAACAAACCACAGGCCTGCACATTGTAAGCAAGTTGTGTTTTACCATAATCTTGACAATACACCAATAAAGGAAATAAGGCACCAGTTACACTTTTGGCTCTATAGTGAAACCCCTCCAATTGATTCACCCCATCGAACCCTATCCCACCAGGATCAAAGACTATAAAGCCGTCATCATGTTGCACTTCATAGATATTAGAGGAGTAGTCATCAAACAAACATAAAATCTGCACGATATCTAGTTCGCGCATTTCATCAAACAGATTGAGTGAACCATTTAATTCACAATCTTTTCCATACTTGAAAGGAGTGATATCGCAATCAAAACCATTAACAGATTGACCCATCCTTTGTAGCTCACAAGAAATGAATTCTGGATGACAACTAAGTGAAGTTTCGAGACAACTTACTTCCACGGTGAACAATATATTTAGCGCATTATCCTTCTCAGTAAGAAAGACATCTTCGCTGGATTGATTTTCTTGATTGGCAGATTCCACCATGGACTCTATTACCTCGATCTGGTTTTCCCTTACCAACAGACAAGAGTTGCATTGACAATCAACGCTACGTAGGCAATTTTCTTTCTTCTTTCTCAAGCAATCATCAAAACAAGAGACGCATTGGCAATCGATGCTCTCTATACATATTTCACGTCGCCTCTGCAGTTTTTGTATATTTGC
Organism: Petunia x hybrida; assembly: GCA_037355625.1. NCBI lineage: Eukaryota > Viridiplantae > Streptophyta > Magnoliopsida > Solanales > Solanaceae > Petunia > Petunia x hybrida. The sequence goes on along the minus strand of JBBBVM010000664.1, from coordinate 778,057 downwards.
AGCTATCCTATGGTGGCTAGTATTTTCCCCATTACCTTGCTTCTGCTCCAATGTTGTTAACTTCTCAATAATCATTTCAATGGTTCCTTGAATTCCAGTCAGCTGTTCATTATGCTTTGCCAACTTCTCGTCCATTGATTTCATTCTTGTTCCCTCAGCCATTGTTGATCTTGTGCAGTTGAAACGTGCTGGCTCTGATACCAATTGTAATGAACTGGGTTTGTATTTCACAAATTGAACAAGAAGAATTGAATTTTATTAATGAATCAAGAAACTATTACAAGAATTGAACTCGTCTCACCCTAACCACTACTAAACTAATACATGAATGTAATGAACAAGAATAGAAAGAATTACAGAAGAAGAGAAGAAGAAAATCAGAGAAGAGAAAGGAATCGAGAGAGAAGAAGGAAGAAGAGAGTGAAAGAATATCCCCCAAAAACTGTTATTCTCCCTCTTCCAAAAAGTAGTTATACTAACAACTTAACTAACTACTCCAACTCTTAATATCCACCCTCCAAACTCATTAACTAACTTCTAATCTGCTCCCTACACGTGTCTTCTTTTATTCTTTTCTGTTATCTATTAATGTTGCGTCGTTTCCCATATCGAGCCTTGCTCGTGCATAACATTGTTATGGAGGAGCTGCTGCCGGGATTCGATAGGAGGAGCTGAATTTGAATGTTAGTTGAGGAAGGAGTTAAAGGGGACACGTGTAAGGCTGAGATTAGAAGAGAATTAATTAGGCGCAAGGGCCAGGATTAACCGAGAAGTTGGTTAAGAAGTTGTTAGTATAACTAACAACTTGACAGGAGAGAGAAGCAGTTAGTTGAGATCCTTCTTCTTCCTTGCTGATCCTTTCTCTCTCCTCTCTCTCTCATTCTCATTCTCATTCTCTTCTCTCTTACTCTGATTCTTCCTTATCCAGTTCTTTTATTCCATTATAATCACTGTATCAGTTCAGTTGTAATCCATTGTAATCGTTGATTGTTAATAGAATTCGAATTGATTTCTTGAGTTCTTGAGTCAAAATTCACAAATTAATAATTCCAAACCCTAGTTCATTACAATTGGTATCAGAGCAACGTGACTGCAGCCTGTGGGTTGATACGATGGCAGAAAAGTTGGGAATTAAATTGAAGATTAAAGCATCACGACTTGAGGAGGAGTTTAACAGGTTGTCTCAGACGGGGTCCGTTGATGAGTACGTCGAACAGTTTGAAGACCTTAGAGTGCAGATGCTAAACCATAATCCTACACTCGGTGATGCTTATTTCCTTTCAAGTTTCACAAATGGACTAAAGGTCGAGATTCTGGTGGCTATCAGGTTATTTCGACCCACCACTTTGAACCAAGCAATTGAGCTGGCACGAACTCAGGAAAGGGCTATTGAGAAGGTACGTAAAAGGAGCGAAATGGTCGTTAAACCTTCTACTTCCCAACTCCATTCTATATCCGTTCAGGAGGCTAATCAGCATACTCCAAATGCTGAAAAATTCACAAATTATCCTGATGGTGAGATGTCTACTTATGGAGCTCATAAATTGCTTGACGAAATGCCTGAGAAAGTTAAGTCCCAAGAAATTCCTTTATGTGCATTTAGATTTTCCAAAAGTATGATATTGCCTCTTATAAGGATTAGACAAGTGAGTCACATGATTTTTAGGATGCTTGATAGGCTTACTGTTGCATCATTGCCTCATGGTCTTAAAAGAGAAAAGAAACAAAGTATTGTGAGTTATGATCCTGGAGGAATAGTGTTCGATGAGATGAATCAACTAAAGGAGGCTGAAATTGTAACTGGTGCCTCATTTCATTTCACGGTGCATTCTTTGGATTATGCCAAAACACATCTCGCTGGTCAGGCTGTGAATGAGTGGATGGTTAAGCGATTTGATGGATTGCTTGATATCTTCAAGAAAAACATTATATATAATATTGCTAGTTCAAAGGATAGTTCGTTAGAAAGTTTCTTGTTCAGATGGGATATCATTAATAGTATGGTGACTTCAATTCCCAAATCTCTCACTGGTATTAAAGTGTTAAATTTTGAAGATGTGAATGAGATTGTTGAAGAGGTTATGGTGAACAAGAATATGACTCTGGCATGCTGGCCATGTGTTCTTAGATTCAACAATAAATATTACTTGCATTGGAAGCACCTGTTGATGTTTAAACATCTACTTGAGCAACATCATTCAAAACAAATCGCTTTCATTCTGAGTTGTACCATGTCTGCTGAAGCCTGGGTGGATAAATTGCTACTAATTGGAAGCTTAAAGACCTGGGCTATGAATTATGGGCCAATGATTGTTCTGTACTATGAGTTCAAGATTCATGTTGTGAAAATGAAGAACAGGGGAGGCAAGAGGACAAATCAAAGGATGCATTGGAAGACACTCCTTGACCTTGTAGCTCTTGCGTTTGAGGACTTTGTGACAGCTACTCCATTCTATTTGGTTGGCCAGCTTGAAAATGCTTCATTTGGACAAGTGATCCATTTAAATTACTGTCATTCTCATTGGCACTTCTGTGGGTGTTCTAACTTGCCACCTGAAGACGCAACTTGGGGGACTATGATTTCTTAAAGGAAACATTTTCAGATTTCAACACACATCCTTGAGGTCAAGGATGTTTTGATGCAGTGGGGATTGTTATGGAGGAGCTGCTGCCGGGATTCGATAGGAGGAGCTGAATTTGAATGTTAGTTGAGGAAGGAGTTAAAGGGGACACGTGTAAGGCTGAGATTAGAAGAGAATTAATTAGGCGCAAGGGCCAGGATTAACCGAGAAGTTGGTTAAGAAGTTGTTAGTATAACTAACAACTTGACAGGAGAGAGAAGCAGTTAGTTGAGATCCTTCTTCTTCCTTGCTGATCCTTTCTCTCTCCTCTCTCTCTCATTCTCATTCTCATTCTCTTCTCTCTTACTCTGATTCTTCCTTATCCAGTTCTTTTATTCCATTATAATCACTGTATCAGTTCAGTTGTAATCCATTGTAATCGTTGATTGTTAATAGAATTCGAATTGATTTCTTGAGTTCTTGAGTCAAAATTCACAAATTGATAATTCCAAACCCTAGTTCATTACATTTTTGGGCATGGTATATAGATGGATTATCAATTCATTACTTCTTTCTATTATTTTTTGAAAAAAAATTGTTTCTCTGATAGTTAAAGGTAGGAAATTTTTGGTTTAGAGGTTCTTTTTCCTTTTCTTTTGTAGTGACATGTGTATTGTTATTTATATTAAAGTTGAATAAAAAATATTTGACCCTTCTAAGGAAGGTAGTCCCTGAAAAGATCTTTTCCCATAATTACAAAGATATATTAAAGGGAGGTCAATAATTTTTCGAAATATGTGTGTAAGCATTCATGTTTTTTCTATACTTGACTATCTAGTCCATCGGCTATTTGATTGACATTCTATATAGAATGCATACACATATATTTCGAAAAAATATTCAAAGATAATACGTAGCACACTGTATGAATGAAGTACCTAATTAAAAAGGAGAATTATACGGCCAATTGTGTACCCTTCTCAACTATTTTAATTTGACTTAATTTTTTTTTTATCAATAGGTTTACTTTTCTTACGTGATCACAATTTTGTTTTGCTGTGATTGTCTTGCAGGAATTTGGTGGATATAGGGGTGGCAATGGGGCGGGGCGGGGCGGGTTGAGCCCTTCCCCTGCCAAAGTTTTGCCCTGCCCCGCCCCGCCCCATTTGGTCTTTGTCAAGTTTCTACCCCGCCCCGCTCTGCCCCGTTTGACCCGTCCTGCCCTGTTTTGACCCGCCCCACTTAAATTACATTTTAAGTCATTATTTTTTTTTATCATTAAAATTGAACTTTTCTTTTAACTTTTAATCCATTTAACATATCTCTAATTTTTTTCTATTGAAATTTTCAAATTTGATGATTTTGGAATTACTTGAAGAAATTGAATCTTTTAAAAAATTTATAGTATTTCAAAAGTATTACGTGTTTACTATATTAATTAATAGCTTAAATAGCCATTAATGGAACAATATTTCCATTATTTCCTCAACTTAATCATGAAATAAGAAAATAGTTAAAAAAGAACAAGTAAAATTAATGGGCCTCTATGTTGCCCCGCCCTGCCCGGCTCCGCCCCAAAATTCTAAAACAAAATTTTGCCCCACCCTGCCCCGCCCCGTTTAACAGTTGCCCCGCCCTGCCCCATTTACTGTTTTGCCCTGCCCCGTCCCGCCCCGCCCCAATTGCCATCCCTAGCCGATCACATGTAGGACAGAAAATATATATACTTTTACCCACTCCACTGATCATTATCTTAGCTAATGATCCATTAAGTAATAAAAGAACAGAAAGAATGAAGGATTTAAACATTATAGAGGACGAGGAATATGATTAAATAATAGAAACCATTGATAAACAAACCTCATAACAACCCAAAAGTTCCTTTCTGTTCTAACTTTGAACAACTACTCCTTTAAAATATCAAAAAATCAATGAATACACAATTACTCCAAGTGTATCTTTTCAGTAATCCCCATGATGTGTTTGCTGTTTGTATGAAGAGCAAACAAAAAAAATATTATTAATGCATTCCACCAAGGAACAAACAATTCTACTTTTATGTTCTAATTAATACTCTCGTCTTTATCCACATGCAATCTTATTGTTTCCTAATCCGATTCATTAATCAAATGCTTGTTTTAATTACATCTTTTTCTCTTAATTTGTAGTGACATGAAATTTTTATGGAGTACTTCAAATAAAAAGGTATTTATGTGTCAACTATTTTCTCCTCCCATTGCTGGATATCCAACTTTGTGTTTATGCCTCACAACATTGACTTGAAAAATCATTAATAGAAGACAAACTTTTCTTAAAGGTTAAAATTTTTATAAAAAAACAAAAACTCAAAAGTGTTCACAAATAATAAAATAATAGAGTACTAGTACCATATGATGATAAAATGTTCATATAAGCATCTTTGTCTTTGAAAGACTACCACAAATAAAACTTTCTTATCCTTTGTTATTTTAAAGAAATAATTAGGTTGTCCCTACAGCTTTTGGGGTAATTTTCTCTGTTCCTTTCTGGTTACTACAGGAATCTAAGCATGTTCTTTATAAGGGAAAAAGAGAACTTTACGATTTAAAAAAAGAAGAAAAAAGAATTAAAAGAAAGAAGATAATGTAAAAGAGGACTTTATATGAGTGCTTAATTGAAGGCAATGTCACGGCGATTAATCAGGGATTTGTAATAATTAACTATCAGTTTAGCAGAAAAGACCCTCTTTCACGTTTTCCCATCAACTAACATGGAAAACTCCAAATTTTCAACAAGAAACAGGAACAAATGTTATCATTCTCTCTGTACCATTTTGTACCAAATCCGCTTAAAAAATTAACCTTTTTTCATATAAAGTATTTTGAATTTTACCCTTACCTTTAATGATATATTATCTTATAGGAGTGATATATAAAATATTGATGCACACAAAATTATTAAGGTACTTTTAATAGGTTAAAGAGATCCAATTTATATTATGAAAGTGTTCATTTATATATTTTGAAAAGCATCAAATTTACTCTAATACTAGCGTAAACTGAGCAACTATGTCATCACTAGTTACTAGTCAAATCTTACTCTTGCATCTTCAAAAACTTCTTATTTTTACACTTAGCTCTAACTGAAATATATAACAAATAGTAATAGATAAAGTAGAGAGGTTATTTAGGACCTTCATTTCGAAATATTTTTACAAGTGAACTAGATTATTTTACACTAGAGTTTTTTAAATAAAGGAGGTAAATATGAGACGATCCCACTAGTAATAAAGGTATGAATAAATCAAAATATAAGGAAGAATTAAATTAAGCAATTCGTATTGAATAATTTTAAAGTCAAACCTTTTTCTTTATTTTTATTCATTAAATAGTGTCAAGAAAAATGAGTGAGGGAACTATAGTGAAACACGATTAAGACTTGCTCATATCGATTGTTTACATCAAATCATATCGACTTATCATGATTAAGTGATTTAATAACGTAAATATTCATTAATTAGATAATAAAACTTTATTTTAATACACATGACATCAATCTATTCATTTAGTATAAACACCGGTTAGTTAGAGACACGACACAAACATTAATTAAGAACAAAAAAACCAGTAAGCCATTGAGTCAGCAAACAACTGGAGTGGTCTGTTTTTGGTTTTTTGTTAAGTTGCCCAATATCCAAAGAAGCTTCAGTATACCACTCCCACACACAATTCCCATAATTAAAAAAACAATAACTTTTCTTGAACCCCATAAAGTTACAAATAATGGAAAATATTGAATAGCCAATAGATAAAAGTCACATATCCATAAATAAAAAATGATAAACAAAGAAGAATATTCTTTTCTTTTATTGTGTTTTATTTACTTGCTGTATATATACTAAACTTCCTTTTACAACTCACCTTTTAATAAATTCTGTTACACTTGTTGTGTTCATTGTGTTAATAGGCTACAATGGCTACTCTTAGTGATATAGGTGTATCAGCATTTATAAACATTCTTGGTGCTTTTGCATTCTTGTTAGCATTTGCTTTACTTAGAATTCAACCAATTAATGATAGAGTTTACTTTCCTAAGTGGTACATTAGTGGTAAAAGAAGTGCTCCTAGGCATGTTGGTAATTTTGTTGGCAAATTTGTTAATCTTAATTTCAAGACTTATCTTACTTTTCTTAATTGGATGCCTCAAGCTATGAAGATGAGTGAAGCTCAAATTATTGAACATGCTGGTCTTGATTCTGCTGTTTTCTTGAGGATATACACTCTTGGGTATACTTTCTTTTCTCAACTTGATGGTGTTGCTTTATGTTTTTTTTTTTTTTTGGGAATTTGCTATTTGCCCCCACTTGAGGTACGGGTAAGTTCTGCGTACACCTCACCCTCCCGGGACCCCAGTTGTGTGGGAATTTGCTATCTGGGGTAGTGTAAAAATCCAATCTTTTTGGCTGAAACCTTTTCAATTGATGAATTGCAACGGTGTTTTTGCTTAAAAGATAAACTTGGAACTTTTAACTTAACTAAACTCAGATTTGTTTTGTCAATTGAATAATACTGTTGCTGATGAGAGGTAGCAAGTACCGTGGAATTAACAAGCTGGCCTCAACACCGCGGTTATAAAGAAAAATGTTGATTTTGACTGTTGAAAATTGTCAACTTGATGGTCTTGATTTATGTAATATTGGAATATTCTCTATAGGCTAGTGTAAAAATTCAAGCTTTTTGGCTTAAACCTTTTCAATTGATATTTCTGCTTAAATGTTTCAGAATTTGGAACATTGAGCTTAACTGAACTCAGAATTGTTTTGTGGATTAATAATATAATGTTGATTTTGGCTGTATAAAACTGTCAACTTGCTGATCCTGCTTGATGTTTTCTGAGAATTGTTAAAATCCAAGTTTTTTTTTGTTTTTCTTAAACCTTTTCAGTTGATTTGCTGTAATGGTCTACATACTTAAAAGTTTCAGAATTTGGACTCATCGATGGTGCACTCCTTTTCTTTTCTGTCCCTTTCTTTTCAGTTGATTCACTGTAATTGTCAACTTTTGGTTCTTCCTTTGTTTAAGAATTACATATCTGAAGATAGACCGTATAATCCTCAATTAGAACATTCAACCACCCAAGATAATGTAAAACTTATACATGTTCCAAACTTTCATGCATATTGCCCTTGCATACGTCTTTTCTCTGTCAAGTCTTCTCTTTTCTTCTTTTGCCTTTTTGACTTTCTGAATTCTCATCAATCAGCTCTTTGGATTCAATGAAAACCGCTGATTTAAGCTTATCTGATATACCTGCATCTTTTCTTTGACAGCTTAAAGATTTTTGGGCCAACCGCACTTCTGGCACTTTTGGTTCTTATTCCAGTTAATGTGTCAGATGGGATATTGTTTTTTCTCAGAAAGGATTTGGTCGTTAGTGATATAGATAAGCTCTCCATATCTAATATTCGTCCCAAATCCTCGAAGTAAGTCCTCTGCTGAATCATTACCTATCACTTGATTCTACCATAAGAATATACATATACTATGTATTTTTAGGAATCATAAATGCTAAATTGTGATTGTTATTGCTTACCTTGATTCCTCTCCTTGTATGCTTGCTGTTACTATGTTCTGTGACTTTCTCTTTTCTAGAAGCTTAGTATTATACAGGGGAAGATTTACTCATCAGGGAGAATTGTTGGGGAGAACTAGAAGTTTGGTAAAAACAGATGCATAATTTTTGAAGCTCATGATAAAAAGGGATTGGCGTTCACAGAACTCCTTTTAAGAGCCAAATGTTGATTTTGTCCATATTGCTCTTCGTAGATATAGAAGAGTGATGCTTCAATTTGAAAAGTTGGGTTCCCTAATCAATAATATCCTTTATCCTTAATCCTGTCAACAATACGTGGAGGGAGGACTTGTTTATCAGTAGAAAGCAACTTGTATTACTCTTGATCCAAGATAGTGATTTTGAGTATGACTCTAATTTCCTTTCATCTGTGGTCAGTTAGTTATACGTTTTGGGTTATAACTGTTTATTGTGGATTAGTTCATGCGCTCCTATAATCTGGAATATCCTTTTGTTGGAATTATATTTCTAACTTTCCAAAGCAAAGAAAATTCATTGTCTTACAGTGCTGCAGTTGGGTCGTATACAATAACCTGGTGGAAGTTGTCAACTACCTTAGTTTCTTTTTTGGACAATGCTTCCACTTTGTCTAGGAACTTTAAAAAAGTTGGATGTTTGGTGATAAAATAGTCCTTTGATGTTGCCGTTTTGGTACTTTGAAGAACTATTACTAGGGAGGTTTCTGCAAGTGATTGGCTAGGTGACAAAGACGGTCACACTTTAAGAATTAAAGATATAATGCAGATTGAACTTGTTCTCCTGCAACTTGTGTTCATGCTAAAAAGTCAAAATGAAGCAAAATGTTAACTGTTTAGGTGATAATTGTCAAGAGGAACGAAGATACGCTAGGATAATTTCAATATAGTAATGCAGCTTGGTGATCGTCCTCTTTTTGTTTGAATTTTCTTATTGTGTGTGTTCCTGTTGGATCCATGCTAATAAGGAGCTGCAATTGGTTGTTCACATGAACCAGGTTCTTTGTCCACATAGGAATGGAATACTTATTCACGTTTTGGACCTGCTTTATGCTGTACAAGGAATATGGTAGAGTAGCAGCTATGAGATTAAAATTTTTGGCTTCACAAGACAGGCGTGCCGAACAGTTCACGGTGGGTAAACTAGGATTGGTTTCTTTGTTAGTAAACTTTACATTCATAATCCATGAGTGGAAAACATATATATCAAACATGGACTGAAAATTGTGGACTGTGATTTTGTTAAATTTGAGACAAATTTTACTCCATCCTACATTAAACCTGTGCATAACTTGTCTTTCAGGTGCTGGTTAGGAATGTTCCTCGTGAATCTAAACGCTCAATAACAGATAATGTTGACAATTTCTTTAAGAAGAACCATCCAGACCACTATCTTTGTCACCAGGTAAAATGGCACTCCTGAAGTGTTATTTTTTTCATTGACTTTATTCGAGAAACACAAGGAGAAGGTGTTTACGTAGTACACCTACCTTTTTGTGAGCTACATTGCTTACTTCATGTGGTTGACATGGTCGTCTTATCTTTATTAGGCTGTCTACAATGCGAACAAGTTTGCTAAACTTGTAAGAAAACGGGCTAGACTTCAAAATTGGCTGGACTACAACCAGCTTAAGTTTGACAGAAATCCGGAAAAGAGACCAACAAAAAAGGTACTTGTTTAGCTGATAGAACTTAGGAAAAGTTACGTTTTGGCTTGAACATTCTTATGGTACTGGTTCTGACTAAAGAAACTCTCATGATACAGTTTTCACCTTTTTTATATTAATATCCATATCATATTTCCTTTTTCTGCAGAAAGGCTTCCTTGGACTTTGGGGCGAGAAAGTTGATTCTATCGACTATTATAAAGAGCAGCTTAAGGAGCTTGATAGAAGAGTAAGTGTAATTGCTAGTTTGATTGGCTTATGTTGTCAATGGCCAAGTGAAAGTTCTCGTCAACATCTTTATTTTTGTGGCATAACAAGTGTATTTTTTCTCCCCCTCTCCTTGTATGTTTTTTGACCAGATTTCTAATCTCTCTCTCTCTCTCTCTCTCTCGCACGATCTCTTACTTCTTTTCTCTGAGAAAGGGTGAGGGGTCAAGAGAAAGGAGCTTTCTGCATCTTAAATCAAGCTTTAATAAAGGCTCCATTTCACCAATTTACTTATCCTTTGTATCTATATTGCGATCTCTAGTTGACAATGGAACGTGAAGGGATTCTCAAGAACTCAAAATCTATCATGCCTGCTGCCTTTGTATCATTTGATTCAAGATGCGCGGCAGCTGTTTGTGCACAAACACAGCAAAGCAAGAACCCCACGTTGTGGCTGACTAATTGGGCCCCTGAACCACGAGATGTATATTGGAACAATCTGTCTATATCCTTTTTCTCTCTCAGCCTCCGCAAGCTTTTGATTTCTGTAGCAGTGTTTGCTTTGGTCTTCTTCTACATGATACCTATTGCCTTCGTGCAATCATTGGCAAATCTGGAAGGTTTAGAAAAGGTTGCACCCTTTCTCAGGCCACTAATTGAATGGTAAGAACATCTTCTCTGCTTTCAAAGAAGAATGGATGTTGTGTTTCTTTGAAATACAGTAGTATTGCAGTAACCTGGTTCATTCATGCCTAAACCAAAAACTGAGTTAATGAAAAAATATCAGTGTGCATTGCCACATCCTGGATTGGTGGCTGTTTAACTTTGCAACCGTACTTGTCATGAATAATTGCTTACTCTGTATTAATATAAACAAGACTCTACTCCTGGTCGGATTTCCAAAATGTTTAGCATTTTGCTGAACTTTCTGCATAATGGGTTACCTTTATTTTTCTGATTATCATCATATAAAGCTCTTCTCTTTAGTTCATCTGTAGGTGCTAAACAACAGTAAAACCATAGTAGTCTTTATACATTATGGTTGTTCATTAATGCTTCAGTCAGCTGGTTTGATCTCCCTGCCATCCTAAGATGCGTGTCTGACTGCTTCTTCAGCAGATAGATTTCAGATTTTGAAGACCCTGTAGGCTTGATGGATGTTTAAGGAACTGTCTTGAAACTACATTGCATTTAGTAGATCCGACTTAATTTACGGTGCAGGAAAGCATGATACAGAGTTTACGTAGTATGGAGAACAACAACAACTACTACTACGCCTCATCACTTCATTTAAGCTCATCTTAGTCAGATATTCATACCAATAAAGAAGAAGAAAGAAATAGAAATAAAAAGTGCTAGAAGTTCGCTATATTTTCTACCAGAATATAAATGTCTAACAGGAACTAGTAATATGTCAGAGAAAAAGAAAGACATTAGTTTTTTTATAAAGACTTAAGTTATTATCTAAAAATTCCCTTTTAGGTGTCAAAAAGCTTATTTTTATCCAGATATGCTTGTTGATGATTTTAGATTCCTGAATAAGTTCGTTTCTCCTACATCTGTTTACTAGTGTTTAAATTTCTTCATATCAGCATCTGTGGTATTTTTTAGAGTTTTTTCTGAAGTAAAATTTGTTGAAATTTTTGCAGGAAGGTGATCAAGTCGTTTCTACAGGGTTTTCTTCCCGGTTTAGCTCTTAAGATTTTCTTGTTTATTCTTCCTACTGTTCTGATGATTATGTCAAAGATTGAGGGTCATGTGGCGTTATCAGTGCTTGAGAGGAGAACAGCAGCAAAATACTATTATTTTATGTTGGTCAATGTATTCCTGGGAAGCATAGTAACTGGGACAGCTTTCCAGCAACTTCATGCTTTCCTTCACCAATCACCTACTGAGTAATCTCTCTCTCTCTCTCTCTCTATATATATATATATATATATGTATATATATATATATATTCATATGACCCTGTCATCCGTATAAAACTCGTATTATTCAATTCAATGTTATAGAAGTCTCACAATGGTGAAGAGTGAGATATATGAAACTAGAACTTTGCATGTTGCTCTGATTTTCCTTATCTTTTATTCCTCCAATAACCTTGATGATATTTTTGCATCAGAATGGAACAAGGTTGAGTTTATAATAGAACTTGGGCTATCGTGTAGCCTACATAATCATCATAGCATAGTAAAATTCCACATGGGCCTTGTGGACCCTATGAATATAACTATATAAGTAACCCAATAAGCCCCAGTAAAAGGAGAATATACAGGCAACTCGATAATCAGCAGTATTGTTTTCTCATTTTGCTTTTCTGCCCCCTGAGTCTAATTTATGGATGCAGTTCCATTTGAAATACTCATCAGCAACAACACCAATTATGCCTCAATCCCAAAACTTTTAGTAATACACTAAACTTGAATGGTGCTGCAAGTTTGGAGAAAGTGAAAAAGAATATTATAGGATTTCTGTATAGTTTTGTTGTTAGCTCGAGAAAAGTAAAGAGAAGAGTTTAGTTAGTAGACATAAATACGAAAAAGACACGTGTTTCCTTGAGTTTTATAACGTTTGTATTCTTTCATGTAGGATACCGAGAAATATAGGGGTATCAATACCAATGAAAGCAACTTTCTTTATCACTTATATAATGGTTGATGGTTGGGCTGGTATCGCTGGTGAAATTCTCAGATTGAAACCTCTGGTTATTTTTCATCTTAAGAACATGTTCCTTGTGAAAACTGAAAGAGATGTGGTGAAGGCAATGGACCCTGGGAGCGTAGATTTTCCCGAGACACTTCCAAGTCTTCAACTATACTTTCTTCTGGGAATAGTCTATGCTGTGGTTACTCCAATCCTTCTTCCTTTCATACTGGTCTTCTTTGCCTTTGCTTATCTTGTTTATCGCCATCAGGTTAGTCCTTGCCCTTTAATTCTTCATCTTTTTTTCCTTTGTGGATTTGTCTATTAATCTTATTAGAGCCCATAGCACGAAGAAGCTCTTTTTCTTTTCGTAATGGAAGTACAAAAACTTTGAGTTAACAAGGATTCATGTGGCTAATTATTGGAAACGTAGTTTGAGTGTTCATAAGTCATAACAATAGATTTATTGAGTGTTGGAATCAAACTATACTATTTAGAAAAGTTTCAGTGAGTTAGTGAATTTTTATATTCCCATATACGGGTTGATCAATTCTATGAATATATACAGGGCAATTTTGTCACTCAATTTCCTTTTGTTTGGAGAGTATTAGTTACTTTTTAAAGTCAAAGTTGGTACAAAGAAAGAAATTAGATAGGAGGAATAGGGAATAAATGTTCTAAATGATAAGTACCACCAGAAAAAAAAAAGTAACATTTATTCAATAATCTACACAACAAAAGGTGAGTCTTTGTGAATTTTCAAAGAGAATGTCACTAGATATTAATGATGAACTTTGATATAGATAAGACTTACATAAGCAAATCACAAAATAAAATCAACCAAATGTTTTAACCCATTTTAAGGAATACTATTACTATTTTAACTTATGTAAGAATTATGCGATCATTTTTTACTCTTGGACAATAAAGTCAAGATGTTAAAGCTTTTCATTTTTTAACTAAAAGGTTATATATAAGTCTCAGTAGAAGGTGATGAAAGTAAACTCTATGATCAAAAACTTTGAACATACTTATGAAAGAATCACACCTTTAAAATTTCAATGCAATGCGAGAAAACCAGCAGTGCCAAAATTCTTAAATTTGCGTAATGGAGTAATTCTGGACTTGTTAAAAAGGGGGTATCTGCATTGTCAGTCAAAACAATTCTCAACTCCGTCACTCTATGTTAAATCATGAATAGTCCATATTCCAATATGGGGGTAAATAGTATCCTACCTCGAGAACATAGCAAATTTGACAAACTTTAACTTCAATAGTTTCTGATTATTAGTTTGTTTTATACAGGTAATAAATGTGTACAACCAACGATATGAAAGTGCTGCTGCTTTTGGCCCCATGTTCATGGGCGCATTATAGCAAGCTTGGTGATGTCTCAACTGCTTCTGATGGGGTTATTGAGCACAAAGAAAGCTCTAAAATCCACTCCATTTCTTGTGGTGTTACCTCTTTTAACCTTAACATTTCACAAGTACTGTAAGAGTCGATTCGAACCTGCATTCAGAAAGTATCCGGTTGAGGTAAGGCTCACTTTTAGTTGTATATAGCATATCTTTGTGAACATTCTGGGCTATCATGCAGTCATTTCATCATAATCTTTTTAAGTAGATGAAAAGAACTGCTGGATGTCCTACCTTTTTCTTCTAATGCTAGATTCCCTACCTCAGCTTTCTTGTTCTTTACCTGTTGCCTACTTAAACATGGCTATGTCTCAAATACAATGATTTGGTTAGTGTCAAATTGTGTGACATCCTCATTTAAAAGCTTGAGGTGTTTAATTATATATTCAAAGCGCCCTCTCACGTGTATGCTTGTGTCTTTTCATCGGCCAAGCACGTGATAATTCTTTTTGATAATGGGTGACAGTGAAACTCAAACCCGAGACCTTTGCCCGTTTGCCCGCTTTGATAACTTGTTAAATTGTGTGATCACCCCATCTAAAGCTTAATCTGTCAGGGAGCACATACTTTTATTTCTTTAATTATATCGTCAACAAATAATAATGGAAATAAATCTCTCCCATGTTGTGATTTTCAGGAAGCGATGGAAAAGGACTTACAAGACGGGTCTGCTGAATCTGATCCAAACTTGAAAGCTTACTTGGCCGATGCATATCTCCATCCAATTTTCCACTCATTCGAAGAGGTTGAATTGGAAGACGTTAAAGTCGAGAAAGAGCCGCCTCCTAAGAGCCCCAGCCCACCACTAAGTGAACTGAGTTCTCCATCTCCAACTCATCAAACCAAACATCATGAAGATGATGAGCCATCTCAGGTGACGCAAACAGCTCATAATGTGCAGCACTATGAAGTTGGACAACCAGGGGACTTGTTTCACTATGAATATGAACAAACCAGTCACGTATATCAGTACGACTTCGAGTCACAATATCACCATAATGCATATCATTATTGAAGGTTTCATCTTTAGTTTAACTAATGTTTAGCTTCTCAATTGCCCTAACCACTTAAACCCAGCTTAACTTTTACTAACCAGGTCATGCCCTTTTGGTTGTAATTTTTGTCCATCAATGTAAAGGCATTTGGGCTTCTTTCATATTTCCCCCCCAAGTTTTCTTCAGAACTTTGTACATATGTTATTTTCTTTTTTTGTTTGTTAAGAGTGGACGTTAATGTAAGGTGGGGTCATCATAGCATGAAGACCAATCTCCTGCTATAAAATGATCTTATTTGCAAAAGTAATTTCTTTTGTACTACAGGACTTTTTCATGAGAAACTAAGAGGTGACTACTTTTATAAAAAAAATCAAGAGAAAGGGAAAAAGAAAGGCTAAGTCAAAATATGTGCCAGAAAAATAAACTTCGAGAGAAAATGCATACTCGTCCTTCTGTATGCATGTTTCAGAGTCAAATATTGTGTTCTACAGTAATAACAGTAGGAGTTCGACGAAGTCAACATAAGTTCTTGGTTGTTAAGAAAGAGTTCGACATTATTAGACGTGTATAGTGGTATCAGAACCATGTTCAACCAATGGTTCGATGAGCCAGGTTAACGAGATTTTGAAGACAGGTTCAAGGCGGGTTCAGTTCTAGCCACAACCATGTTGATGACAATGAAGATTTATCCAAAAATATGAAGGTGATACTATATGTGGAGACAAAAATTTCAACCAAATTTTCAACAATAATGCTGCTGCATCTTTAAAACAAACCTTTTTAACCCATGTTTGGGCTACTTTTAACCAATGTCAGTTTTAACTCATGTTTATTCTTAATGCATTGACTCCTTTTAACCCATATTTGGGCTACTTTTAACATATTCATGAGCTCCTTTCAACCAATACAAAGCAGCAGTCTGAAGATCATATGAAGAAGAAGGTCAAGTTTATTTTGTCAGAAAATTCAGGCCAAAGGGAGAATTGTTAGGGTTTTTGCCCTGAATTTGTAACCTGCTAGGACTCATCTTTCTTGGAAGGATGAAATAGAGTTCTTAACATAATAAATCTCTTTTTGTACCTATCCTTTACTTAGAGGACAAGTTTTGAAAACTTATAAATAGAGGATCTTCTTCACACAACAACAACACAAAAATTCCACAATGTAGTCTTTTATGATTTGAGAGCAATTATTAGAGGGAGACTTTATATTTTTAGTTTTTCTATTATACTAGTATTAGTAGTTTTAATCTCCTTCCTATGTAGGTCAATTCATGACCAAACCATAATAAATATTCTTGTAAATCCTTTGATGTTTGATTTATTGTCTTGATTAGCTTCCGCATGACGCCATATTATTTCGATCCCAACATATAGAGCATATTGGTACAAACTACCCTCCAAAGTCTTTCAGAGTTCATGTCATTTGAGGATTTTGTCTACGTAAAAGTTTGTAACCTCATTCTTAGATATATACATTCTAGTTTGAAAAGAGAGGGTCGCCTTCTCTAAGATTAATTCATCTTGATTTAGAACATCAATAATTTAAAAGATCGAAGAATTTCACCCGTGCTCATGGACTTAGGTATGCTTTCGTAATTAATTATTTTTTTAATGATTTTACATGAAAGATTTTCGAATGATAATAACTTTATTCTAAAGCTATGTTCCAACAAAGTTTTAAAAGGC
This sequence comes from Petunia x hybrida, assembly GCA_037355625.1. NCBI lineage: Eukaryota > Viridiplantae > Streptophyta > Magnoliopsida > Solanales > Solanaceae > Petunia > Petunia x hybrida. The sequence goes on along the minus strand of JBBBVM010000664.1, from coordinate 761,293 downwards.
GGGGCATAAGACGAGGCGTTTTACTTACAACAGGGCGAGATGTAAACCTCCAGACATGGGCATAAGCCCCATGGATCTTATTTTTTAATTAATTTTAAATTAATAAATAGAATAATGAGCCAAAAAAATATCCGAAATACATAAAAAAATTAAGAAAATTAAAAATATGAAAAAAGATTATAGAAACAAAAAGATGTAATATTTTCACAAGTATAAGAAATTGAATAATGTTACGGTTTTATTGAGATACAAATAAACTATAAGGCATTAACTTTTAATAATTAAAACATAAAAATTTATTAATATTAAAAGTGGATAAACAAAAAAAATTATTACTATTATAATTGAAACATTAATTCTTCGTTGTTAAATATAAAATTGCTTCTAAATTACAAAGTAATTGAAGTCTAACAAATTTGAGTGACAAAAATAAGACATGAAGAACAATAACAAGTGATGATAGAAACCTCGACTACGCATTTTTAGATTAAGTATACAGATGATATTTATCCTCATGATATTTTTAATTATAATACATGCAATATTATGTCTCGTTAATTGAGTTACACTCAATTTCTCAATTTCTATAGATGAATATAATTTGTATCATTCATTTTTAAAGAAAACTGTGGGTGAACAATCTTAATTAGGGAATTGGACAGATAATTTGTATAAGTTCTATAAAGCAAGCTCCGGGCGAGCTCTGGGCGCACCGCCGAGCGCTTGAGGTATAAGCCTCACGAATCTAAGCTCCGCCCCAGAACCTCAGGACATTTTGCAAGTGCCCCGCCCCGAGGCGAGTCCCAAAAATACCTTTTAAAACAGAGGTTCCAACAAAAGGACGTTGAATTATTGTGATTAACTGATATAATCTGTGAAATCTGAGAAGAGATTCACAGGAAGAATAATCTAGATAGAGAAGAGAGTGGGAAAAGATATTTTTCCACTAACTAAACAAGGAGTACATGTACATACATATATAGACTGTAGATTAGCTGTAACTAACTCCTAACTGACTTAGTTAACTAACCTAACTATACAATTAACTAACTACTCATAGTTAATGCTCTAACTAATCAGTCGGTTAGTGTAAATAGACTAAGCTACCCTCCTAGCTTGGACTCCAGCTGACACTGTTCAATACTCCCCCTCAAGCTAGGAGGTGCAAAAATATCCAGCATCCCTAGCTTGGAACTCAGATACTCATGTTGTACTCTATTTAACCCTTTTGTGAGTATGTCAGCAGGCTGGTCTTGTGTTGGAATATATACAGTCTTCACTAAGCCTCTTAAAATCTCATTCCTGATGAAATGACAATCAATATCTATGTGTTTGGTTCTTTCATGGAACACAGAGTTTGCTGCTATTTGCATAGCTGCTTTGCTGTCAGTATAGGTTTCAACATGAAGCTTCAATTTGTAGCCCACTTCTCTTATCAGTCCTACCAGCCAAATTAACTCAGCAACTGTGGAAGCCAAACTTCTGTATTCAACTTCAACTGAGCTTCTTGATACATTTGTCTGGAGGTAGAGCTGCTGAAATAATAGGTGTTGAACTGGCAACATCATGAAGTGGCGAATCTGGTAATGAGTCTACATGATGAACTGGAGATGAAGAATCACTATTATTAGTAGGGAACTCAGGAGTGACAGAGTGAGAGGCTTCAAAGTCAGTGTGTTCATGAGCTGCTTCAGCAGTTGGAAAATTGTCTGTGGGATTCAACTCTTCATATTCTGAGAAGAGGAAGTCACTACACACTGGATTCAGATGAGTAGGTGAGGTACGAAGTCTGTCCACTATTTGCTTAAAGGGAAAAATTTCTTCTCTGAACAAGACATCTCTACTGACCATAAACTTGTGCTGAAGATAGTCATACAAAATATAGCCTTTTTGAGTGGTAGAATACCCCATAAATGCTGTAAAAAGAGCTCTACTCTTAAACTTGTCAGTCTCTGAGAGTTGCTTAGCATAGCATAAACAACCTAAGATTCTAAAGTGATCCAAAGAGGGTGGCCTATGATGTAGCCTCTCAAAAAGTGAGAGACCTGCTGTGACAGAAGAAGGCATTCTATTTATTGTGTATACTGCAACAAGTACACAATGTCCCCAGAACATCAAGGGGATAACTAGCCTCAAATCTCATAGCTCTTGCTACTTCTAGAATGTGTCTATGTTTCCTCTCAGCTACTCCATTTTGCTGAGGGGTATATGGACATGTCTTTTGATGAAAGATACCCAAACTTTTAAGCATGTGATCACAGGTAGAGTTTACAAACTCAGTACCATTGTCTGTTATTATAACTTTGACCCTGCTACTGAACTAAGTAAAGACAAATGTGAAGAACTGTCTCAAAAATATATACACATCTGACTTTAGTTTCAATAGAAATAACCAGGTCATTCTAGAAAAATCATCCACAAGAGTTAAGAAGTATTTATTGCCATCATGAGTTGCAACTCTATAGGGTCCCCATACATCAACATGTATCAAATCAAAACACTGAGTACTTTTAAAACTGCTGCTAGGAAAAGATAAACGAGTCTGCTTAGCAAGAGGACATACATGACATTTATTAAGAGCAAAAGTACAACTATCATCTCTAACAGAGAATACATTCTTTAAAACACCAAAGGACACATGTCCAAGCCTTCTGTGCCACAAATCCAAGTCTAGTTTATTCTTTACCTATTGTTGCTTCTTAGAATTTTGTACAGTCAATATTACTTTCTTTTTTCCTTATTTATTTTTTGCATGTGGTAGCAATAGGTACAGTTTATCCTTTTCTCTACCAATCTCTCTCACCTTCCATTAGAGAGATCTTGAAAGATGGAGAAATCATAAAAGAATGTGACAGAACAACCTAAGTCCTTGGTTACTTGTGATACTGAGAGTAGGTTGTACTTAAATTCTGGCACATGAAGCACATTCTTAATGGTGCTAGCGGCAGATATAGGACTAACACCTACATGAGACACACAAGACACTTCACTATTTGGCAAATATACCCTTTTTTGTTCATGTGGCTTAGAATAGTTAGATAAGAAACTGATATCTGACACCATATGATTGGTGGCACCTGTGTCAATAATCCAATTCTGAGACTTACTAGCTGTTAAGAAAGCACTACTAGTACCTGTTGTATTGGATGATGGAGAGATTACTGACCTGTTCAGCATTCGCAGAATTTGTTCATACTGTTCTTTAGTAAAGGAGCATGTCATCTGAGGATTCCTAACATGTGATCCTGCATTAAAGTAACTAGAGCCTGGATTCCTAAGATACTACTTAGGAGCAGGAATATATCTCATGTTGTGTCACGACCCAATTTTCAAGGGCTCGTGATGGCACCTAAACAACATTTGCCTAGGCGAACCAATGAAACAAGATGCGGAAAGAACAATAATGTGAAAAGATCATAAATGGATATATAAATATAAAAGTGTGAAGTCCAAAAGAATATATCCACAAAAGAATTGGAGCATTCTAAGAGTGACTCAATAAAGTATGAATATACATCAAAGAAATCTGAGTCCTATCTCTAAGTGACTCCGGCGGTATGCCACCACGGTCTGTGTGGTCGGCTCACCTCAATCAAAAGTCTCAGAAGCCTCGGGAACCGCTAACGTCCGGGCTGCTGACTGGATGAAGGACCTGCGCACGTAGCAGAGTAAGTTATGAGCCGAAGCCCAGTAAGATCACCGACAGGCCCGCTAAGTTACCCTTGCGGGACAAGTCGCTACATGCATCATAAGAAACAACATACTATAGTAATCATACAATAAAGTAGTGAAATCACAAATAGATGTAACACATTCCATACACACAAGTAGTAACCAGAAGTCTCAAGGATTATGCCCATCCAACGTAAGGCATAGGTCAACTCAGCGGCGGTTTGGAGGTCCAATCTCTACTCCCGTGCCGACTAACCTAGACCTACGATGGACTAGCAACACCACTACTAAGTATCAACCATATACCGTGACCCGAAGTCACTATCACAATCATGAATAAGTAGACCAACGACCCGTAGTCGTTGGCTCATCTCAAATCTGTCTACGATCGCACCACACCCCCTGTCAAGTGCGTCGTATCTCAATAAATCAAGTGACCACACCACACCCCCTGTCAAGTGTGTCACATCTCAAAGATCAAGTGTCCACACCACACCCCCTGTCAAGTGTGACACATCTCATAGAATAGGCGACACCACACCCCCTGTCAAGTGTCCCTCTAACAGTATTAATATCCACGACATTAATAACAATAACAGAAATAATAACAGAAATATTAATAACGATAATATTTCACAGTCACCGTAACCCAGGTTGGTTATGCTAGCTGAACGTAAGGCGCAGGTTAACCCGACCACAGTTTGGGGGTACAATCCCTACTCCCATGTCGTCCAACCCAAGGTTACGTATAGACAGCACTACCCAACCCGGCACGTGAACAAATCAAGTACCAATATCATACAAAAGCCGGCAAAATCCTCGGCAAGACATTTATCATGACATGCCGGCAACATCCTCGGCCATGTCCCAAGTTCTTGCTATCTAAGCATGGCGTAGCAAGCGTTACTACGATATAAATTTAAGCTACCTCGACGTAGCGTTTAGACCGGCACATACCTCGGTCGAGTCACAATCTCGCTATTTATAACAAACAATAATAGCAAGTAATTCACATCATTAATCCTAACCATTGTTAGGTATATATATGCGTACATGAAGCATACTAGCATGAAGGAAGAGTCCACAAGCACAATAGAGGTCAAGTCTCACTTACCTCGAAATTCGGGCTCAAATGCCGGGAAGAATCTCCTTTCCCGCTCGCCTTGTCCGTGAAGGACTCTCCACTAGGTCTATTAAGACAAGATATAGTACATATGAGTGCTCAATTATAGCTATTTAAGCCTATAGGCATCCTAGGGTAAAAATTACCAAAATGCCCCCGGGTAGGGCCGAGCCCTAAATTTACAAAATGTACTTTTCCGGACTCCCCACGCTCCCGTGAGTCCAAAAGTACACTTAGATTCCACATTCGAGCCTTGCTCGATGTCTTTCCCCAATTCTTAAGAATCTAGGGTTCTAATCCATTTCCAAGAATCAACCCTTTGATTCTTCTGTTAATCAACATAAAGATGGATTGAAAGGGCTTACCTTAAGTGTAAGTATGATTGGGTCTTCAAGAAATACCCCAAAAATCGCCTCAAGAGCTCACCAAATGATTTTTATAAGTTATGAACCGAAATGGCCCGAAATGGCCTTTTTATAGCAGTTTTTTTGCCTCTGTGACAGCTTCTTTTGAGAAAATCATAACTTTTGATAGGAATATCCAAATGACCTGAAACTGGTTCCATTAGAACCACAACTCAAAGGGCTACAACTTTCATGTTTTGAGTTTTTCCTAATTCTTTACGGATTGGCCGAAAAATCAGCTTTTATCCAGCTGTTTGCGCCAAAACAGAACAGAAAAGTCGCACCAGATTTTCTACTGTTTTAGGGGCAAAACGGGACCCTACGAAGCTCGGAATGATCCCAAATTTTGCACACAAGTCATAAAATACTTGGGTGACATGCTCGTCAAGACGGAACTCAATTCGGACCTCCAGAACTCAAAAAGTGGGTCCCACGGCATAGGTTCAATTTTCGACTTTCGCCAAAATAGCGAAATTTAACCAAACGACCTCGGAATCCAATTCCAAAAGTTGCTACAAGTCACAAATGACTATACGAACCTAACGGAACTTTCGGATCTCTCATCGGAGCTCATTTGCTCAAATCGAGCTCGGAAACCTCTTTTAACTCTTTTAAACTTTCGAAACAGAGACTTTATCAAAAGTCCTATCAAACGAGGTCCGTTTTCAATTTTGAAGGTTGTTACATATCATAAATGACGAGACGGACCTAACGGTGCGCTCGGATTTTCCATCGGGGTTCGTTTACTCAAAACGACCTATCGAAACCCCAAATTCCTTTCCGGAATTTCATAAACGGATCCTTTTCTCGAAAACCTATCAAACGGACTCCGTTTCGACTCAGATTTCACAGACGGGTCATAAATGACCTAACGGAGCTTTTGGGATTGTCGACATGCAAATCAAGGTCCCGGATCATGTAACGACTATTTGAGGGTCGTTACATGTTGTTAGTCTCACCAAATATAGTAGAAGGTGGAGGTTGTCTTTCAAGACTATCAATGAATGCATTATAAGCAGCATTATAACTATAGGATGATGAATTGTAACCAGATGATGCAACCTCGTATCCATAATTGTAGCCAGATGATGAATTATTATAACCGAAAGATTATCCCTCTCCTTTCTTCTCTCCCCCCTCTCCTCCTTGGCTTGTAACCAGGAGGATAACCAATCTCCTTATAACAATTCTCTTTTATGTGACCTTTCCACCCATATGATTCATATTGAACATTAACATTTCTCCTAGGCTTTTGGTAATCTGTGTTTCTACCACCAGTTTTAGTCTGATAGTTACCAGCTCTCTGAGAGAGTAATGTTGTAGATTCATAAGACTCATGCCCTGGAAAAAAGGTGCAGCACCTAATAGACCAGCAGTGGCAGCAATTGCTTTTTGACTCTCATCACTAATAACCATAGCATAGGCTTGATTAACTTTGGGTAAGGGGTTCATCAATAATATCTGACTTCTAGCTTGAGCATAAGACTCATTCAAGCCCATAAGGAATTGAAACAACTTCTGTGTACGCATATGAATCACGAGACTTATCACAATCACATCCAGGAGAGGGCACTAGAGCCTCAAACTCATCCCACAGGTCTTTGAGCTTAGAGTAATAGGATAAAACAGAGGAGGTACCTTGTGTAAGAGTAGCAATCTCCTTGTGCAGGTTGAAGGTACGCGAGCCATTGATCTTATCAAATCGCTCTCTCAGATCTTTCCACCCAGCATGAGCACTTGAGCCATACAAAACACTACTTATCAAGTCTCGAGCAACTGAGTTCATCAACCAGGAGAGAACTATTGCATTACACCTCTCCCACTGTTCCCCAAGTGTAGAGTCAAACTTATCTTTGGAACAGGAGCCATCAACGAGCCCTAATTTGTTTCTTCCTCGCAAAGCAATACGTATTTCGCGACTCCATAACTCATTGGTAACTGAACCAGTCAATTGAACAGAGATTGTGAGTGAACTACTCGTATCAGAGAGAGAAAGGTACAAAACGTGATTGTGATCAATGCTAGTGGAACCAGTAACTGCAGTAGCATCTCCATTAAGAGCAGTAGCATCTCCATTAAGAGCAGTAGCATCTCCATTAAGTGACATAATTAAGCTTAAACACAAACCCTAGAAATTTTCAGCTAAGAAATTGAAGAAATGACTGAAAAACAGAGAAACGATCTTTCCAGAATCAAACGAAAACTAGAGCACTATGCTCTGATACCATGATATAATCTGTGAAATCTGAGAAGAGATTCACAGGAAGAACAATCTAGAGAGAGAAGAGAGCTTTTGGGGAAAGATATTTTTCCACTAACTGAACAAATGAATACATGTACATACATATATAGGCTGTAGATTAGATGTAACTAATCTCCTAACTGCCTTAGTTAACTAATATAACTATACAATTAACTAACTACTCATAGTTAATGCTCTAACTAACTAATCAGTCGGTTAGTGTAAAAAGACTAAGCTACCCTCCTAGCTTGGACTCCAGCTGGCACTGTTCAATAGTAACATTAGGGTATAACTGGAAAAAGAGGATCAGGTTTGAGAAGAAAATATACAAAACCAATTGTTAGGCTTCTTTATATAGTTGCAAATATCCGTAATGTGAAAAATTATACTAAAAATATGTCATACATTAACTTGTACTTTCTATTATCTTGATTTAAAGATGAAGGATATATCAAAATTTATGGTTGGCAGGTCATCAACTACCAAGGTTGTGGTTTCCCTTCACTCAGTTTAAGCGGCTAATTTTGGTTTTGATACTTGCTACAAAGCAACAACAACAACAACGTACAAATTTAGTGGAGCGATGTCTAAAGTTTGTTAAAAGTCAGGTACAAGAATACAAAAATTAGAAGATACAAACACAACTAAAATTGATATGTCTTAATTTAGAAGACCAATAATCCGTTCGACTAAAGAATTTCACCCAACTTATGGACTCAAATATGTTTCGTATCTTTTTTTTTTTTTTTTTTTTTTTTTTTTTTTTTTTTGAAAATGATTTGACATGAGAGTTTGAAAAGAACATTTATCTAAGCTATGATCCAACAAAAGAACGTCAGATTATTGTGAGCATGGTGAGAGTATAAGTAACTGAATGAAAAAGGAAGGATCTGGTTGGAGAAGAAACTATATAAATCTAAATTTTAGGCTATTTTGATAGTTGTAAATATCATGCTGTGAGAATTTATACTAAAAAATATTTTAAAATGAAGGATTTACCACTGGCAGGTCATCAACTACCAAGGTTGTGGTTCAATAAGTGGTTAATTTTGGGTTTTGATGCTTGGTGAGTTGGTACAAATAGTTAAAATTTAGATGAGTGATGTTTGAAGTTTGTTAAAAGTCAAGTATGACAATACAAAAATCAGAAGATACATGTATATGTCAGTTAAAATTGATATGTCTTGATATAGAAGACCAATAATTCGAAAGCTAAAGACATTCACCAAACTCATGAAGACAAGTATGTTCTGTATATCTAATTTGTTTGTTAAATAATTTGACATGAGAGATTTTGAAAAGAACATTAATCTAAAGCTATATTCCAACAAAAGGACGTTGAATTATTGTAGGTAAGGTTAGGGCATAAGTAACTAAAAAAAGGAAGGATCTGGTTGGAGAAGAAAATATGTGAAACTAATTTTTAGGCTACTTTTGGTAGTTATAAATATCCATACCATGAACATATATATATATATATTAAAAATGTTACTAGTTTGTCTTATTCTATCTTCTTTTTTTTTTGGTCTTATTCTATCTTGATTTAAAGACGAACGATTTACGATTGCAGGTCATCAACTACCAAGATTGTGATCTATTAAGTGGCTAATCTTGGGTATGGATACTTGCTATACAATAGTTCAAATTTAGATTGGTGTTTTCTGAAGTTTGTTAAGAGTTAGTTACGAAAATACAAAAGTGAGAAGATACTACAGGTAAAAAACATTTGTAGTTAAATTGGCACGTCTTCATTTAGAAGATCAATAATTCAAAGGACTAAAGAGTTTCACCCTTACTCGCGGACTGAAGTATGCTTCTATAGTTGAATTATTGTGGGCAAGATAAGGATATAAGTGACTGAAAAAAAGTAGGACTAAAATCTGCTCGGAGAAGAAAATATACGAGTGTAGTTGTTTTTAGGCTACTTTTAATAATTCTAAATACTCATGTAGTGAAGAATTATACAAAAAAAAAAAATATTACTACATTGATTTTTACTTTGTCTTATTCGATCTTAATATATATATATATATAAAATTAATCCTAGGCTCAAGAGTGATGATATGACATTTCTCTTTGGCTAAGGATGATAGTTATCTTTTTTCTCATTTTTTTGGTCATTTCTCTCAAATAAATGCACCCCATTACTCTCTGCTCTAATTACTGTAAGTTAACTGATGAATTGAAATGTCAATGAAGAGTTATAACGTACAGATGAGGAAAATGAAGAGTCCTCATATATCAGCCCCATATATACTGATGCCCTCTTACGGTCTTTTCCGATCCCCACAACAATATTTTTTTTCCAGCATATTCACTGCATTATGTCGAGCAGAGTAGCTAGAGATGGAAATGGAAAGAGCAATTCAGGTTCTTTTTTTTCCTTTTAACAACAGAGATTACTGATTACGTTATATTGTTGATTTTTATTTGGTATTTATCAACTAATATTTCCATATCATTAGCAGGTCAATGTGTGTCAATTGGTATTTAGGGCATCTCCAACCCTCAACCCCATTTTCTCCTCCAAAATGGAGAAATCCTACTTACTCCAACTATTCCTCCATTTTTTCCTCCAAAAAAGAATATTCCTTTTTATATTCTTTTCTCTCTTCTATATTACTCCCTCTGTACCACTTTGTTTGTCATACTTTCCTTATTAGTCTGTCCCAAAAAGATTGTCATACTTCTAAATTTGGCAATAATTCAACTCCAAACTTACTTTTTGACTCATTTATAGCCACACAAATATCCATGGCTTATTTTAGACCACAAGTTTCAAAAGTCTTCCTTACTTTATTAAACTTTGTGCCAAGTCAAACTATGACAAATAAATTGGGACGGAGGGAGTATATTATTATCTTTATCTCAATTTTATTTTCTTATTTTCATTAAACAAATTTTATCTCAATTTTCACTTTTCAATTTTAGTAACATCTAATATTTTATGTCGCACCTTTCAATTTTAGCAACATTTAATATTTTATATTTGCACCATTCATTTTTGAGATGATTATATATTTTTCGTACAATTATAACTTATTTAAAATTTTACATAAAAATAAGAAATGCACACAAATTAATTTATCAAAATTATACGCCTTAGTTAAGATATAAAATAAATATTACAAAACTATTACATAAACATAATTAAGTGTATATAAAGAGATAAATAATAATAATAATAATAATAATAATAATAATAATAATAATAATAATAATAATAGGGAATAGTAATGGAGGTGATGAATAGTGTCACTCCAAATTTGGGGTGACACTATTCATCCCCCATTTTGGGGTCAAAAATGCAGCAGCGTTGGAGAGGATTTCCTCCAAATTTCAACTACATAATGGCATTTGCCATCAGCGTTGGAGATGGCCTTATCAACTAATATTTCCATATCATGTCATGCTTTTCATACATACTCGAGTTGTTTTGTTCAAGCCTTAATCATTACGCTGTTTGAATAATGTAACAATTGGCAAATTGATGTTCAAGAATATCTAGAAGTTGTCTTTTATCATTAAGTCCATAAGTCATGTTAGTGTTAGTTGAGTCCTTTTTCATATTTATTTTTTAGTTCCTAGAGATGGAGTCCTATAAATATTGTCCAAGTCATTTTAATATGTTATGTTGAATGAACAATTATCTTTTATTTGTATTTGTATTATTATTATTATTATTATTATTATTTTATTTTATTTTATTTAGTGTTTTCATTTTTTCTTCTTTCTTTCGGACTTCATGACGAATCCACCGTGGAATTCATTACAATTGGTATCAGAGCCGACGATTCTCGGCTCTGACTCCGCTTCAATATTCTATCGGTATCACTATCCATCATTCCCCCAATTCTCGGCTACTACAGTCTCACCGGAGACCCATTTCCATGGTTCACCATGTCAAGTTCAAAGGTATAGTGAGCAGCAGGTTTCAGCAAATCAGTGCACTTATCATTATTACCAAATATATCCCAATTTTAATCTGGATGTTGCCGCAAAATATTCTTATCCAAATAATCTCCACCATTTTCAGAGGATGGAATATGAAACGTTTCCATCAGTTGAGCAGGGCGTTTTATGCCAAGTTTTACATTCTGAGCAACAGGTCTATTATTCACTAAGTCAGTACGAAATTCAAAGATCGGAGAGTGAGTAGAGTCAAATCGCTAGTTTAATTAAAGATGAAAGATTTATGATTGGGGGGGGGGGGTCATTGTTAGGGAATATAATGCAGTTATCCCATATCGGTTGTGTAAGGGTTACCAAAAGGGTTTATAAAGTCCTGTGCTACGTTACTCATTGTCTTAAGGTTTTGGGTTAATAATTTCTTTTCTCTTACAAATCAATCCATCAAGCCGCTCCATGTCCACTCATATAGAGCCTAAAATTACTCATTCTAATCAAAGCCCACTCATGTTGGGCTTTTTCTCCATCCTCTCACAAAAACTCCCGTGAAGTAAAAATTTCACCCAGCGGCCACTTTTAATACCGGTATTTAGTTTGAGGCCACTATTTTCTTTGGTCTTACACTAGAGGCCACTTTTGGGCCTTTACTAGATAAGCATTGACTTAAGTTCTGATCATTGACTGAAGTTCTGTCCACATGGCCCTGGATTGAAGTTCTATCTTTAAAGACTGAAGTTCTGTCCATATGGCTAGGGATGGCAAATGGTGCGGGGCGGTGCGGGTGTGGGTGTGGGGCGGGTTTTCTCTAAACCCACAAAATTTAAACCCGCCCCGCCCCGCCCCGCATAGAATTTATACCCGAGCAGACCCGCACCCGCGAAGACCCGCGCATACCCGCCCCGCCCCGCATCCCGCTAACTTTTTTTTCATTATTTTTGTTTTTTTTATATTTTTTTTTAATTAAGGGCTCTAACACCACGACCAATAATTTAGTACTAATATACAAGCCTCAAACATGTTTTTTGATACAACTCTTCACCAAAGAAAAGTACAAAACAACCACTTCATCATCAACTTATTATAAGTCATTGTTTTTGTAGTTGGAACAACCTCAATATGCATTAAAAATTTACTTCTTTGGACCAAAAGAACTTTTCATTTGGATAATATATGATACTATTATGTATTTGGATAATATTTGATGTAAAACTCGCATAAACCCGCAACCCGCCCCGCACTGCATTAAGTTCTAAAATATTGGTTTGAAACCCACCCCGCCCCGCACCGCACCGCACCCGCATATACCCACATAAGTCCAAACCCGCACCGCCCCGCACCCGCCCCGCCCCACCTGCCATCCCTACATATGGCCCTGGACTTAAGTTCTATCTTTAAGGACTGAACTTCAGTCAATATGGCCCTGGACTGAAGTTCTATCTTTAAGGACTGAACTTCAATCCATATGGCCCTGGACTGAAGTTCTATCTTTAAGGACTGAAATTCAGTCAACATGGCCCTGGACTGAAGTTCCATCTTTAAGGTAGTGAACTTCAATCCATATGGTCCTGGACTGAAGTTATATCTTTAAGGACTGAACTTCAATCCAGGGCCCTGGACTGAAGTTCTATCTTTTTAGAGAAACTGGCCACAAACTAAATATTTTGGTATTAGTGGCCTGTGCCCAAAGACCAGTGGCAAAGTGGCCTTTCGTGCACTTACCCCTCCCGTGAATGGTGAAAGTGCACGAATAGCCACTTTTTGGCTTGCCTTTTACCGTTGGAGTTATTTTTGTTTAAATATTTAGTTTTTAGCTGAAGCTTTATCTTTTTAGCGAAAATGGCCACAAACTAAATGTTTTGGTATTAGTAGCCTGTGCCCAAAGACCAGTGGCAAAAGTGGCCTTTCGTGCACTTACCCCTCCCGTGAATGGTGAAAGTGCACGAATAGCCACTTTTTGGCTTGCCTTTACAGTTGGAGTTATTTTTGTTTAAATATTTAGTTTTTAGCCACTTTTTGGAATTTCATTCCTTGTGGTCTGAATTTCAGACCTTGTGGGCTGAACTTCATATCTTCATAGGTATGAAGTTCAACTTCAGCCCTTACTTTTAAGCATAGAATGCGTAAACTTCAGCCCTTGTGGTTGAAGTTAAACTTCATAGCTTCAGGTATGAAGTTCAACCTATAAAGACTGAAGTTCCAAAAAGTGGCTTTTTTTGCACAACAGAGAAAAAAGTGGTCTGAAACCAAATAGCAGTGGATAATATGGCCTCTGGAGGTTTTTACATGGTATAGACATTTAGAAGTGTCTTTAACATAAAATAGATTCATTGTTTCTAATTTATGGTATATAGACCTTTAGCCTTATGTATTCAACTTTTATTAGCCATTACTATAAACTATCACTTACCCAAATTAATGCCTATTTTCGTGGGATTGTTGGGATTGACAGCTTTCATTTATGCATACATATTAATGATATCTTCCATATTTAATGTTATTCATTAGAAGTCAAGTTCTTTTTCTATTTATTTGTCTTTCTTTCTAAATACAATTTTTCCCAAACTATCAGTTTCTTCCTTTTAACACAAAATCTATTGGAGCTTGAATGTCTTCTTGTTCGAATTATTCGATCTGTTTATCTAATATAAGATAAAATAATCTTCTTACTTATGTTTCTTTTCAATCTTTTGTTACCAAAATATCATAAAGTACATAAATGGTTCTCTTTATATGAAATTACGTCATTGATTCATAGATCTAAAATTTTTATGTTTATACAATTTAAATTTGATATATATTTAGATAATATTAGAAAAATAAGATAATCCCGATGATGAAATTACTATGCCCATTGATTCAATTCCTAATTATAATGTCTATTGGTGTATTTTAACAGTATGACATGATGTGTATTTGAAGTTAAAACTCGGTATGCATCAAAATAGTAATTGATATATTGGATATGTAGGTATCATGATGTCATATGCATAAATTATGTGTGTGTGTGTGTGTATAAATTATGAGGTATAAACTATGCATACAATGATCCTTTTTTTAATTAGTCTTAATAAAACGTGAATATTGTATGAATAAAAGATGATTTTCATGAATAAAATATGAATACTCTAAGAATATATAATGAATACCTTATGAATAGAACTTGAATACTTTATGAATAAAAAATTAATATAAAGATATTTTAAAAATGAATGTTTTGTGGAAAACAAAAAGGTTAATAATGTATGAATAACTATTAGAAAAATATATGCTAGAAATATTCACGTTTTTGGTATCCATTGGGATTCTCCAAAATTTTCATTGATTCCTTTATTGATGCGTGAGTTGATTGCTCAACAATGGAGAAACGACTTTTCTAAAGAATATCTCAAGATACAGATATATGTATACAAGAATTGATGGTGAAATAGGATAAATATTTGCCTAATAATTAGCGATTAGTAGACATATAATAGGAAAAAAATGATAGCTATCACGTTTAGGATTCCTAAACTTACGTTTAATCTGTTAAAGTCAAAGCTATTTATATGGGATAGACATTTAGAAATGTTGATTGGGATTCCTTAATTGTGGTGTGAAAGTTACCAAATGCACGCGGATTTTTAGGAAAAGGGATGTGCATAAACCTATTTTGTTAGCACATTTTTTGCTAGCCTTTGTTGTATATTACTTATGCCTATTTAACTGTAGGGTCATGGTATATATTTGGTTAGATATGAAATTTTTCCTACCCGTTGGGTTCCTCTCATCTCTCTACTTTGCAATATTTTATTTTTATAAAAAATAAAATCCACTTGTAAATCATGAAATTTAGTTACAGGTGCGGGAGTGAGTTAGGAAATATAATACACTTATTCCACCTTAAGATTTTAGGTTGGATTCTCACATTCTTTTACAATCATCAACTAACATGGTTGTGGTTTCGTACATCCAATTAAGTGGCTAATTTTAGGTAATGATACTTGGTAGTTGTACAAAGAAATAGTTCAAACGTGTTAGTAGACGAGTGTGGTCTAAAATTCGTTTATAGTCGGTTTCGAGAATATAAAAGTCAGTAAGATACATACATACAACTAATATCTAATATCTGTCAATTCTTTTCCAATGTAATTCTAACTCTGGATGTCATGAGTTAATAAACTCGTAATAGAAGAAAACAAAATTGGTTGGAAGAGGACTTAATGGATGGGCTTTTGCATCCAACTTCTCCAAAGAAGGGTCAAAGCCATTAATCAAAAGCTTCAAAACAATTGTATTACATGCAAAGGAACCACTGGCATTTGTGCCTCTACTTCTTTAACATCAATTATAACTCATTCAGTAAGAAACAAAGTACTTAGAGTAAAGAAGTGTGAACATTGATCTTTTTCTTTAAGAGTAAAATTACAATTTGACAGCGAAGTATTCATACCCTACTTGATTCTAATGCAATATTATTTGTGTATATAATATAGTACTAACATTTAAAAACTTATGAGTTAAAGACTACATTAAGACGTGAATGACCATGAAAGTCAAAGCAGGGGAATAATTGAGAAGGATATAATTTCAGCATACACATTTGGAATTCCTCATTTCCTCTAGATTATGCAAATTAGATCAACGTATAGAAGTTTGACTAATTAAATTTCGAATGCAATTAACTGTTAAGAGCTCCATCTGGATATGCAATACTATTCAGGTAAGTTAAAGAACAAAATTTTCCGCTTGGATCCAAATAATACTGTAAAATTTAAATAATATAATGAGTTGAAAATGTATGTAAACTAATTAATTATGGTTAAATGAGAAAAGTTTAAATACAAACACATGAGGACCTAAATATCTAGATGCAGATAAATTTGGACTCAAATATATTGTTAATGCATGTAATAAGATGACTCCTGTTTAAGTCAGGGAAAGGAGAAATTAGTGAATTTCAATTAATCAGTCAAAAAGAGAACGCGGGAAGGAAAGACCAACAAATACCAAGATAAATCCGACAAAAAAGAATGGTTGCCTGGCATTTGTGGTTGTTTGGATCATCAACTATCAAGGTTGTGTTTCCAATCATCTAAGTAATTCGCTAATTTTGGGTAGTAGTAGTTGGTACAACAAATTTAGATGAGCGTTGTTGAATATACAAAAGTCGTAAAATACATACACACATACAACATTTGCTAACATTTACCACTGTGATTTTCAACTCTGAATGAGTGAATAAACTCGTAATCGAAGAAAACAAAAGTAGTTGGAAGAGGACTTAATTGGATTGGCCTTCTGCATCCAACTTTTCCTAAGAAGGGGCAAAGTCATTAATCAAAAGCTTAAATCAAGTGTACTACATGCAAAGGAACCATCGACGACTGTGTCTAGATCTCCATGTAAATGAATACTAACTATCTCAACAGACTCTATTTTTCGTGCATCTAATGTACACGAAACGGCAGAGTCAGAAATTCTAATAAGGGAATTAGTAAGTTTTGTATATACATAATTTTTTTTAACCCATACATTTAGTATGACTTTCTTCTTACAAAAGAAATTCAAGTATACATATTCACCTTAAGCTCCGCCACTGCTTCAAAGATGCTTACTCCATGCAACTACAGATTCGGGTTTACTAATGCTTTTAAATATTTTTAGTTGTAATACAAATCGTATTTAGAAAGAGAGATAAATAAAGTTGATAGGAGTATTAATTCCACAAAAAGTAAAATGTTTAAAAAGTACTTCTCCGGTCCACTTTATTTGATGTTTTAGCTTATTTTTGTTGGTCCACAATATTTGATCTTTTCGAAAATCAAGATGGAATTTTACAATGTCACCCCTTGCTAATAAATGACTTTAAACAAAATGACAAGTAATAATAGTTTGAATAAAGGCTAATATAGTCAATTACATTGCTAATTAATATTAAAAAGGTGATTTTCTTAATATCCGTAAAAATACCCCAAACATCAAATAATATGGATCGGAGGGAGTAAAAGAAGATAGATGCGAAAATAGTTGTAGTTCGAGCTTTGTTATTCGGGGCAGAAGGTGTAAGTAGCAAATTTCTCTTCGGTAACAAATGCTCATCTTTTGTTTTTTCCAAGTAAATCTCATTATTTCAAGCATTTCTAAAACTTCATTTTGGTTAAAATCAGAATTTTAGAACATATAGGAACTTGGAAGAATGAACCGATCGATCGCGCGAAATATGAGGAATAACATTTTACTCAATGTTATCACATATATGAAAAAGTAATACTCCCTCCAGTTCATTTTATTTGATCACTTTCCTTTTTTAAAAGTCAAATAATATAAACTTTGACCAACATTTTGAGATATATTTCTTCATCATATTAATATGACAAGAATTGCAACTTGTAGTACTTTTCGTATAGTTTTTTAATATCTAAATTATAATTTTAAAATATTAACTAAATTTAGTTCAATTTGAATCCAAAAATTGGTCAACTTGACTTTCGAAAAGTGAAAAACATCAATATAATGGACCTAAAGGAGTATTAGCTTTTTATGCAAGTAACTTTAAAGTCAATGCTGAATTTACTGGATCTGCTCCTTATCATCATTTATAACTCACAGTAAGAAAAAAGTAACTATAGTAAGTTAATGAAAGTAATCTCCGTTGAAATTTACCTGCCCAACTTTTTCTTTAAGAGTCAACATTTCGTCAACCAATTATTAACTCAGGCCCTACTTGATTTTCTCGAACAAAGTAATCTAGTTATCTAAGTAATACTATCGTACTACTCCGTCCCTATTTGTTTGTCATAGTTTGACTTGGCACAAAATTTAATAAAGTAAAGAAGATTTTTAAAACTTATGGTCTAAAATAAGCCACAGATATTTGTGTGGCTATAAATGAGTCAAAAAGTAAGTTTAGAGTTGAATTATTACCAAATTTAGATGTATGCCAATCTTTTTGGGACAGATTAATAAGGAAAGTATGACAAACAAAGTGGGACAGAGGGAGTAACATTAAAAGTTATAAGCCAAATATTACATTAGGACTTGATTAAATTGACCAGGAAAGTCAAACTAAAGTAGCGCAATAGATTTTTTTTTTTTTCCTGGTGTAGCGCAATAGTTGAGAAGTATCATATTCGGCAAAAACATTTGGAATTCCTCTTGATTATGCGTTTTTTTTTCCTGACTAGATTATGCAATAATTTATATAAGAGGTTTGACCGATTAAATAATTAAATTTCATGAGGAGAAGCAAAAGGAGGCTGCAGCTACAGTTAGAGATGTTGTATTGGGTAAAAATTGACGTGCTCGATCAGCACCTCGAAATGATGGACCGAAGAGAAAGCGAGTCGACGCTCCGAAGAGAGATGGTTAAACCCGCGACTAAGTCACCGAAGTCAAGTTCTAACGCCACTACCAAAGGCAAGTTGAACGTTGAGCTTCGGTGACATGTCCTCCTACCCGAACAGCAAGGTCGTATCATCGAAGCCTTGTGACCAAGCTTCGGTGATCACCTCGCTTCCAGCGGCTTTGCAGCCCACTACTTTACCCCACTAACTTCTTTATTTAATGTCAAGGTCGTGGGACAAGGCACTAGCTGATGGTGGAGAACGTGGGCAAGGCCCCTAGGCCTATAAATAGTAGTTCATTTTGTATCATAGGGATCCAGAAATTTGTACTGAAACTCTGCCCAAATTTGTACTCACAATCATATATTGAAATACAATTATTTTTCCGCATTTACATCTTTTTCGTGTGTTTATTCAACTTTGATACGAATAATTGCTTATATTCGAATCCAAATTCGATTTGTAATCCTAAACCGATTTAGGCCCATACAAATTGGCGCCGTCTGTGGGGATATAAGCAGTAACGCTTTGTTCCAAAGTTTCACGTCCGTTTTTCATCAAAGCTAACGATTCGACAACGTTATGGCTGACAATGGCGGTAACAATAGTGAACGGGCTGACGTTCCGTTGAACCAACTACCCATCTCACCAATGACAACTGAAGAGTTCCAGATTTATGTTGTCACTACGCTAAGAGCTCTCCAAAATAGACAGGATGAGCAAGCGAACATAAACGCTGAGTTCCGTGCTTCGTTGGAAGCGAGGAACAGTGCTGCACCGAACAGCATCCAGCCTTCGATTCCTGGTGGAGGCATCCCGCTCTTCGTTCCTACGGGCATGATAACAGGGGGACCTCACAACGGGGCCACGTCTGGGGGCTCGGGGAACAATCCAACCACAACGCTACACTTCGGGACGATTCCCACCGTGGCTGACACAACGCCCTCGGTTGACGTTGAAAAGATGAGTAGGGAAATCGAAGCTCGCATCGAGGCGCGCGTGGAAAAGCGCCTCGAGGGCGTGCCGGGGATAACAAAGGAGGAAGACGACCTCGATATTGATCAACACAGGAAGCTGCCCTTCAATTCCGAAGCGGCTCCAGCCCCAACTCCCAAGGGCTTCAAACTCATTTTCTTGAAGAAATACGATGGGACCACCGATTCCAAAGAACACATAAGAGAATATATGGCAATGGTGAAGAGCAACGACCTAACGGCTATACAGCTCGAGTCGATGTTCTTGAAGAAATTTGGCGAGTCCTTAGAGAAGGGGGCTCTACGTTGGTATATGTGCCTGCCAGCGGGGTCGATTTGCCACCTTTAAGGAAATGTCTAGCGCCTTCGTCAAGGCACACACCGGGGCACAAAAGATCCTCCAAAGGAAGGAGGATATATGCGAAGTGAAACAAAAGCCCGGTGAGCCACTCAAAGAATTTCTTGAGCGATTCCACGCCGAACACATGGAATTACCTCGGATGGACGATACCTTGGCCATCATGGCATTTGAAAAAGGTATCAATATTCGCAATTCTTACCCTGCCGCTGAATTGCGAAAAGAACTTCAATAATATCAGGTCCTAACATGGGAGGATCTGCATAGGCGCGCTTACTCCAAAATCAGATTGGAAGAGGCTGAATTCAAGAGCCGAGGTTATCATCAACGAAACCAAGGCGAATCTTCGAATCGCGCCGAGGCGCCGCGAAGCAACCCGAAGGGGATGTATGAGCCATATACCTCGACAAGACAGCATGTCAGCCAAAGGCTGGGAAACTCCTTCGATAATTCATACCCAAATTCACACATAAGCCAAAGGCTCGGAGGGAAGGTTCCACCCAATACGAACCAAAGAAATCCCTCAAGCTCCGCTTCGGCCCCAAAAAAGGATCTGCCTCGGATCCAAGACTACAACTTCAATATATCGACCTCGGAGCTGGTCAATGTAGTCAACGGGACCGCCGGGGTAAGGGTTCCCAAGGATATGAGAACCCCGGCAGATAAAAGAGACCACAATCTACATTGTGAATTCCACGCAGATTATGGTCATAGGACCGAGGATTGCAAAGCTTTGCGCCTCGAGGTAGCTCACTTGCTGAAGAAGGGAGTTTTGGTTGACTTCCTTATTGACAAGGGGAAAGACAATTTCTTCAAGAACCGAGGTGATGGACAACCACCTCGGGCTCCACCCCCGGAGAGAGTAGTGAATGTCATTACTGGGGGATCAGAGGTGAACGGCGTAAATTTCGTCTCGACCAAGAAATTCGCCAAGCTCTCCATCACCATGGAGAAAAGAACCCGAGTTGGTGGCTCGGGTAAAGACATTGTGTTTGACGATGATGACTGTGATGGGATGATGTTCCCCCATCACGACGCTTTGGTTATCATGCTGAGAATCAACGACTCTGACATCAAAAGAGTCTTTATCGACCTCGGTAGCTCAGTCAATATAATTAGCTACGGGGCTGTTAAGAAAATGTGGCTGAAAGGGAAAGTTGTCCCCAAATCAACAGTGTTAGCCGGCTTCAACAACTCCACAGAGAAAACGTTGGGTGAGATCACACTCAAGACATTCGCCGAGGGGGTTACTAAAGAAACACTATTCCAAGTCATGCCCGAGGATTTGGCCTACAATGTGATCCTCGGAAGGCCATGGATCCACTCCATGGAAGCTGTCCTCTCCACCTTGCATCAAGTGATTAAATTCCCTACGCCTTGGGGATTTCGATCAATCAAAGGGGAGCAACGAGTAGCAAGGGAGTGCTATTCGGTTGCATTAAAGAGTGGAGTCGCCCCGATCGGGCCAAAGCAATAGCAACGACAGGAATCGGGGTCTAGCAGGGAAGACGCCCAAGGGGAAGTTGAAAAGATTCTAGCCTATATTCAAGAGCCTCGGAAGCAAAAAGCCGAGGACTCAACCGTTGAAGAATTGGAATCTTTCACCCTATTGAAAGAGTTCTCCGATAGAAAAGTGTTTGTCGGCTCGGAGTTGGACCCGGAGTCGAAAAAAGCGATTATTGAAGTTTTGAAGTCCAACCATGACTGTTTTGCTTGGTCCCATTCAGACACGACGGGTATCGATCCGGAGATCATGACTTACAAACTGAATGTGGACCCGAAATTCTCCCCGGTAAAGCAAAAGAAAAGACCTCATGCCGGGGTCAAAAGGAAGGCGATCGAGGATGAAACCACCAAGCTACAAGAAAATAGTTTCATAAGAGAGGTGAAATACCCCGAATGGCTGGCCAATGTGGTGGTTGTACAGAAGAAGAACGGCAAGTGGAGAATGTGTGTAGACTACACCGACTTAAACAAAGCTTGCCCTAAAGACTCATATCCATTACCACAAATTGACAGGTTAATAGACTCCACGGCTAGACACAAACTATTGACCTTCTTGGATGCATATTCGGGTTATAATCAAATCCTCATGGACCCGACGGACGAAGAGAAGACCTCGTTCATCACTGACCGAGGTACCTTTGTGATGCCCTTCGGTTTGAAGAATGCCGGGGCGACCTACCAAAGGCTGGTGTGTCGCATGTTTAAAGAATATATTGGAAAGTCTATGGAGGTCTACATAGACGATATGCTCATCAAATCGATCCAAATGGAGGATCATTTGAATCATCCGAGGGAAGCCATTGATGTGTTGAGGCAATACGGCATGAAACTGAATCCTGAGAAGTGCGCCTTCGGCGTTGGGTCAGGCAAATTCTTGGGATTCATTGTCTTTGAACGCGGAATCGAGGCCAACCCAGACAAAATCAAAGCTATTGAAGAGATCCCCGAGGAGCTGACCTGGGTGAAAGAAGTTCAACATTTGACTGGCCGAGTCGCCGCCTTGAGTCGATTTATCTCAAGGTCCTCGGAGCGATGCCACAAGTTCTTCTCCGTTTTGAGAAAAAACAATCACTTCGAATGGACACCGGAGTGTAAACAAGCATTGAAAGATTTGAAACAATACTTGGCTAACGCACCGTTGCTTGCCAAGCCAAAAGAAGGTGAAACATTGCTGGTCTACTTGGCCGTGTCCGAGGTGTCAGTCAACGTTGTGTTGGTTTGGGAAGAAGATGGCAAGAAACATCCCATTTATTATATGAGCAAGACACTCCTCGACGCTGAAACCAGGTATCCACACTTGGAAAAATTAGCACTTGCTTTACTTGTTACTGCTCGGAAACTACGACCCTATTTTCAATGTCACCCAATAGTGGTAGTTTCAACCTTCCCTTTAAGAAGTATATTGCATAAACCTGAGTTATCAGGGAGGTTATCAAAATGGGCGGTAGACTTGAACGAGTATGATATCACCTATCAATCTCGGACTGCCATTAAGTCTCAAGTCTTGGCAGACTTCGTGGCCGATTTTAGTATTGGAATTCTGCCCGAGGCGGAAAAGGAAAACTCCATGGCAAAAGGAACCTCCTCGGGACTATGGATACTTCACACTGATGGAGCAACAAACTCCAAAGGTTCAGGGTTAGGCATAGTCTTGAGAGCGCCCACCGGGGAGAAAGTCAGGCACTCGGTTCGGTTCCAGAAAGTGACCAACAACGAGGCAGAATATGAGGCAGCTTTAGCGGGTTTGGAGCTGGCTAAAGAAATGGGGGTTGAAAGAATCGAACTGAGGTGTGATTCACAGTTGGTAGTGAACTAGGTCCTCGGTGATTATACGGCTCGGGAGCCCAGAATGCAATTATACTTGGATCGAGCACAAAGAATCTTGGCCCAATTCCAAGAATGGCAAGTTAAACAAGTGCCTCGGGAGAAAAATACCGAGGCTGATGCTTTGGCAAATCTTGGTTCGGCGATCGACGAAGCTCACTCGGGGACTGACTCAGTGGTTCGGCTGCTGTCCGCACAAATGAGAGAGATGAAGTTGCAAGTCAACACAGTGGACAACCGATGGGATTGGCGAAGTAAGTTCATCTCTTACTTCGACTCGGGGACTGTTCCCCAAGACAAAAAAGAAGCAAAGAAGTTAAGGACCCAAGCAGCCTCGTATCACTTGATCGAGGGTAACCTGTATAAAAGGTTATATTGCGGCCCAATGGCCAAATGTTTGGGTCCCGATGAGGCAGGATACGTGATGGCCGAAGTGCACGAAGGCGAGTGTGGCAACCACTCGGGGGGAAAATCTTTGGTGCGTAAGTTATTAAGAGCTGGGTATTATTGGCCCACAATCAGTGCCGATATGAAAGCCTTCGTGCAAAAATATGATAAGTGCCAACGCCATGGGCGAATGATCCACCAACAGGCCGAGCCTCTACACTCAGTGGTATCACCATGGCCCTTCATGAAATGGGGATGGACATTGTTGGACCATTGCCCAAGGGAAAGGGTGGTGTTCGCTTTATTTTAGTACTAACTGATTACTTCACAAAATGGGTGGAAGCAGCGGCTCTCACCGAGGTAAAGTAAAAGCAAGTAATCGAATTCATCAAAAAGAACATCATCTACAGGTTCGTCGTCCCAAGAGAGATTGCATGTGACAACGGTAAACAATTCATGGGGGCAGCCATCACTGATTTCTTCAAGCAGTGGGGGATCAAAAGAATTGCTTCGACTCCTTATCACCCAAGTGCCAATGGCCAAGCCGAGTCTTCAAATAGAATCATCATTGAGAATCTCAAGAAAAGACTCGATGAGAAAAAAGGCCCTTGGCCCGAGGAGCTGCCCGGGGTGCTATGGGCCATGCGAACAACGGAGAAGAACAGCACCGGTGAGACTCCTTTTTTACTAGCTTATGGCATGGACTCCCTCATCCCCGTAGAAGTGGGCGAACCAAGCCTTCGGTACGCCCACACTGCCGAAGATGCAAACCAAGAGGCAATGCGCATAGAATTGGATCTGCTCGAGGAAAAAAGAGAAATAGCTTTAGTTCGGCTAGTCGCCCAAAAAAGGCAGATCGAGGCATACCTCAATAGAAAAGCCAAATTCAGAGACTTCAAAGTTGGAGACTATGTGCTAAAAACTGTAAACCAATCAACAAAGGAAGACAACGAGGGGAAGCTTATTGCAAATTGGGAAGGAACCTACAGAGTCAAGGCAATCGTAGGAAAGGGGTCGTATCAAGTTGAAAGTTTGCAAGGCGAACCCGAACCTCTGAATTGGAATATCTCCAATCTGAAACGATACTACTTCTAGTCGAGATAAATACTTTTCAATCTCTTTAAATTCATCCACAGCCCCGAGCCGAACAACGCTCCTACGGCCCCGATCGAAATGTACTAACTTGCTCCTCGTTCCATCTTTTTTGCTTGACCTTTTCAGGAAGCGAAGCGAACGATTTCCAGTGCTCGGATCTTCATCAAGATTAACAACCGAACACTGGGGGGGGAGTGAGAAGGGTTGATACCGAGGTTGACATCGAGCCTCCCAACCGAAGCTTATCTTTCCGACAACCGGGGACTTACGCCCGGGGAATAGATTTAGTACATCGTAAATTAGCCCAGTAGCGGCATATTGTCAGTTTGCTCTTATTCGAAAATCTGTTCTCTACCCAAGGTCCGCTTCGACTTGGTTCTATGTAAATAGCCGATTTCTGGCTCGTTGATATCAATGAAATGACTTTGATTTTATATCCATTTTATCTCTTTAAATCTTGCACTCCGAAGCTACACAATGCATCGACTCGAGGACGAGACGTCGTTCTAAATTTGCATCGATTAAATTCAGTTAAATCTTGCAAGCAAATTATTTATTCTTAGCAAGGTGTTCGGTATATGCAAAAGCCAACACTCGAGATAAAAATACGAACGATCTTTTCCATTAAAAAGCCCGAAGGCTGAAGAATATTTACATAAAAAATGACCCGAAGGTCAAAAGCCATGCATACATAAAAGCCCGAAGGCTGATGTCCAAAAAGGCGCGAAGGCCTAAAACAAAATAAAAACATAAAAATGTTCATCAAACACTAAGGCTGCGCCCCATCGGCATCTTCACTGCCCTCTTCGGCACTTTCGCCTTCGTCTTCGCCTTCGGTCCTGCCATCATCTGAGCCCTCGCTCGAAGGGAGTTCATCCACAATCCTTTGAGCCTCGGCAGTAGCCTCCCTCGCCTTGGCAATCTTCTCTTCATGTACAATCTGTCCAGCCTGGACTTGTTCAAGTGCGTTAAGCCTGGTCTTGACAACGGCCCATGTTTCTTCAAACTTTGCCCTTATTGCCCTGACTTCGACCCGCTCATTAAGGTACGCAATCCTGCCCTCGAGCTTGGATATCTTGCCCTGAAGGGATGGCACTTGGTCCACTTGGCTCTTCAACTCAACGAGCTTGGCGGTGTACTCTCCAAGTTTACTGCGATATTTTTTGCCTGCTTCAAGCACTTCGGTCTTGGCCCTGAAGAGCTCAGCCTCAAGGCGAGCATTTTCAAGGCTCAACCTCGAACGCTCTGCAGTAAACTCACTCGTCGCGGCTTGGACTCGAGCTTCGGCAGATTCCACAGCCCCGCAGAGATCGGCCTCGGCCTTGGCTGAGGCTTCATTGGCACGCTCCAGCTCTTCATTCAGAATTGCAAATCGAGCCTCTAGCTCGGTAACTTGGCCTCTAAGAACTTTCTTCTATTCATCCCAAGCGGCGGCTGCTGCTTGGATCTCTTTGGCACGCTCACGCTCGAGATGAACAGCTTGCAATGCAAGAACCAAACTCTGTGTTTGAAACAAAATGTCAGTACCAGAAAAATGGCGAAATAAACTATGCAAAACACACGCTAAGACTTACCCGAAGGGTTGAAGCGGCAGAGACACCCATCAAGCTCATTGGGCTAAGATTCTGAAGGGCATGAGCTTCGGCAGGGCCAAGTATGCCGTCAAGGGCTACAACATCCTCTTTTGTGGCGTCTAGCAAATTTGCATCAGGATATATCTCCAAAACCCAAGGTACGGTGCTGGTAGGCTTCGGCGAAGCTCGAGAGGCTTTGACCGTACTCTTAATCAAGCCTTCGCCCACTCTAGTCTTGCCCTTTCGCTTTGCAGCCTCCTGATCAAACTCCTCAACGTTTATCACCTCAGTTGTCCCACCAACCTCGGGCCTCGGCTCTTGAACTGCCTCAGAGGCTGGCTCTGGCCTTACTTCGAGAGCAAAGGGCGGAAGCTCAGCAGCTTCCTCGACCCGAGGTCCCTTCGCCTTGGCCGCTCACTTCAGCACAACACTCTTTCTTTTGGAACCTGGGGAAGGAAGGGGAGCAATTTGTTTAACATGAGAAAGGGTAGAGGTGGAAACGCACGAAAACCAACCCTAGAAAATTTCATCACCTTGTGAGGTCCCTGGGCTTGATGAACCCTTGGCTTTCTTCTCGTCAATAATCCGCTTTGCCAAGGTCGCCATCTGGGCAACGCCCTCGGTGATGTCAAGCACCGTCCTCTCTCTTTTCTTCTTTTCCTTCTTATCTTTCTTCTCTTCTCCTCCCCCCTCAACATCCGCCTCGACTCCTTCCTCCTCTTCGGCATCTCTCACAGCTCTGTTAGAGAGACCTACATAAATGGAGAACATTAGATCACGACGGATCGAAGCAAATAAAAGATTAACAGTCACAAATATGGACGCACAACTTACCATGCCTCTTACACACCCATCGGTTCTCTTTCAAACTGACTAGTATCATCCACTGTCGATCTGGGTGCGTCTTCGCCTGCATCACTTCGGTAACCCACTCAAGCAGGTTCTTTGGTGGGTTAATTGGAACCTTTTCAGCTGCAAGTCGTGGATGAAAGGATAAGTACTAATTATGACAACCCAAAACCGAAGGGAAAACAGAAATGGACACTTACGTTGAGCATTCCATACTTCGGGAAAGCCAGGTTCGGCCGACAGCAGCCTCGTAGGGATGAGCACGTACCGATCATTCCAACCTCGGTCTCCGTGATCCTCGCTCTTACTCAGAATTGCGTAAGAACCCCGAGGCAGGAGGGCAACCACCCCGGCTTTATGGAAGTAAGGATAATAGAGAAAGATCAAATGTTGAAAGGTGAAAGGCAACCCAGCTATGTCACTCAAGTACTCAAGGGCCTGGACGACCCTCCAAACCCCGGGCCCAAATTGGGCTAGACAAAGATTGTAAGATCGGCAAAATACATCAATGATGGGGTGCACAGGAAAGTTAAATCCTATAGTGAAGGGGTAGGTGAAAACCAAAGAGTATCCCTCGACATGCGTAGAAACAGTCGAGTCCGGCGCCGGGATCCTAATCTCCACTTCGGGCCCCCACCGGCAGTCAGCCTGAACAGCCTCAAGCCTGTCCTCGGTTATGATGCTCGGGGTAACGTGGACTGGAATATTTCTCTTCTTCCCCTTTTGGGCATCGGACTGAGCATGAACCTTCAATTTCTTATCATTATTGAAACTTGAGGGGATGACCAACCGAGGATCAATCTCAACCTCGAGAGAAATCTTCCTCTTCGACTTCTTTGATGGGCCAGCTTCGGTTTCCCCATTTTGGCCACTTGTCCCACTCACTTCGGCCCCGCCTACCGAACCGCCCGTGTCACGACCCAATTTCCAAGGGCTCGTGATGGCACCTAAACAACATTTGCCTAGGCGAACCAATGAAACAAGTTGCGGAAAAGAACAATAATGTGAAAAGATCATAAATGGATATATAAATATAAAAGTGTGAAGTCCAAAAGAATATATCCACAAAAGAATTGGAGCATTCTAAGAGTGACTCAATAAAGTATGAATATACATTAAAGAAATCTGAGTCCTATCTCTAAGTGACTCCGGCGGTATGCCACCACGGTCTGTGTGGTCGGCTCACCTCAATCAAAAGTCTCAGAAGCCTCGGGAACCGCTAACGTCCGGGCTGCTGACTGGATGAAGGACCTGCGCACGTAGCAGAGTAAGTTATGAGCCGAAGCCCAGTAAGATCACCGACAGGCCCGCTAAGGTACCCTTGCGGGACAAGTCGCTACATGCATCATAAGCAACAACATACTATAGTAATCATACAATAAAGTAGTGAAATCACAAATAGATGTAACACATTCCATACACACAAGTAGTAACCAGAAGTCTCAAGGATTATGCCCATCCAACGTAAGGCATAGGTCAACTCAGCGGCGGTTTGGAGGTCCAATCTCTACTCCCGTGCCGACTAACCTAGACCTACGATGGACTAGCAACACCACTACTAAGTATCAACCATATACCGTGACCCGAAGTCACTATCACAATCATGAATAAGTAGACCAACGACCCGTAGTCGTTGGCTCATCTCAAATCTGTCTACGATCGCACCACACCCCCTGTCAAGTGCGTCGTATCTCAATAAATCAAGTGACCACACCACACCCCCTGTCAAGTGTGTCACATCTCAAAGATCAAGTGTCCACACCACACCCCCTGTCAAGTGTGACACATCTCATAGTATAGGCGACAGCACACCCCCTGTCAAGTGTCCCTCTAACAGTATTAATATCCACGACATTAATAACAATAACAGAAATAATAACAGAAATATTAATAACGATAATATTTCACAGTCACCGTAACCCAGGTTGGTTATGCTAGCTGAACGTAAGGCGAAGGTTAACCCGACCACAGTTTGGGGTACAATCCCTACTCCCATGTCGTCCAACCCAAGGTTACGTATAGACAGCACTACCCAACCCGGCACGTGAACAAATCAAGTACCAATATCATACAAAAGCCGGCAAAATCTTCGGCAAGACATTTATCATGACATGCCGGCAACATCCTCGGCCATGTCCCAAGTTCTTGCTATCTAAGCATGGCGTAGCAAGCGTTACTACGATATAAATTTAAGCTACCTCGACGTAGCGTTTAGACCGGCACATACCTCGGTCGAGTCACAATCTCGCTATTTATAACAAACAATAATAGCAAGTAATTCACATCATTAATCCTAACCATTGTTAGGTATATATATGCGTACATGAAGCATACTAGCATGAAGGAAGAGTCCACAAGCACAATAGAGGTCAAGTCTCACTTACCTCGAAATTCGGGCTCAAATGCCGGGAAGAATCTCCTTTCCCGCTCGCCTTGTCCGCGAAGGACTCTCCACTAGGTCTATTAAGACAAGATATAGCACATATGAGTGCTCAATTATAGCTATTTAAGCCTATAGGCATCCTAGGGTAAAAATTACCAAAATGCCCCCGGGTAGGGCCGAGCCCTAAATTTACAAAATGTACTTTTCCGGACTCCCCACGCTTCCGTGAGTCCAAAAGTACACTTAGATTCCATATGCGAGCCTTGCTCGATGTCTTTCCCCAATTCTTAAGAATCTAGGGTTCTAACCCATTTCCAAGAATCAACCCTTTGATTCTTGTGTTAATCAACATAAAGATGGATTGAAAGGGCTTACCTTCAGTGTAAGTATGATTGGGTCTTCAAGAAATACCCAAAAATCGCCTCAAGAGCTCACCAAATGATTTTTATAAGTTATGAACCGAAATGGCCCGAAATGGCCTTTTTATAGCAGTTTTTTGCCTCTGTGACAGCTTCTTTTGAGAAAATCATAACTTTTGATAGGAATGTCCAAATGACCTGAAACTGGTTCCATTAGAACTACAACTCAAAGTGATACAACTTTTATGTTTCGAGTTTTTCCTAATTCCTTACGGATTGGCCGAAAAATCAGCTTTTATCCGGCTGTTTGCGCCAAAACAGAACAGAAAAGTCGCACCAGATTTTTCTACTGTTTTAGGGGAAAAACGGGACCCTACGAAGCTCGGAATGATCCCAAATTTTGCACACAAGTCATAAAATACTTGGGTGACATGCTCGTCAAGACGGAACTCAATTCGGACCTCCAGAACTCAAAAAGTGGGTCCCACGGCAAAGGTTCAATTTTCGACTTTCGCCAAAATAGCGAAATTTAACCAAACGACCTCGGAATCCAATTCCGAAAGTTGCTACAAGTCACAAATGACTATACAAACCTAACGGAACTTTCGGATCTCTCATCGGAGCTCATTTGCTCAAATCGAGCTCGGAAACCTCTTTTAACTCTTTTAAACTTCCGAAACGGGGACTTTATCAAAAGTCCTATCAAACGAGGTCCGTTTTCAATTTTGAAGGTTGCTACATATCATAAATGACGAGACGGACCTAACGGTGCGCTCGGATTTTCCATCGGGGTTCGTTTACTCAAAACGACTTATCGAAACCCCATATTCCTTTCCGGAATTTCATAAACGGATCCTTTTCTCGAAAACCTATCAAACGGACTCCGTTTCGACTCAGATTTCACAGACGGGTCATAAATGACCTAACGGAGCTTTTGGGACTGTCGACACGCAAATCGAGGTCCCGGATCCCGTAACGACTATTTGAGGGTCGTTACATTCTCCCCCACTTAGACTCTCGGCCGTCCTCGGACGAGCCTAAGTCTAAGGTAGGATCCACACACTAGCCACGGAGCTGGCACGGATTTCGAGGACCCCTCGGTACCACTCGAAATCAATAAAACTTAAAAATGCAAATTCAGGCTTAGAAAATACAAGGATTTCATACCTGAATCATCGAACAAGCGCGGATGCCTCTCACGCATCTCGGACTCAAGCTCCCAAGTGGCCTCGGCAATGGAGTGATGCCCCCACTGAACTCTCACAAGCGGGATCACCTTCGATCTCATCTTACGGACCTCTCTAGCCACAATAGCAATAGGCTCCTCCGAATAAGCTAAGTCGCCATCTACCTCCACGAAAGCCATATCGATCACATGAGACAGATCGTGAACATACTTCCGGAGCATGGACACATGGAACACCGGATGAACAGACAGAGAGGGAGGCAAAGACAGTCTATAAGCAACGGCGCCAACGCGCTCCAATATCTCAAAAGGCCCAATGAACCTAGGACTGAGCTTGCCTTTCTTCCCAAATCTCATAACACCCTTCATGGGCGACACTCTGAGGAATACCCGGTCCCCAACCATGAACTCAAGATCTCTCCGCCTCCGATCTGCATACGATATCTGCCGGCTCTGAGCCGTGCGGAGTCGATCCTGAATAACCCGGACCTTATCTAAGGTCTGCTGCACCAAATCGGGCCCCAACACCTGGACCTCACCAGACTCGAACCAACCGATAGGCGAGCGACATCTCCGACCATACAATGCCTCAAACGGAGCCATCTGGATAGAAGTCTGATAGCTATTATTATACGCAAACTCTGCTAGCGGCAAATGGCTATCCCAATGGCCTCTAAAATCAATAGCACACGCCCTCAACATATCCTCGAGGATCTGAATGGTCCGCTCATACTGGCCATCAGTCTGCGGGTGAAATGCAGTGCTGAGATCGACCCGAGTACCCAGCTCTCTCTGAAAAGATCTCCAAAACTGAGCTGTGAACTGAGCACCTCGGTCAGAAATGATAGAAACAGGAGCACCATGCAATCTCACAATCTGCTCAATGAAGATACGAGCCAGACGCTCCGAGGTATAAGTAGTCCTCACTGGAATGAAGTGAGCCGACTTCGTCAGTCGATCAACTACTACCCACACCGAATCATGCTTACCCACGGTCAGCGGCAAACCAACTACGAAATCCATAGTGATCTGCTCCCACTTCCACTCGGGAATGGGCATAGACTGGGTCACCCCGGCTGGCCTCCGGTGCTCATACTTCACCTGCTGGCAATTCAAACACCGAGATACATAATCAGCAACATCCCTCTTCATCCCTTTCCACCAATACAGCTCTCGAAGATCATGATACATCTTTTCGCAGTACCCGGATGAATGGAATATCTCGAACTGTGAGCCTCTGCCAAAATCATCTGCCTCAGCTCCACAATGGTTGGAACACATACCCGGCCGTTAAGCCGCAAAGCACCATCATCACCAATCACGAACGAGGACACTCCCCCACTCAGGACCCTGTCCCGGAGATCTCTCAGATAAGGATCCTCGAACTGCCTTTCCCGAATCTGGGAAGCTAAAGACGACTGAGACCCCACATATGCAAGCACCCGGCCTGGAACAGAATCATCAAACCGAACCCCACTAATGGACAAAGCCTGCAACTCACGGGCCAACGGCCTCATATCAGCATCAAGATAGGCGAGGCTACCCATGGACTTCCTACTCAAGGCATCGGCTACAACATTAGCCTTTCCGGGATGATACCGGATAGAAAGATCATAATCCTTCAGCAGCTCTAACCAGCGGCGCTGTCTCCCGTTCAAGTCCTTCTGAGTGAACAAGTACTGGAGACTCTTATGATCGGTGAATATCTCACATGGCTCGCCATAAAGATAGTGCCTCCACAACTTCAGTGCAAACACGACAGCTAACAGCTCCAAATCATGGACAGGATAATTCTTCTCATGGACCTTCAGCTGTCTCGAGGCATAAGCTATCACCTTACCCTCCTGCATCAGAACGCTACCCAGGCCAACACCCGAAGCATCACAATATACGGTGAATCCCCCGGATCCACTAGGCAAGGCCAACACTGGCGCTGAAGTCAACAGAGTCTTAAGCTTCTGAAAGCTAGACTCACAGGCATCGGACCACAGGAAAGGAACATTCTTCTGGGTCAACTTCGTCAGAGGTGCTGAAATAGAAGAAAACCCCTCGACGAACCGCCGATAATAACCTGCCAAGCCTAAGAAACTCCGAATCTCTGTAGGAGAAGTAGGCCTAGGCCAACTCTGAACGGCCTCTATCTTCTTCGGATCAACACACACCCCATCCTTGGTCACCACGTGACCTAGGAAAGATACAGCACTGAGCCAAAATTCACACTTGGAGAATTTGGCATACAACTGCTGATCCCTCAGAGTCCGTAGAACAACTCTCAAATGCTGCTCATGCTCCTCCCTGCTCCTCGAATAAACCAAGATATCATCGATAAACACAATGACGAAGGAGTCAAGGTAGGCCTTGAACACTCGGTTCATCAGATCCATGAAAGCAGCTGGGGCATTCGTAAGCCCGAAAGACATCACTAGAAACTCATAGTGGCCATATCGGGTACGAAAAGCAGTCTTGGAAACGTCCTCGGACCGAATCCTTAACTGATGATACCCCGACCTCAAATCAATCTTCGAGAAGAAGGTAGCACCCTGAAGCTGATCAAACAAATCATCAATACGCGGCAAAGGATACATATTCTTGATAGTAACCTTATTCAGCTGCCGGTAATCAATACACATCCGCATAGAGCCATCCTTCTTCTTCACAAATAATACCGGGGCACCCCATGGAGACACACTGGGCCTAATGAAGCCCTTATCGAGCAAATCCTGAATCTGCTCCTTCAGCTCCCTCAACTCAACAGGAGCCATACGATACGGGGGAATAGATTTAGGCTGAGTGCCTGGCAATAGATCAACGCAGAACTCTATCTCCCGCATAGGCGGCAAACCCGACAAATCATCAGGAAACACATCCGGATACTCACAAACAACCGAAACTCTATCAAGGGATAACTCCTCTGCCCGGACATCCCGAACTGAAGCAATATATCCCTCGCACCCACTAGATATCATCCTCTGCGCCTCCAAGAAAGAAATGATCCTACTCTTCGGAGAAGGCCTGGAACCTCTCCATACAACCCGAGACTCACCCTCTGCCCCGATCGTCACGGACTTGGCATGGCAATCCAAAGTCGCATGACAGGAAGCCAGCCAATCCATGCCCATAATGACATCGAAATCAGACATATCGAGCAGCATCAGGTCCACTAAGGACTCTACACCACAGATGGAGATCATACACTGCCGATAACCCCTATCTACACATATAGAAGACCCGACAGGGGTGGAAACCATAAAGGGATCATCTAAGAAGACCAGATCCCTGCCCAAGCAAGGGGCAAATCCCGGCGACACATACGAATAGGTAGACCCCGGATCAATAAGAGCATAAGCATCGCGGCCACAGACAGAAATAATACCTGTGATGACATCATTGGATGCCTCAGCATCCTGACGAGTCATAGCATAGACCTGCGCCGAGCCTCCTGAACCCGGAGCTCTCTGAGACTGCTGTCTAGGAGGAATCTGAGAAACGGGCCTGGCGGCCTGAGGACCAGATGGTACCATAGCTGCGGATCCCTGGCGACCTGGCTCTGGAGACCCACACTCAAAACATCTATCACCTCTACCTCCTCTACCGCCTCTACCACCTCTGCCATGACCACCTCCAGACGAACACCTCCCATGATGCCTCTGATGGCACCTCCCGCACTGCGGCGGACCAGACTGCGAAGAGCCACCCTGCCTCTGGGATGACTGAGGCCTCGGAGTCTCTGAAGAAAAATCCTGGGCAGGCAAAGCAGCAGCCTGGGGCCTAGACTGAGAACGGCCCTGATGACCCTGACCCCTCTGAGCGGATCCACTATACCCACCAGACTGACGCGATCTCTTGGCCGCCCTCTCCGCGTCAGCCCTGGCGAAGATATCCTCCATCCGCCGCGCCACATCAACTATCTCAAAATATGACTTGTTGCCCATATCAGGGGCAACAGCTACCTGCAAGCGGGGATGAAGACCCTCAACAAACCGGAGGACCTTGTCCCTCTCCTGAGCCACCATAGCCGGCGCAAACTGAGACAACCACAAGAACCTGGTGTCATACTCTGAAACAGACAGGTTTCCCTGCCTCAACCCCTCAAACTCGCGCCTCTGAGCATCGTGCTGACTCTGGGGCACGAACCTGCTCATGTACATAGACACGAACTCAGCCCAAGACAAAGGAGGGAGGTCACTAGACCTCTGCCGTATCATGGAGACCCACCATGTCTCCGCATCTCCCGATAATCTGAAAGAAGCACACTGCACCCCTAAGGTGTCTCTAGTACCAAGAACTGTCAAAATCTTCTCACACTTCTGAATGTACCTCTGGGCAGTACATGTAGCTGAGGTACCGTCGAACTCTGGAGGCTGAAGCTTCATGAATGACTCTATCCTCTTGGCAACCTCCTCAGTGCCCATAGGAGGAGTAGAAATAACAAGACCTGCCTGAGGAGCAGAAGCAGAAGGCTGGGCAATATGATCAGGAGCAGCCTCAGAAGTAGGCGTGCTCATAACAGGAGTGGTCGGCTGAGGAGCCGAAACAGGAGCTGCAACATCATCTCTGACAGGGACCTGATGGCTAGACAAGGCCATCAGTCTCATATACTCCTCTGAAGAGATCACAACGGTGCCTGGCACAACAGCAGGCACAGGGGGAATAGATGCTGACAGAGTCGCTGCGGACACCGCAGGGATAGCTGTGTCCTGCCTAGTGGCTAACGGGCGACCTGGCCGAGTCTTCTTAGCAGCTGGCGGCTGCGTAGGTACTGATGGCTCTCCCGCAGACGCGGGTGTAGAAGATGCAGCCCTCCTGGCTGAGGATGCTCGCGTCCTCGCCATCTGATACAATACACGAAAAAGGGTCAGCACCTATATAAGCTACTCAGCACGAATAGAGATGAAACGAAGGGAAAACATTTCCTAACATGCCCTTGTAGCCTCTCGCTCATAAGTATGGTCGACAACATACCCATAAGCAAGACTCTACTCAGACACTTCTCCAAGACTCCTAGGACTCGAATTAGAACCTAGGGCTCTGATACCAAACTGTCACGACCCAATTTTCAAGGGCTCGTGATGGCACCTAAACAACATTTGCCTAGGCGAACCAATGAAACAAGTTGCGGAAAAGAACAATAATGTGAAAAGATCATAAATGGATATATAAATATAAAAGTGTGAAGTCCAAAAGAATATATCCACAAAAGAATTGGAGCATTCTAAGAGTGACTCAATAAAGTATGAATATACATTAAAGAAATCTGAGTCCTATCTCTAAGTGACTCCGGCGGTATGCCACCACGGTCTGTGTGGTCGGCTCACCTCAATCAAAAGTCTCAGAAGCCTCGGGAACCGCTAACGTCCGGGCTGCTGACTGGATGAAGGACCTGCGCACGTAGCAGAGTAAGTTATGAGCCGAAGCCCAGTAAGATCACCGACAGGCCCGCTAAGGTACCCTTGCGGGACAAGTCGCTACATGCATCATAAGCAACAACATACTATAGTAATCATACAATAAAGTAGTGAAATCACAAATAGATGTAACACATTCCATACACACAAGTAGTAACCAGAAGTCTCAAGGATTATGCCCATCCAACGTAAGGCATAGGTCAACTCAGCGGCGGTTTGGAGGTCCAATCTCTACTCCCGTGCCGACTAACCTAGACCTACGATGGACTAGCAACACCACTACTAAGTATCAACCATATACCGTGACCCGAAGTCACTATCACAATCATGAATAAGTAGACCAACGACCCGTAGTCGTTGGCTCATCTCAAATCTGTCTACGATCGCACCACACCCCCTGTCAAGTGCGTCGTATCTCAATAAATCAAGTGACCACACCACACCCCCTGTCAAGTGTGTCACATCTCAAAGATCAAGTGTCCACACCACACCCCCTGTCAAGTGTGACACATCTCATAGTATAGGCGACAGCACACCCCCTGTCAAGTGTCCCTCTAACAGTATTAATATCCACGACATTAATAACAATAACAGAAATAATAACAGAAATATTAATAACGATAATATTTCACAGTCACCGTAACCCAGGTTGGTTATGCTAGCTGAACGTAAGGCGAAGGTTAACCCGACCACAGTTTGGGGGTACAATCCCTACTCCCATGTCGTCCAACCCAAGGTTACGTATAGACAGCACTACCCAACCCGGCACGTGAACAAATCAAGTACCAATATCATACAAAAGCCGGCAAAATCTTCGGCAAGACATTTATCATGACATGCCGGCAACATCCTCGGCCATGTCCCAAGTTCTTGCTATCTAAGCATGGCGTAGCAAGCGTTACTACGATATAAATTTAAGCTACCTCGACGTAGCGTTTAGACCGGCACATACCTCGGTCGAGTCACAATCTCGCTATTTATAACAAACAATAATAGCAAGTAATTCACATCATTAATCCTAACCATTGTTAGGTATATATATGCGTACATGAAGCATACTAGCATGAAGGAAGAGTCCACAAGCACAATAGAGGTCAAGTCTCACTTACCTCGAAATTCGGGCTCAAATGCCGGGAAGAATCTCCTTTCCCGCTCGCCTTGTCCGCGAAGGACTCTCCACTAGGTCTATTAAGACAAGATATAGCACATATGAGTGCTCAATTATAGCTATTTAAGCCTATAGGCATCCTAGGGTAAAAATTACCAAAATGCCCCCGGGTAGGGCCGAGCCCTAAATTTACAAAATGTACTTTTCCGGACTCCCCACGCTTCCGTGAGTCCAAAAGTACACTTAGATTCCATATGCGAGCCTTGCTCGATGTCTTTCCCCAATTCTTAAGAATCTAGGGTTCTAACCCATTTCCAAGAATCAACCCTTTGATTCTTGTGTTAATCAACATAAAGATGGATTGAAAGGGCTTACCTTCAGTGTAAGTATGATTGGGTCTTCAAGAAATACCCAAAAATCGCCTCAAGAGCTCACCAAATGATTTTTATAAGTTATGAACCGAAATGGCCCGAAATGGCCTTTTTATAGCAGTTTTTTGCCTCTGTGACAGCTTCTTTTGAGAAAATCATAACTTTTGATAGGAATGTCCAAATGACCTGAAACTGGTTCCATTAGAACTACAACTCAAAGTTCTACAACTTTTATGTTTCGAGTTTTTCCTAATTCCTTACGGATTGGCCGAAAAATCAGCTTTTATCCGGCTGTTTGCGCCAAAACAGAACAGAAAAGTCGCACCAGATTTTTCTACTGTTTTAGAGGCAAAACGGGACCCTACGAAGCTCGGAATGATCCCAAATTTTGCACACAAGTCATAAAATACTTGGGTGACATGCTCGTCAAGACGGAACTCAATTCAAACCTCCAGAACTCAAAAAGTGGGTCCCACGGCAAAGGTTCAATTTTCGACTTTCGCCAAAATAGCGAAATTTAACCAAACGACCTCGGAATCCAATTCCGAAAGTTGCTACAAGTCACAAATGACTATACGAACCTAACGGAACTTTCGGATCTCTCATCGGAGCTCATTTGCTCAAATCGAGCTCGGAAACCTCTTTTAACTCTTTTAAACTTCCGAAACGGGGACTTTATCAAAAGTCCTATCAAACGAGGTCCGTTTTCAATTTTGAAGGTTGCTACATATCATAAATGACGAGACGGACCTAACGGTGCGCTCGGATTTTCCATCGGGGTTCGTTTACTCAAAACGACCTATCGAAACCCCATATTCCTTTCCGGAATTTCATAAACGGATCCTTTTCTCGAAAACCTATCAAACAGACTCCGTTTCGAATCAGATTTCACAGACGGGTCATAAATGACCTAACGGAGCTTTTGGGACTGTCGACATGCAAATCGAGGTCCCGGATCCCGTAACGACTATTTGAGGGTCGTTACAGCCCGCCTCCTTGGCGCTGGTGACGTCATCACCTTCGACGTCACCCCTGTCCCTGTCGCGATCGTCATCGCCCACGTCAAGCTCTACGTCGTAACTGACTTCCGCCGTATCACGACCAGCCCTCGCCTTACGTCTCTTAAGGGCGGGAGCCGCAGATGTGGCCTCGCCACCGCCTCTCGCTTCAACCACCTGCAATGGTGGCACAGAGGCGACCAGCTCATCGTTCATGGCCATGGCGGCAAAGCGCGACGCCCTCTCGCCAGAAT
This sequence comes from Petunia x hybrida, assembly GCA_037355625.1. Classification (NCBI taxonomy): domain Eukaryota; kingdom Viridiplantae; phylum Streptophyta; class Magnoliopsida; order Solanales; family Solanaceae; genus Petunia; species Petunia x hybrida. The sequence continues at coordinate 721,990 of JBBBVM010000664.1, read as the reverse complement.
CGCTTGAACCGTGACCGGAGTTTGTGGCAGACATGATAATGACTAAATGGGAGAAGAAGTCGATCAGAAAAACAAGTTTGGAGGGTGAAGAAATTTCTCTGCAAATTCTGATGAATGTCAAGATTTTCCAGTGAAGTGGAAGGAGGTGAAGAGAGGTATTTATAAGAGACTTACATGTGCAAGTTGGAGAAGCAATGATGACTGTAACGTTGGGGGAAAAAAAAAGACGGCGCGACCGTTCGGTGACCTATCAACGACCACCACGTAACGCGGAACGGCAGCCCGAAAGACGTGCAGCTTTTTGAAATCCTTGGATAGGGTTTCGCCACGTCGATTTTCCGCTCAAATTCATTCCACTCCTCGGAGACCTCGGCGTTCATCCGAGGAGTGGGGAGACTATCTGTATTGGGTAAAAATTGACGTGCTCGGTCAGCACCTCAAATGATGGACCGAAGAGAAAGCGAGCCGACGCTCCGAAGAGAGATGGTTAATCCCGCTACTAAGTCACCGAAGTCAAGTTCTAACGCCACTACCGAAGGCAAGTTGAACGTTGAGCTTCAGTGACATGTCCTCTTACCCGAACAGCAAGGTCGTATCACCGAAGCCTTGTGACCAAGCTTCGGTGACCACCTCGGTTCCAGCGGCTTTGCAGCCCACTACTTTACCCCACTAACTTCTCTATTTAATGTCAAGGTCGTGGGACAAGGCACTAGCTGATGGTGGAGAACGTGGGCAAGGCCCCTAGGCCTATAAATAGTAGTTCATTTTGTATCATAGGGATCCAGAAATTTGTACTGAAATCTGCCCAAATTTGTACTCACAATCATATATTGAAATACAGTTATTTTTCCGCATTTACATCTTTTTCGTGTGTTTATTCAACTTTGATACGAATAATTGCTTATATTTGAATCTAAATTCGATTTGTAATCCTAAACCGATTTAGGCCCATACAGTTGTTCTACAGTTGCATATAGTTGGGCAAAGATTACGTACATAGGATCAATTTCTACTAAAGTTAAATAGTTATCCTTGCTAGAATGTTATAAATAGAAGTTGTAAATCATACTAGCTAGTTTGGTTATTTTTGTTGATCCTTGCGCGAGAGTCTAAAGAACAGGTGGTTATCTTTTTCTTTTTGTTCCTCTTGAAATTAACATATTTGAGAAGCTACTTTTTGGTGTTATAAATTTGGAAGCTAAAACATTATTTACCGCCAATTTATTTTAAACTATAATATATACAATTACACATATATTATATAGTGAAGCTTTTCTAAAGTGGCGACATATGTCCAAAAATTTCATGCTTACCAACCAGTAAAGATGCAAACTCTATCGAACTAACAACTATCATCGCTATAATTGCATACATTTTTTACCAAGCAAATCCAAGCTCAGTGCTTGAGTTCCCAGGTGCAGACTTAAACCACAGGAGAATAAAATAACACCAAGTGAATAAGTTGTTTTACTCCAACCCACATAATCACTTAAACCAAATGTGTAAATCTTCAGTCACTTAGCTTACCTGCACCAGTGTTTGCACCAAATCGAAAAATACATAAAATCTCATCAATTTAATCACATAACTGCAGTTAATTAACATGCATTCTCTCTTAATTTGTGACCCCTAAGTTTGAATTAGCTACTTTGGATCAAACACCCTGTATGACTACGGTTTCCCCTTCACCCAAAATCTAACATTTCCGCAAAAATCAAAGAAACCCCATATAAACATCCACCCTTTACACCAGAGAAAAAAAAAAGCAAAAAGAAAAAGAAAATACTCATACCATATGTTCATATTCCAGCCTGATATCTGATGCAAGTTTTTGCAACTCCTAAGTGCAAATAAGGTGTATGAATAAGTTTTCCTTCACCACAAATCCCACATTCTCACAAAAAATCAAAGACTACCATGCCGAGCTGAGGTACTATTATAGATATATACTAATAACATTTACGTTTGAACTTGATTGTTATCGGCAAAGTTTATGCAAATAGTCATCTATTTGAATTTTTTTATGAAGAAAACAAAATAAATCAATTCAATATTTTGATAAATAGTTCATTATTAAAAATTTAAAGAAACCACATCCATTGTCAATAAATTCATTACTAGTTTTACTGGATATACAAAGACTCAAAAAGTTATTCTCTAAGTCATTTATGTATCTAAAAAGTATAAAAGAATCAAAAAATTCAAATTTAATGAAAGAAATATACAATTGTATGTTGTTTCATAATTTAATTCCTAGGAGGGCAGCGCGCTTTGGGATGCGGAGGAGCTATTATCGTCCAGCTCCCTAACCTAAAGAGGCACCAGGTTTGGACCGCAGGGAACCGGTCTCTTAGCGAATATAGTATTTGAATTGCGAATATTTATATCCAAATTTTCAGCAAGTGGGAATCTGATATCATTCAATTGAAGAAAATTCTAAGAGTTCAATAGTTGAATCTTCAATAGTAATAATTAGGAATGTATCCGAGAGTGAAATCAACAAATATTAGCAACACTATAGTGAAAGAAAAAACCAATTATTAATTGATCATTTGTTAAAGAGATGTAATTTTACAAGCAGTGTACCACTTATAATAAATGTCATTATTGCTATAGGTAGAATGCTGATAAAATATAATATAAATTATTATTTTCAATTTTTTTGATTATTATTATAATAAAATGTTGCTATATATTGTACATATTTAGATTTATCTTTCCTAACATATTTAGATTTATCGTCTGTAAGTTTCTTTTTCTTTCGTTTTTCGCATACCTCTTGTAGTGGGTTGTTTAATGCTCAGATATTAAAAAGATTATTACATTATCCGTCATCTATTTGTTGTTTATGGATAGGTGATTGTTTAGATTTTTGTTTTAATTAAAAAAAGCTCGCAAGGCAGGATAGGACAAGTACCAATGAAAAATATGAAAAAGAATGTTTGCCTTGATGGAGTGGGACCCCCATCAAAGGGGTTTTGATACATTTTGGTGCGTGATGAGATTCTTAGTACGATACATGTAGATTTTTTTTTTTGTTCTAAAAAAGAATGTGATGTTATAGCTTTTAGATGAAGCGATATACATTATTTGATGGTAAAATATATACTTTGATATTTTAATTTGTCCTGAAAATACAGTTACACATCCTAATTTTGCGGCATTCTAAAACCTTCCTTAACACGTTCGAATTGATATTTATACACACTCCTCTTATATATAACCAGTTGTACCACGGAAGGTATCCCACACTCGCTTTATGGCTTCGCCACCTGGCAATACATCAAATATAAATTAATTTTACTCTTTTTTTTCCTTGCTTTTAATTTTATCCTTTCTTTTAACTTCTTTAATGCTATCAAAATAAAATAAAATAAAAATAATAATAAAATAGAATAAAACTCAAGAAAGGGACTCATCCACATTAGCAACAAAAACTCGTCGGCGCCTTAATTCTTCAAAGTTGGTATTCATCCCAGGCCATGAATTTGACTTCAATAATTCATAATAACAGTACTCCATCTACTTCAAAGTTCATTTCCAGCTTCCCAATCTCTTCCCTTGCAAAATGCCCCACATGGCTTCAGTTTAAATTAGCATCAATTGCCAGGAATTGCAACCTAGGCCAACCACTACTTTCCCTCTGAACCGAGCTACAGTGACGGCAGAGAGTTGCCGCGGATCATGGGGTTGTTTCAATTTTTACATATTTTTTTCTATTTGTTTTTATAATAGAAACAAAGAGAGAAATGAAAACCAGATACATTATCTAGCATACTTGTGAAGTGTAATTACATAGATAACTTTTAAATATTTTTTTATAATAAAAAGAAGAAAGCCCTAATTTTATTCAAAAATGGTGGTTGAGTTTTAATTTTGTTCTTGAGGCGGAGAAACAAAATGGTGGATGCGTTTTTTATTTTGTTCTTGAGGTGGAGAAACAAAGATGATGAGAGACGTTTGGAGAAAGAAAAAAAAATAAAAAAGAAAGAAAAGAAAAAGTAAATAAGAAAGTCCACAAATAATTATATATCATTAGTTATACAACTTCCAATTAAAAATTGACACATGTATATTTTATTAGTCTTTAACCCTAAGTTTTGCTAGTCACTCTCGTTTAAAGATGATTTTTGTCATGTCACCCCTAAGGGTTGTATAAATATCACTTCGAATATATTAAGGGGAGTCTTAGGCCGCCCGCAATGTTAGCGTATATAACTGTATTTTCGGGACAAATTAAAGTACCAAAGTATGTATTTTACTTTATTTGATTTTGGTTCTTTATTGCACGTTTAGTCTGCAGCTTCAACTACGCTTGCTACGCAGATAAAGCGTGAAGAGATGCCTAGTACAACACATGTACTTTTTTCTATCTACTTTTGTTAGTTGTGGTTCATAAATTTTCCCGTAGTTAAATAGTAATTTTCAAACTTGGTCATGTGCCATCCGAATTGCTAGATTTTTGATGTGTTGTTGATGCAATCTAAATTGCCTCAAGACCATTCACTCGGAGTCAAGCTAAAGAGATTCAAGATGCTCACCTACACTTTGTTTGGAAGAGCTTGGAAGATAGAAGCTTGGGGACTGATTTGAAGATCATGTGCTTCAACACATGCGAGGGCGAACAAGGTGGAGTGCCTCAACACTCCACAACCACTCTAGGGCAAGCTTCAGCACAAGGTGGACCGCCTCAGGAATTGGGCGGACCGCTTCCCCCTAAAGTCACTTGAAATCGACTAAGTGTTGAAGATCTAACTCTCTGAAGTTGAGCCAGGCGGAGCACCTCAAGCTGAGGCCACTCTCTGAAGTTTCTGTAGGCGGGGGGGGGGGGGGGGGGGGGGGTTTGCCTCCCTTTGTTTTAGTCATGACGGGATTTTAATTAACTCTAGGCATATTTCCTATTTTGACCATACACAATCCTAAATGTTTTGACCCAACTTGTGGGCTATTTAGACCTTTCATATTATGTGAGGAGGAACTATAAATACCTCCCTTAGGGTTTATTCTCATTAGACAACCTTGACATTAAACACATATTTGAGAATCATCTCAATGAAAAATCCTTTGTTTGGCTTGATTTCACTTGGTGAATCCATTTGAACTTTAACTTCTTTGATCAAACTCATTTGTAAAAGTCGTGTATCTCTTGAGGATAGTTTGCGTAGTATAGATTTCTCTTGACTACGTTAAAGGTGTATCGAGACTAGTTCCTCGGTGCTACTTTGGTATTTGTTTACGTCTTGCTTTTATCGTTACATTAGCTTCCGCATTTTTATATTCCATCAATTGTGCTGCAAAAATAAAAATAAATAAATAAATAAAATTTAAAAAACCAAAAAACTAAATAATAAACCAGCTTTTTGTTTCACTAGTACACTTGGGTGCCTAATTAAAGAAAAGTGATCTTTCCATTGCTTCTATTATAGAGAAGTGGGACTATGAAATGGCATATCAATGCACTAATGGAATAGACTAAGTAGAGTTGTAAATTGTAATGCACTTGGCATGTGAACTTGATGTATCTTTGTTTTGTATTGAGTAGTTGGTTTAAGTTTCATCTATTCTTTGTTGTTGCTATTATGATGTTAGTATCCTTTTGGTTTGGAGCCGTAAATTACCTTGTCCGAATTGGCCAATCACAATACAAGTATAGTAATATAGCTAGCTTTCAATATGGCAGACTTGCAGTTAAAGCATTTAATTATACCTCATTTGATCAAAAAGTTACTTTCCAAATTTTATTTTACTTGACTGACGGAGCTAGTTTATTTTTTTTTTAAAAAAAAGCAAAAGACTTAGTATAATGGAAAATATCTAAAGAACTTGTAGAGCTAGCCTATTTGGGTAAGTTTATTTTAAGCAGTTTATAAGCTAAAAGTGACTTATAAGCCACTTTTTTTTCTAACTTTTTATTTTTGTCTTTTTTAAGTACATAAGAGCTTATAAGCCTATAAATTTTAGAATTACCAAATATTTACTAATGAGTTTATAAGCTTATAAGCCACTTTTAAGTTAACCCAAATGGGCTTGTATTCTTGATATGTCATCAATTATTTATCATGTGCCATTCAACTTGCCTAGATTTTTGATGTGCTGATCTGCGAAAGAACAAATGAAAAAAAAAACCAGCTTTTTGTTTCACTGTTGCAGGTGGTGCCATAGACATTTGTAGTTTTCCCCATTTTTCTTTTACCATTACACTTCGTGCCAAAGAAAAGTATAGTTTGCAAATTGATTTTTGCATTATAGGCTCTCTATTATAGATGTTGTAAAATGAATGTAGACTCTTTTTTATATATTGTACATAATAGAATACACTTAGAGATTCATAGCATAATTATAGGATTTTCTTTTGATTCTTTCCATAGTTAGAACCCTATGTACATGTATTTATATCTTTCACTTATTGGAATAATACATCAAGTAATTCTTCCAAAATACCTTGTTAAGATTACATGGTATCAGAGCGGGTACGTCTACTTCGCTGGTTCCGGAGTTATCACGGCAGTGTTTGAAAGTTGCAAACCTGTGTCACCACCTAGTCAGGGAGGAACTCCACCATCCGATCTACATAAAACCCAAAATCCGGCCGCCGGAAGGGACGTGAGTGGTCCACACGCGCCGGCAACATTTTTTCCGGCAAACTGCTGAGGTGGCGCGTGTGGGCGCGTGCACGAGAAAAAATTGGATTTTGTTTTTTTCTCCGACTTCGGATTTCCATTTCCGGCATACTCCCGATATAAATTCTTCTAGTCAAGGTCTGTTTCGAAGTTGTTTTCTCTCGGGCTCCAGGTTCGCTTCAACGATTCTATGTTTGCTCTTATTCTGGTTATTCTTTGGTTCTTGCTTACTGCATCAGTTGCTACTGCAATTTGGTATTTTGCATTGCTCGTATTTTGGGTTCAAGAATTTGGGGTCATACAGGTGTTTCAATTCTGATTCTTTGGATTTGAAGGATAATCTTCTATATTGAACTTGGTACTTTGGTTTGGCAAAAAGAATTCTTTTTACTGTTTGACATTTAAAATCCTGTGTCATTGTTATTTGAGATACTCTGTTGTTGAAGATTGGCTGGTATTGTTCTGGACTTTGTACTTTTGTGGGTGTGGATTGGTTATCTTATTAGTCTTGGAGTATAAGTGGAAATATTTCTTGGTACCAATACTTTGCTAGAAAGATGTCTTCTATTACTACTCTTGCTGAGTCCGGTAAAATATGTCTTATTTCCTCTTCAAATAAATAGGTGATTGATTCTGGTGCCACATACCACATGACAGGTAATCCAAATATCTTTTCTTCCTTTAGATCATACAAAGCACCATATTCTGTGACTGTAGCCGACGGGTCAACCTATAACATTGTGGGATCAGGGACTGTTGAGCTCACATCCTCTATTACCCTATCGTCTGTGTTAAGTCTACCTAACCTCGCATTTAATTTGATCTCTGCGAGTAGACTCACCAAAGATTTAAATTGTTCTATATCATTTTTTTTCCAATCATTGTTTGATTCAGGATCTTGTGACGAAGAAAACTATTGGTAAATGATATGTATCTGCTGGCCTCTATATCTTTGATAACCAGGTGCCTAAGTCTGTTGCTTGCTCTAGTGTCACTTCTCTAATGCAAGCACATTATCGGTTAGGACATCCATCTCTCCCCATGTTGAAAAAGCTTTGTCCTCAGTTTTCTAATATTTCGACTTTCGATTGTGAGTCATGCTAGTTTGCAAAACATCATCATACCTTGTTAAGTCCGGGATTAATAAGAGAGCCGAGTCGGCTTTTGAGTTGGTTCATTCTGATGTTTGGGGACCATGTCCTGTTGTTTCCAAAACCGGACATAAATATTTTGTCACTTTTATGGATGATTTATCTCGAATGACTTGGATTTACTTTAAGAAAAGTCGTTCTGAAGTGTTTACCCATTTTTATGCCTTCTGTGCTGAAGTCAAAGCTCAATTTAATGCTTCTGTGCGCATACTAAGGAGTGATAATGCTATAGAGTATATGCCAGCCTCATTCCAGTCCTATATGAGAGAGCACGAGATGCTGCATCAGACGTCTTGTGTCAATACACCCTCTCAAAATGGAGTTGCTGAGAGGAAGAATAGACATCTACTTGAGACAGCTCGAGCACTTTTGTTCCAAATGAAGGTCCCTAAACAGTTCTGGGCTGATGCTATCTCTACAGCTTGTTTTCTGATCAACCGGATGCCTTCTGCTGTGCTTAATGGTGGTATACCCCATAATATTCTATTTCCAAACAAGTCACTATTTTCGATTGAGCCCCCGGTATTTGGAAGCACGTGTTACATTCGTGATGTCCGGCCATGTGTTACCAAGTTAGACCCCAAGTCATTGAAATGTATTTTTCTAGGCTATTCTCGCATTCAGAAGGGCTATCGTTGTTATTCTACCGAACTTGAAAAATATTTAATGTCAAATGATGTGACATTCTCAGAGACTACACCTATCGTTTGTCATTTGAAGAAATCACTGTATGGCTTGAAGCAGAGCCCCCGAGCTTGGTTTGGCAAGTTTAGTAAAGTCGTTCGTGAATTTGGGCAGAAGAAAAGTAGGTGTGATCACATAGTCTTCTATAGGCAATCGAGAGCTGGCATTATCCTCCTTGTTGTATATATTGATGACATTATCATTACTGGAAGTGATTCGGCAGTGATCACTTCATTAAAATGTTTCTTGCAGACCAGGTTTCACACGAAAGACTTGGGCCAATTGAAGTATTTCTTGGGACTAGAAGTCTCTAGGAGCAAGAAGGGAATTTTCTTATCCCAAAGAAAGTATGTTCTTGACTTGCTTGCTGAAACTTGAAAGTTGGCAGCTAAACCTTGCAGCACTCCAATGGTTCCTAATATGCAGCTTATGAAAGATGATGGTGATCCTTGCGATAATCCAGAGAAATACAGGAGATTAGTTGGAAAGTTAAACTACCTCACTATGACTCGTCCAGATATTGCTTTTGCGGTTAGCGTCGTTAGCCAGTTTATGTTTGCACCTACAATCAAACATTGGACAGCCCTGGAACAGATTTTATGTTACTTGAAAGGAGCACCTGGACTTGGCATATTATATAGCGATAATGAACATTCTCATATTGAGTGTTTTGCAGATGCATATTGGGCTGGATCAAAGATTGATAGGAGGTCCATTACTGGCTACTGCGTCTTTGTTGGTGGATATTTGATATCATGGAGAAGCAAGAAACAAAATATTGTGTCTCGCTCCAGTGCAGAATCTGAATATAGAGCTATGACGCAATCCACATGTGAGATTATGTGGATACACTATCTTCTGACTGAAATTGGAGTCAAGCATCCTATTCCAGCAAAACTTTGGTGTGACAATCAAGCCGCTGTCCATATCGCCTCAAATCCAGTATATCATGAAAGAACTAAATATATTGAGGTTGACTGCCATTTTATTCGTGAAAAGATTGAGGAAAATTTGATCTACACTCGCTACATGAAGACAGGAGAGCAACCTGCTGATTTGTTCACAAAAGCATTGAATGAGACTAGGGTTGATTACCTTTGTAACAAGTTGGGCATGATCAATATCTATGCTCTAACTTAAGGGGGAGTGTTGCAAAATGAATGTTGATTTCTTTTTATAATAGAATACATTTGGGGATTCATAGCATAATTATAGGATTTCCTTTTGATTCTTTCCATAGTTAGAACCCTATGTACATGTATTTATATCTTTCACTTATTGGAACAATACATCAAGTAATTCTCCCAAAATACCTTGTTAAGATTACAATAGAGAAGTTGGACAATGAAATGACCTATCAATGCGTTAATGGAATGGCCTGCTGTTCAATCCATTTGATAGGAATGGTTGGTCAGTCCAGTTCCTAGTTGTCTTCAGTATATTTAATTTGCAGCCACTTATGTCAAAAGATTAACAAATGATCCTTTCCTTTTTGATAAATTTAGAAGACATAAAAGACAAAACACAATTTCATGTTTATGTATGCAGATATTAATTCGAATACTTTAAGTAGTTTTAACCTCAATTCCTTTATGTTAATTACAGTATATCACGCGAAATGATCATTAATAGGCAATCGAATCTATTTCCGAACATGATGAAAAAAATTGGGTTTTTTACACATATATACAAATTTTCACCCTTAATTATAAAAAAATAGCAATATTTTATAAATTACAACTCATAGCAATATTTTTTATAGCACATTTTTCCCTTTCCAATTTTTATTCAAAATTCAAGCATTAACATTCATAAAGTAAAAAGCCAGAGAAATGGCATATGACGAAACCCCCACCACCAAAACCTCCGCCACCAACCACCCCATTCGCCACCGAAACCCCACCGCTGGTGCACCCAAATATGAGACCCGACCCTGTTGTGGTTCATCCGAATCTTGTTCCCCTTCTGAACGTAGCAAACAAAGGGAAAACAACAGTGAGCAAAGGGGATTTTGAGAATCTAGGGTGATGACAATTTTTGAATCATTTCACTTTAGAGGGCTTAGTTACAGGGTGATTTTTGTAAGATTGAAATTTTGGTCGAATTATACTTATTGAAGTCTTGCTAAGAAAAAATAATTTTGACTTCAACATAGGCCAATGTAATTTCTCCTTTTCTGGTTCTTAGAATGATGTTTGGTTTGTTTCTGTTTGTACGAAGCATTACTTGCCAAGTCGTAACATTGTGTCATCATGGTGAAAGCATATAACCAGTGGTTGTACATGTAACTACTATGTGTATTGATAATTCAGGGAAATACTTCTAAAACTTCTTTATATATCAAGTGTTGTAGTCGCACCCTTTGTTCACTGGTTGTTTTCAGGGGATTTAAACTGTGAACCTGGCATGTGGCTAGAAATAATTGTTGAAACAGTTTTGAAGTATCAGAGATACAATTAGATATGGAGAAAAATAGTGCAGATACGATGTTGAAGAAGTTTGAAAAAATGCAGATACAACAAGATACAAATGGATACGGAGCAAAAAGTCAAGAAAACAAACCGCTTACTTCTTTTTCAAGTTTGAAACGGTGCTGTAGAAACAGTTGAAACGGTGCAGAAACAGTTAGAAACAGTTGAAACGGTGCAGAAACAGTTAGATACGGTGCTGCAGAAACAGTAGAAATGGTGCAGAAATAGTTAGAAACAGTTGAAACAGTGCAGAAACAGTTAGATACGGTGCTGCAGAAACAGTTGAAATACGGTGCAGAAACAGTTAGAAACAGTTGAAACAGTGCAGAAACAGTTAGATACGGTACTGCAGAAACAGTTGAAATGGTGCAGAATCAGTTAGATACGGTGCTGCAGAAACAGTTCAGATACGGTGCAGAAACAGTTGAGATACGGTGCTGCAGAAACGGTGCTGCAGAAACAGTTGAGATACAGTGCTGCAGAAACAGTTGAAACAGTGCAGAAACAGTTGAGATACGGTGCTGCAGAAACAGTTGAGATATGGTGCAGAAACAGTTGAGATACGGTGCTGCAGAAACAGTTGAAACAGTACAGAAACAGTTGAGATACGGTGCTGAAATAGTTGATACGGTGCAGAAATAGTGAGATTCAACGAGATACATTGAGGATGGACGAGGAAAAGTGAAATTGGAGAAAATGAGAGGAGTAAAAGTGAAATTGGGGGAAATGGTGGGAGGAAAAGTGAAATAGGGAGAAATAGGAGGACCCAAAGTGATAGTGGGAGAAATATAAGCAAGAATGTAAGGGTTTGGTATGTTATGAGAAAATATTGCTATATTTTTGCTATGTTTGAAATTATCTTGTGTTTTCCTCTATATAGGGTAATTTTACTAAAATGTTGCTATGTTTGGTAATTAAGCTCTAAAACTTGTACTTTTATGTAAAAAATCAAAAAAAATTGTAGTAGTACTACTTAATATAACCCATTAACTCCTGCGTTCACCCATCGATACTCAAATTTTGTTCTTTAATTTGAAGAAAATAAACTCGATGTCCTTCTATAGTTTTAGCAATATCATGCCTTAATTTCTTCAATTCTTATCATAACAATACTCATCGACTGTTCTACAACATCTTTCACAAATTCCTGAAAAAATAATGTGTATTATAACATAATTTTCTTTTATTGCCATAAGATTTGTTGTGAAACTGCTATGTTCTATTCCCATTCAATTCAATAGGAGCATCTGTATTGGGTAAAAATCGGCTCGCGATGATTCGCCCCGGTCATGCAAATTGACAACGATCGAGCACGTAACAACAAGCCAAAGAACGAAGCAAATAAGCGGGTCACTGAAGTCACACGTCGAGATCGTCACCGAAGGCGAACCGTAAGCTGAGCTTTGGTGATGTCTACCTCGAGCGAACAACAAGGCCTCCTCACCGAGGTCACATATATGCGCCTCGGTGAATAGCCTCGGTTCCAGCGGCTTTGCAGCGCACTACTTCAGCCCACTAACTCCTCCCATTAATGCCAAGATCGTGGGCCAAAGCATAACTGATAGTGGAGAACGTGGGCAAGGCTCTCATGCCTATAAATAGTACTTCATTTTGTATAACGGGCATCCAGAAATACATACTGAAACTCTGCCCAAATTTGTACTCACTACAATATATTGAAATCAAGTTATTTTTTCGCATTTACATCTATTTCGTGCATTTATTTAGCTTTGATACGAAGTTTTGCTTATATTCAAATCCAAATTCGATTTATAATTCTAAAACTGGCTTAGGCCTATACAACATCATTATTTGTCTATATTCATTTTTCTTTGGGGTTTTCAAGATGGCAATGAATTGTAATAATAGTGAGGTAATGAAGAGCATGGTATCCATTAATCAAAAATAAATCTTAATAATAGTGAGGTAATGAATAGGATAATTGGTTTCGTTAATGTTGCTTCTTTTCATTTTGCTTCATATCAACGCCCAACACGTTTTTATATTCTCATTTATTTCATTCATGTACGTTAGGCAAGTAAAGAGAGCAAATGTGCATTTCATTTTCTCTCCATTATTTCATAATTTAATACAAATTTATGATGGAGTTATCAATTGCAGCTAGGAAAATGACCGAGAGAGGTATTTTAGATGAGGGCCGGCCTTACCATAAAGCAGGTAAGTCATAGGCGTTAGGCCTCACATTTTTAAGGGCTTCTTTTTTATTACTCTTAATATATCATAAGTTATTTTTTTTGCTTCAAAAATAGCATTTTATAGCAAAAGAATATAAAGTTTTAGGTGGTCTTTTCCCCAGAGATACCAAAAAAAATTAGAAAACAAGTATTTGGAGTTGATGAAAAATTATATCTAGAAATTGAAGTTATTATTGCACATATTTCACTCGAAAAAAGTTAAAGTTTTGTGAATGGAGGCAAAAAATTTCACAAAAAACTTGAAAAATTAAACAAAATCACTTTTTAGTTTTCAAAAACTCAATCTTAAAACATTTCATAGGATTCTAAGAATTGATGAAGCAAAATTTCTATTTTTTTAAAAAAAAACTAGTTAGTATTGGAGTTTTTGTACAAAAATTTCCTAATATCTACCTTCTCTTCAAATTAGAAAATAAAATAATATAAACTTGGAAGGTTTTTTTTATTTTTAAAAGAGGCTTCTAGTTAAAGTTTGGCTTTAGGCCACAAAATCTGTCAGACCGCTCCTATTTTAGATTCACCAAAGATGATATGGTATTGCTTAGATTTCGTCAATGAATTAATGGTGATTGGTGATAGAAGGAAATATTTGATCAATAATGTAAGTTGCAGTAAGCTAGATTTCGTTTTTGTGCAGCACTTTTTGATACATGTCAACACCGAGTAAAAGTGCTCAATCTATATAGCGCACATTAATATTGTTGTATGTGCTTTTTCTTGTGCACTATACTAATTTCGTTTTTGTGCAGCACCTTTTTAATCCCATTTTTTTTGTGTTGTATGTGCTTTTTCCTGAAGTCTCCTATTTTGTTCATATAAATCTTCATTTTACAATATTCTTCTTCCAAAATTCTTATATTTATTCATAGCAGGAGCAAGAAGACATGGACAAGCACTATCCAAATACAACGAGTACGAGTATTACCGGGATCATCAAGCTACTATTTTTCATTTGATTTTATTTTTCTTTTCCCTATAGGTCCTTTAATTTTTATTATAATTAGTTTAACGAACTTTGTACTTTTACTTCGAAGATGTTAGAGAAATATCAAAACCAAAATTGTAATTTATATCATGAAAAGTTTTGTGATTTGTATATTTTATGTGTTGGCCTAAATTGAGATAGGAAAACACATCGAATTTGTTTTGGGGTTAATTGATAATTTGCTTGTATCAAGGTTACAATTGAGCTGAGATTGAATTTAAACGAGACAAATGCTTAATAGAATAAAATAAGTGAGGCAAAAAATAAACTAGTAGAGAACGTATATAAAACGAGACAAAGATTAAGAGAAAGAATATAAGTCAAGTGTTGTATTTCTGGATGATGTCTTTGATTACAAAGGGTTCCTATTTATAGTTGGCAAGAAGAATGACATTACAGCCATAATAACTATACTTTTATGGTCATTACTTTACATTTGATCGTGGTCAGCCCATAATCTTCTTCTTAAATGCCTGAACAATGGTCGTCAGTTACAAAGATCTGGCCTCATTTTGATGAGGTGTTGTGCTTACTCGGGGATGTTGTTTCGTGGCGATCGGGCTTGGTTTTGCTTCACCCCGAGATGGTCTTTCGAGGCAAAGGGTTATGCCATCTCCCCTAGTGGAATCGACTTTAGATCGCCTTGAGCCAAGCCTTGTTCCCTCGCTCAAGATCTCGGTGGTTTTTTACCAAATACATTTTATTTGTGTGAGTTTGAACCATTTTTCTCTTTTCCTTCCGAATTAAGCAATCGATTTCTGATAGGCACGAAATCGTATTCTTGACATTTGCAACTTTTTATATTGTCTCTACTTTAAATAAAAAACAATAAAAAGAATAATAATAACAAAAACAAAAAACACATATTCTCTCTGTAAATTAAATATCCGTTGTTCACAGTTGCATGCAAATTGAGTTGCTTTATATTCTTTTTACATTTATTACTACAAATTTACTAGTTGTTAAAAAGGAAGAAATGAAAGCTTTTAAGGCAATGAAGGACGAGGTTAACGAATTTAGTTCTTAAGAGTGTTGATGTCCCTTTTTTCTTCGGTAGTTTATTTTCATTATAGTTTCAAAGAATTTGAAAAGAATGTGATACCACTTACCTTTTATTTCAATTTCTCTAAATTATGTATTACAAATTTATCATGGTTATTGAAATTGCAATTTTAGAATAACCCATTATTGGTAATGGGTAATGGGGCAGTTTTAGAATAACCCATTATTGGAGGTATTAATTGTATTGGTCGATTTCTGTTCGATCACAAAAGAAACAGACTTGGTCGTGCAACAAGACGCCGATTGACTTCGAAGGTGTTGAGATCGGAAAGAAGCTGCTTCGGTTTGGTTTCGTTCGGTTGTGCAATGTTGTGATCGGATAAAATCGAAGACAACGTCGTAATGGATAAGCTTCAACTGATCCTCAATCTCTAAAAAAGCGGAACAGACATGGCGAGTTTAGTGGAATGGATGACAACGTGCAACAGTGGGAAGAGAAACGTGGAAAAGTGGAAGTCTGTTAGGGTTTGGGATTCTCCTCAATTTCAACCTATAAATAGGACCTCACATCTTCATTTTGGGACACGTTCATCTGAGCAACACAATTCCTCCAAAAGCTATTACTTTCTCACCATAAAGCTATTATTTATAAAAGAGTTGTATCTAATCCTCATTATATTGTCAAATTATTGCTTTTAATACCATCAGTGTATTCAAGTTTCGATCACGGCTTGGTTCAAGAGTGAAAGGAGATCTGTTTCCTCCATTGAAGCACCATCCATCGATTCATCAAATACAATAAGCCTTTATCGCTTTCATTGCTTTATTCATTGTTTGCTCGTTTAAATCTATACTAGTTTTGTTTGCAGCATATACTGTTTAACTATTGCATTCAATTTCATCGACTTGCCATCTTTACTAAATCGATAAAACACGATTTATCAATTTGCATCGAGTACGTTGTCGTTATTTTGTCATCACATTAATTGCTATCGAATTGCATTTGCTTATCATCGTATCCGCCGTTATCAACGGTTTCATCTTAATCATTGTCACATTCATTACCATCGTTAGGCTTGTTAACATCATCGTATTCAATTGTAACCGTTCATTTAACTAAAACGAAGTCATCCCATCGTAAACTGTCGTCCTGTGTTTTACTTCGAATTGATCTGTCAATATTTGCATATTGAATTGCTTGTTCAAACTTGACATCGTTGAACGATAGTTGGCATCGAATTTATATTGTTGACACCGAATCTGCATTGTTGACATCGATATTAGAACTGCTTCCGAGCTATAATATCCCATATCACTTAATCAGCTTACGTAAGTTGCATTATTAAACGATCGAATCGAGATATAAAACGGTCGCCTTAGGCTCAACTAAATACAAATTTAATTGTAAAGCCCGATCTATTTTCTGGGGAATACAGTTTGGCGCCCACCGTGGGGTCTAGGCAATCGATTTATTCCGAAATTTGAATCGTTTGATGCTACTTACGTTTACTTTCTTGTCTTAAAATGGCAGACGAACGTAACATCGGAGCTCTGAACGGTCAACAACAGCTCAATCCCAATGACGGGGTTCCTGTTCCGACCAATGTTGAAGCGGTCGATGAGTCTACCAACAACGAGCAGGATCCAACTCATGACGACATTCCTACTGGTTCACAATTGAACGCGCGACAGGCACGGCGTTCGGGTAAGGAACCCACGGTCGAAACTGAGTCAGGGGGTGTAAACGCAGCATTAATGGCGTATTTGAGGAGGCACGATGCTCAATTCGAAATGATACAAGAACAATTGAAGGCACTGTCTAATTCAATCGGAAACAGGGTGCCCACCTCCCCGATCACACCCCCAGCAAGCATTCCGACTTCGGTTCCTCAGGGTGCCGTAACAGGGGGACTTGCAGCGGGGGTCGGATCTGGAGGATCGGGCACGGCCGCCGAAGCTATGGGAGCTCCGGCGTCGGAAGTGAGAATGATGGCTACGATGCAAACCTTGTTGAATGACACAGTCGATAAAAAGTTTGGTGAGATCAAGTCTTTCATGGAGAAGTTACCAGGGGTCCCGAAGTTAACGGACGAGGTCGCTAAAAAATCAATCTCAAAGCGCCCGTTCCCAGCAAGTGCAGCCCCACATCCCATACCTAAAACTTTTAAATTGCCAGAAAGTTTGAGATACGATGGAACCACAGATCCAAGGGATCATATTGATATGTTTTCGGTCGCAGTCCAGGCAAATGATTTGACTTCGGAGGAGATCAATTCGGTCAGTCTTAAAAAAATTTGTGAAACACTGAAAGGAGCAGCGCTGAAGTGGTACCTACAGCTGCCTGAGAACGAGATACTAAGTTTCGATGACATGTCGGCGAAGTTCATTCGATCTTATACAGGAGCGAAGAAGATAGCACCAAGGGTGGAGGACATCTTGAACGTAAGGCAGCGGCCCGGAGAAACTATCAAACAGTTTGTGAAAGGTTCAATGATGAAAAGATTCATATCCCGAATCTCGAAGAAAGGTGGGCTTGTTTAACCTTTGCCAATAACTTGCGCACTGATTCGATCGAGGCATGGAAATTGAAGGACCGTCTCAGGGAGATCGACGCATGGACTTTCGATGCGTTGTATCGTGAGTGTGAACCAAGGATTAGGGCTGAGGAGGAAGAAATGCAGCTAGCCCGAAACAATTATCATTATGATCGGCCAGCAAGAAGGGTTGATAACGACAGACGAGACTACAGGGACCAACGATGGGGCCCTACAGTTTCCATCAAATGGGGAGCAACAACCACGAAGCTGGTAGCTCGAAAAATCAATCAAAGAAGGCCCAGCCAAACACATCCTCGGCTCCGAAAGATCGACCACTGCCTCCAAAAGTGACGGAATACAATTTTTGCATATCGACACCAAATTTAGTAAATCACTTGAAAGGGATGGGTGATAAAGTTGTAAAATTCCCAGGTCGCATAAAGTCAAATCCAAATACCAGGGATGAAACTCTATGGTGTGCATTTCACCATGACTTCGGCCATACAACGGAAGAGTGTAAGGCGTTGAGATACGAAGTGGCCAGCCTGTTAGAAAAAGGTCACTTGGTCGAATTCTTGACTGAGAGAGGACGAAACAATTTTAATAAGAAGAAAGACGATGAGCCGCCAAAGCCTCCCGCCCCCAGGAAAACGGTAAATGTCATTACCGGAGGAGATGGTGTTTGTGGGGTAACTTACACTACAAAGAAGTATGCAAAAGTCTCTTTCACACGAGACAAGCGAACGCGAGGTGACATGACCGATGAGATCGTGTTCGGGGATTCCGATTTCGATGGAAGGATTCATCCCCATCACGACGCACTTGTTGTAACGACAAGGATCGACGATGCCGATGTAAAAAGGGTATTAATCGACGCTGGCATTTCGGTTAATATCATACATGCAAGGGTGGTTGAACAATTGCAGCTGAGTGATAAGATTGTGCCTCGCTCAACAGTATTGTCGGGTTTCAACAACTCAAGTGAAGTAACCGTTGGAGAAATAACGATCAAAACCTATGCAGAAGGAGTGGAAAGTGAAACATCGTTTCAAGTGATAAAAGGCGAAATGGCATATAACGTGATCTTGGGTCGACCATGGATCCACGCTATGGGAGCAGTTCCATCGACCTTACATCAAGTTGTGAAATTCCCTACCCCATGGGGAATTCGTGAGATCAGAGGCGAGCAACAGGCTTCACGAGACTGTTACTCAGTAGCTGTCAAGGAAGGCTTTCGATTGTAGCAATCACAGTTAGTGGAACCCGCGGCCGGAAGCTTCACTTCGGTTCCGTCGTGCGATTCAACGCAGCTACCGGAATCCGAATTCGAAGGCAACTTCGCACAGGTTTCACCATGTAAACTAGTGGGACCCGTGATCGGAAGCTTCACTTCGGTTCCGTCGTGCGCCTTAACGCAGCTACCGGAATCCGAAGTCGAAGGCGACCTCGCACAGGTTCCACCATGTGTGAGAGAGCCGTATAAGCAAAAAGCTGGAGACTCTACGATTGAAGAATTGGAAGAAGTAATGTTATTTGATGACAAGCCTGATCGGAAAGTCTATGTTGGAGCTGAACTAGACAACGAAGTAAAAGCAAGAATCGTGTCCTTCCTCAAGGATAATTCTGATTGTTTTGCTTGGTCCCACGCAGATATGGTGGGAATCGACCCAAAGATTGCCACGCACAAATTAAATGTTGATCCAAAATACCGTCCGGTGAAGCAAAAGAAACGGCCGAATGGAGGATTCCGAAGGAAGGTGATCAACGATGAAGTAGAAAGGCTGCTAGCAAATGGGTTCATTAAAGAGGTGAAATATCCAGAATGGCTTGCAAATACAGTTGTGGTACCCAAGAAAAACGGCAAATGGAGGGTATGCGTTGATTATACCGACCTCAACAAAGCCTGCCTAAAAGATTCGTTCCCATTGTCTCACATCGACAGGCTGATCGATTCCACGGCAGGGCATGAAATGTTGAGTTTCTTGGATGCCTATTCAGGTTATAATCAAATTTCGATGGACCCATTAGATCAGGAGAAGACATCGTTTATCACAGACATGGGGACTTATTGCTATACAGTCATGCCCTTCGGTCTTAAGAATGTCAGCGCTACTTATCAGCGTCTGGTCACCACTATGTTCAAAGATTTGATCGGGAAAACCATGGAAGTTTATATCGATGACATGTTGGTCAAATCTCTTGAGAAGGGAGATCATTTAAGTCATTTGGAGGAGACTTTTACGATTCTGAGGCGGTTCAACATGAGATTGAACCCGGAGAAATGTGCGTTCGGGGTTGGATCCGGTAAGTTCTTGGGATTCATCGTATCGCAAAGAGGAATCGAAGCAAATCCAGACAAAATCAAGGCGATCGAAAGCATCCCTGAGGACTTGACAACGGAAAAAGAAGTTCAACAGCTGACCGGTCGAGTAGCCTATCTCAGCAGGTTCATCTTGAGGTCATCTGAACGATGTCACAAGTTCTTTTCAGTGCTAAGGAAGAGCAAAGGCTTCGAATGGACACCAGAATGCAAAAAAGCTCTTCGGGAACTGAAGCAATACCTTTCCAATCCACCACTCCTGTCAAAACCGATCGAAGGAGAAATGCTGCTGATCTACTTGGCTGTTTCCGACGTCGCTGTAAGTGCTGTCCTCGTTCGCGAAGATGGAGGTAACCAATTTCCTATCTATTATGTTAGTAAAACATTGTTAGATGCCGAAACAAGGTACCCACACCAAGAGAAACTAGCACTTGCACTAGTCACTGCTGCACGAAAATTGAGGCCTTATTTCTAATGTCATTCAATATCTGTTATAACTACATTTCCATTGCGAAATATTTTACATCGGCCAGATCTCTCTGGTCGATTAATGAAATGGGCGGTCGAGCTGAGTGAGTACGACATCACTTACCAGCCTCGTACCGCCATAAAATCTCAAGTGTTGGCTGATTTTGTAGCAGACTTTAGCGCTAATATCTTGACGGAAGCCAAGAGAGAGGAATTGATGATGAGAGATCCAGACCCCGGAGTTTGGGTAATGTATACCGATGGAGCTTCCAACGTAAAAGGAACTAGCCTCGGAATCCTGTTGATAGCACCAACCGATGAGAAGCTCAGGTACGCGATCAAATTACATGCAAAAACTAACAACGAGGCCGAATATGAGGCCCTCGCTGCAGGTTTAAAGATCGCAAAGGACTTGAAAGTCGAACGAATAGACATCAAAAGCGATTCTCAACTGGTGGTAAATCAGATCCAAGGCGATTTCTGTGTTCGAGATCCGAGGATGCAACAATTGCTTGAAAAGGTACAAAACTTTCTAAGTTCTTTTCAGGAGTGGAAAATAGCTCAGATACCGAGGGAAGAGAACATCGAAGCAGACGCTCTAGCAAACCTTGGATCTGCAGCGGCCATCGATGAGAAACTCGATGAGACAGTGGTTCACTTGTTCGAATCTCCACTATGTCGAAGCATCAAAGAGGTAAACAATGTTAATCATACTTGGGATTGGAGGAGCAAGTATTTGTCTTATTTGCAGGCAGGTACCCTTCCCGGTGACAAAAAGTCTGCCCGATCACTTAAAGCCAAAGCGGCGAGATATTGCCTCCAAGAAAATCAACTCTACAGGCGAATGTTTGGTGGCCCTTTGGCAAAGTGTGTGGGGCCGGACGGAACAAGTTATGTGCTGAAAGAGGTTCACGAAGGCGAGTGCGGCAATCATTTCGGCAGCAAGTCATTGGTTCGGAAGATCATAAGAGCTGGATACTATTGGCTAACGATCGAAGATGATGCCAAGGAATTCGTCCGCAAATGTGACAAGTGCCAACGATTTGGAAATCTCATACATCAACAGGCAGAACCACTTCATTCGGTCACGTCACCGTGGCCATTCATGAAGTGGGGAATGGACTTGGTCGGGCCGCTTCCAACAGCGCCCGGTGGGGTAAAATTTATCTTAATTCTTACGGATTATTTTTCTAAATAGGTGGAAGCTATTGCTTTGGCTAAAATTCGTGAACAGGAAATTATCAAATTCATTCACCAGAATATCATCTGTCGTTTTGGGATCCCGAAAGAGATCACATGCGACAATGGTAAGCAGTTTGTGGGGAGACGAATCACAGCCTTCTTCGAAAAGTGGGGGATCAAGCGAATTGCATCAACACCTTATCACCCCAGTGCAAATGGACAGGCTGAGTCTTCCAACAAAACAATACTTGAGTATTTGAAGAAGAGCATGGATGATTCAAAAGGCAACTGGCCGAACGAACTCCCCGGAGCACTGTGGGCTCATCGGACAACGGTGAAACACAGCACCGGGGAGACACCGTTCTCACTTGTCTACGGAACAGAAGCGCTGATACCGGTGGAAGTGGGAGAACCCAGCCTTCGGTTCGCCCACTCTACCGAGGAAGCCAACGAAGAAGCCATGTTGATAGATCTGAACTTGGTCGAGGCAAAAAGGGACATGGCATTTGTTCAAATACAAGCACAGAAGCAAAGGGCGGAAAACAACCTCAACAAAAAACTCAGGTATCGATCTTTTAATGTAGGTGATTACGTGCTAAAGATCAAAAGACCGAAGAAGGATGAGCCCAACGAAGGCAAACTAGGAGCATATTGGGAAGGACCTTTCCGTGTCAAGGCAGTGGTCGGAAAAGGGTCATACCAACTTGAAACAATGGATTCCAAACCGGTGGACTTCAATTGGAATATCACACAATTGAAGAAATACTATTTTTGAGGTTCTGCGGTATCAATCTTCACCCTTTACTTTTACTTCGCAATTTTCATTATTCCTCCATCGGAAGAAACTGTTTGATCGATTATTTGATACTAACGCTTTTAGATGATAGGCATAGTTGGAGTCGAATGATGACAAACATCACCCACGAACACTTGAGCTCAAAACGCTCCGATCGGGGTCGATAAGTCTGACGAACACTCTAACGTGGTCTTCATCTATAACGAGTTTTCTTGGCTTTTGTCTCCCAATGATTCCGTTTCAGGTGTCAAAGTCGAGAACCAGTGTTCGCCTACTCATTCTTCGCACCCAAACACTGGGGGGGATGGAGTTAGCATGAGGGTCGTCGGCAGATACTGGGAACTGCCCTAGAATCGGGGACTTTCGATCGGAAAATGAAACGGAATCGATTGAAGACAACACTGGGGACTCGTTCAAAATTCGACAGAAGTTCCAACGTTCACTCGAACTGGGGACTCATTCAAAATTCGACTAAAGCTTCGTCGTTCACCTGAACAGGGGACTCGTTTGAACTAGAATTTTCAACGCAATCCAAAACCTAGATGTTTTTATCCGAAGTCGAGAGTTGTCAGTTAAAACTCTTATGTAAACGATCCAATAGTGATCAAAAAGTCTGTGCCTCACGGCCGCATCTTGTAACCGATCGAATCTTACGATCCAGAATGTATCAAAGGCCCATTAGCGGTCTACTTCAATAATATACAACACTTTGGTTATACTCATTCTTTACATTTGTTCGATTTATGCGATCGTTCCAAATATTAACCAGATTTTACGTCTAAGTTTTTCACCAAGTGTTAAATTTTCCATTCCGAACTCATGAAAATGTTCGAAGAGTGCATTACGTGAAAATGAGACGTCATTCCTTACTACGCACTAAGACATTGGGCCCCAATCATTTCATTCGACGAATATCGTTGAACTTCAAATTTTTCGAACGATTAAAATATCTTCGAGAAGCAAAGACAATACATCAATTATAAAAGCGATTTCATTCATAAAAAGTCATATATACATGGATGGAACTTCCAACTTCAAAAACGATAATACAAAGAAGCAAATCATTCATCGGCATCTCCATCAGAGCCTTCATCGGAGGAACTCGCTGGGAGACCAAGATCTTCACGAGCCAATCTCACGATGGCAACTGCTTCGTTCAACTCGGTGGGAACATCGACAGCTCGGTCTAACATCTCCCTAAGGACGTCGCGCCTTGATTCAGCAAGGATTAAATCCTTTTTCTTGTCAAACTCTTCTTCGAGGTCGCGCCTTAGGATGGTAGACTCCTTCTGAAGTAGCAAGTTCCTCTCCGTTAGACTGTCAGCTTCAGCCTTTAGTTCGTCATTGCTTCTACGGAGAGCAATCAACTCTACGAACTGATCGGCCAACTCTCTGTCTTTGCTCTCCAGAATAGAGTTGAGTTCGGCCATCTTCAGATCAGAATTGGCTTCGTGATCACTTAGTTGTGCGTTCAGAGCCCGAATCTGGGATTCCAACTCCGATTGACGAAGAGCGTGTTCATTCGTGCTCTTGTCGAAGTTGGCTGAAAGTTCAGCGTTCTTGGTCTCTGCTACCTTAAGCTTCCGATGTAACTCCTCCCCCGCCGAAGTAAGATGAACGATCTGCTCATTCAAAACTTTGGCCCCATCTTGAAGTTGGCGAATCCGATCGGCAGTCTCGATCGCCATTATGCAGTTCTGAAAACAAGCAACAGTTGAAGATCGTGAAGTTTATGCAAGTTTATGCAATCTATACAAAGTTGTGAAAAAAGAAACTTACCCTAAAAGCACCGAAGGAAATCTGTGAAGGCAAACTCAGATCCTCGTGCGTATTCAGCCGAGCCTGCTCCATTGGGCCCATGACATCGAACAAATAATTCGCCAACCGCCTTGGGCATCTGAGCAAGTTGACATTGGGTGGCACTTCAATCGTAAGCGATCTGACACCCCTTTGCTCAGATTCGCCCAAGGCGGCAAAAGCAGCAGCCTCTTCGCCCCTAGGAAGAGGCACAATCGGATCGGCATGATCCACACTGAAAAACGATGACCCTGTCTCCTCATCGAATTTGGACTTTGCCGTCGCAATCGACCGATCCAAAACTGGTGCTTTCCCCTTTGCTGGGTCCCTCTCCTCAAGTTCACGATCGAGGGCTTCTATCATCCCCTCTTGATTTTCAAGGGCGGCGTCTAAGGAAACAAGAGCACCTTCCCTACTAGGCAAGCCTCCCGAACCTGAATTAGCGTCTTCGGCGATAGGGGGAAGGCGATAGTCGTCCACGGAAAGATCTCCTTGTTCGGCCACTTTAAGCTGAATGGCCGTTTCTTGGAGCCTTTCTTTAGCTGGCCTCTTAGGGCGCTTCACCAGTTGATCAGACCCTGACTCTTCCCCAGCTTCCTCCCCTTCGATGTCAATAACCGGGGTCACTCTTTCGGCGGCTTTCGCCGCTGCGATCGCTGAACTCGTTCCAGCGATCACATCCTCTATAGTTTGGGATGCAGCCGATGAGCTCCCCCCTTGCCCTTTTTCGACCACCACTACCTTGGGCAAGTACTTGTTCCTCAATTCTTGGAACGATTTCTTCTTTTTCTTCGGGGGAGGAGCGTCATCGGGTTTTTCCCCACCCTCCGGCTCAGCCTCTTCGTCGCTTGGCTCACCTCCAGCACCGGTGATACCTGAGGAAGCATTTTCTAATTATTGAAAGGCATCAATAAAACCGAAGTCATAAATACAAGGACAATCCAAATTTACCATGGTTTTTAGCCTTGAGTGTTTTCAAAGCTGCGACTGGCTTCCAAGCTCTTTTGTCATTGGTCGTCTTGTCGAGTACCCTTATCAGCAAGGGTACGATGTCGGCAACCTGATCGAACTCAACCGCCTCAGCTGAAAATTTTTGGAACTGTAAGATTGTGGTCTTAAACTCATTCAAAAAGAAAACGAATGAACGAAATACTTACGAGTTCGATTCCAGACACTTGGTAACAATTCCTTTCCAGGATCGGTCAGCTGCTCCGTGGGAATAAAAACAAAGCGTTGATCCCATCCCCGGAGATCGTCATCGTTGTCAGAGATCAAGGCCCGTTGACCTCGTTTAGCCAAGTTTATCACCCCTCCTTTGTAAACTCGAGGGGAGTATATGTTGAGAAGATGGCGAAGTGTCAGCTCCACTTCCGCCACCTCTGCGATGTACCGCATGATTATGATCGTTCTCCATATCATCGGAGAAAGCTGCCCAAGGCAAACTTTGTACATTCTACAGAATTCTTCGATGATGTTGTCGACTGGGAGAGAAAATCCGATGGTAAATGGATAGGTCAGCACTACGGAATGATCCTCGATGTGAGTCGCCAACGTTGACTTACTTGGAGGGCACATCACGTCGATGTCACCCACTTTCCAACCGCATTCCTCTCGAACCCGAGGAATCGCCTCCGGCGTGATTGCACAGTAAACTGAGTCGATCGGAATATTCTTCTTTTTCCTCTGCTCTGTTTCATTTTGAACGCTGATTTTGCAGTCGTTCTCGAAAGTGAATCTCTTGGGAAGAATTTCCGACCACAATTTCTTGGGACCATAGTTTTTCACCTTCATCTCTTTCCGTTTCTTCCCTTTCTTATCTGCTGAGGGGTCAACAATGGCGGAAGCTTGCTCCACCACCGCACCGGACTGCGGTGGAGCCGTGGCAGCAACTGCCGTAGTAGAGGTGGTATCAGCCTCAATAATGTTTTGTGAAGAGGTAGACATTGCTAAAACGCGAATCTGTAAAACAAAGCTTTTAAGAAGATTTGAAGCAAAAACAGCAAGAATCAACAAATTGAGTGAAAAATTTCTGGAATTTGAAGAAGTTTGCAAGCGTTTTTCTTGGAAAAGTTTTCAGAAGTTGTAAAGTGTGAGTTGAGACAAGTATTTATAAGGAGAGAATCATCATTGCCTTGGGAACCGTCGAAAAATGCTGCCCGTACGATTCCTGACATGTGTGGTGATGGGAAGTTGATACGACGTTTTGACATTTCAAAATAAAGGGACACAAACGCGCCACGTGTTTTCCCGCTAAAAATTCAAGCCACTTGCCAAAAGCTTTACGAACACACTTGGCAAGCGGGGGGACTATCTGTATTGGTCGATTTCTGTTCGATCACAAAAGAAACAGACTTGGTCGTGTAACAAGACGCCGATTGACTTCGAAGGTGCTGAGATCGGAAAGAAGCTGCTTCGGTTTGGTTTCGTTTGGTTGTGCAATGTTGTGATCGGATAAAATCGAAGACAACGTCGTAATGGATAAGCTTCAACTGATCCTCAATCTCTAAAAAAGCGGAACAGACTTGGCGAGTTTAGTGGAATGGATGACGACGTGCAACAGTGGGAAGAGAAACGTGGAAAAGTGGAAGTCTGTTAGGGTTTGAGATTCTCCTCAATTTCAACCTATAAATAGGACCTCACATCTTCATTTTGGGACACGTTCATCTGAGCAACACAATTCCTCCAAAAGCTATTACTTTCTCACCATAAAGCTATTATTTATAAAAGAGTTGTATCTAATCCTCATTATATTGTCAAATTATTGCTTTTAATACCATCAGTGTATTCAAGTTTCGATCACAGCTTGGTTCAAGAGTGGAAGGAGATCTGTTTACTCCATTGAAGCACCATCCATCGATTCATCAAATACAATAAGCCTTTATCGCTTTCATTGCTTTATTCATTGTTTGCTCGTTTAAATCTATACTAGTTTTGTTTGCAGCATATACTGTTTAACTATTGCATTCAATTTCATCAACTTGCCATCTTTACTAAATCGATAAAACACGATTTATCAATTTGCATCGAGTACGTTGTCGTTATTTTGTCATCACATTAATTGCTATCGAATTGCATTTGCTTATCATCGTATCCACCGTTATCAACGGTTTCATCTTAATCATTGTCACATTCATTACCATCGTTAGGCTTGTTAACATCATCGTATTCAATTGTAACCGTTCATTTAACTAAAACAAAGTCATCCCATCGTAAACTGTCGACCTGTGTTTTACTTCGAATTGATCTGTCAATATTTGCATATTGAATTGCTTGTTCGAAC
Source organism: Petunia x hybrida (assembly GCA_037355625.1). NCBI lineage: Eukaryota > Viridiplantae > Streptophyta > Magnoliopsida > Solanales > Solanaceae > Petunia > Petunia x hybrida. The sequence continues at coordinate 694,481 of JBBBVM010000664.1, read as the reverse complement.
TTGACATCGTTGAACGATTGTTGGCATCGAATTTATATTGTTGACACCGAATCTGCATTGTTGACATCGATATTAGAACTGCTTCCGAGCTATAATATCCCATATCACTTAATCAGCTTACGTAAGTTGCATTATTAAACGATCGAATCGAGATATAAAACGGTCGCCTTAGGCTCAACTAAATACAAATTTAATTGTAAAGCCCGATCTATTTTTTGGGAAATACATTAATTACTGTATATAGTAATTAATGGAGAAGCGAAAGGTTAGAATCGCCTTTAAATTATAGAACTTTCTGACTTGTCCAAGTTCTCCATTTTGAGCTTCTACTATGAATTTGGTATGTCAATATGCAGATACCAGAAGTAGGTTTTAATTGTCAATACATTGTGCTATATATGCCCATCTCTTCTAAGGCCACCAAGTCAATATACAATGAGACTACTTTGATACATGAAACGAAATATGTTCTTGGATTTTATCCTCATGTCTTTTCTCATTTTCTGTGATGAGAGGAACTCATGTTAGTAAGAGTTCATCGGCTCCCATAATATTCATCCCCTAAAGTGCTTGGTGGATTATATTCACATAAATTTGATATCCTTTGTTGTCAGCTTTTTAACATTATTGTAGACGAAAAGATATTTTTCTTCCATATGATTTTTAATCTTCTACTATCCAAAATAAAACAAGGCACAATGGAAGATTTCGTAAGTTTTGTCCTCCTATAGAGAATATAAATATTTGTTTTTATTATTGTCATCTATTTGTTTGTAAATAATTTTAGAATTGTTATCGAGGAAATACATCGAATATGTTTAGACAAAGATGAAAGATTATTTTTGACCAAAAAAAAAAAAAAAAAAATAGATGAAAGATCATTGTCCCTCTGCTTTTGCTTTTCATATGGTATATTTTAAACCATAACAACTTTTGCCGAAAGAAAATAAAAAAAAGAGAGAATTGTTGGACAAAATTAGTTGGAAGAGGACTTAACTGGATTGGCCTTCTGCAGCCAACTTCTTAAAGGAAGGGTCAAAGCCATTAATCAAAAGCTTAAAGACAAGTGTATTACATGCAAAGAAACCATCGACTACTGTGCCTCTCCATACAAATTGCAAATGAATCCTAATTATCTTGGGATTCCATTTTCTGTGCATCAATGTGCGATGAAGTAGCTGGATATAAATTTTAATAAGGGGATTCAGTAAGTGTTATGTATACAATTTTCTTAATTTATATTTTAGTACGATCTTTTTTACTTTTTCTACCAAGTAAATTGCTTATTCCATGCAACTAAAAACCCGGGTTTTCTAACGCTATCGTAATACGAATCTTATTTTGAAAGAGAGATTAATAAAGTTGATAGGAGTTTAATTTCACAAAAGGTTAAATGATTTATAATTAAAAATAAGGATAGATGTGAAAATAGTTGTAGATATTTGAGCTTTGTTATTCTTAATTTGGGGAAGAAGGGTGTAAGTAACAAATTTCTCTTTGGTAACATTGTAATTTTTCCTTATCTTTATTTCTTATCCTTTTTTTGCCTTCTCTTCCAAATTTTAAACTATGCAGGTTTGTTTTTTTCTTCGTATGGGTGCATTTTTTGTTTGTTTTTCATTTTTAGAGAATGATATGAATGGAGGAATAACACGTAACTGTCATTATTTCCTTAACCGATCGAGCATATTTTGAGCTAGGAATAACATTTTATGTTTTTATAACTCATTCAGTAAGAAAAAAGTAACTAGAGTAAGTAAATGAAGTAATCTCTGTTGAAATGTACCTGGCTAACTTTTCTTTAAGAGTAAAATTACATTTCGTCAGACAAATATTAATTCATACCCTACTTGATTTTCTCCAACAATGTAATCTAATTATCTAATATTATATTGTACTAACATAAAAAATATTGAGTCAAGTATTACAATAAGAGTTGATAAATTTGACCATGAAAGTCAAATTGAAGTAGCGCAATAAATGAGAAAGATATCATTTTCGGCATAAACATTTAGAATTCCTCTAGATTATGCTTCTTCTTCTTCTTCTTCTTCTTTCTTTTTTTTTTCTTTTTCTTTTCCTATCTAGATCATGCAAATTAGATCAAACTTATAGAGGTTTGACTGATTAAATAATTAAATTTTTTGGTCTTTTCTTTTTTCCTCTTAAAATTTACATATTTGAGAAATTAATCTTTGGAATTATAAATTGGGATAATTATAAAATGGCCAGTCAACCATCTCACCCATTACTTTTCAATAGCTCTTGCTTTTTGTAGCAAGTATACAACAAACTAATACATACAAAAGATGTCATAGTGTCTACAAATAGTCTCTTTATGTATACATAGTGTCTACGTTCTATTGTACGGTGTATACAGTCAGTTTTCTCAATTATAAACAATGTATACACTCACTTTTTCAGTTATATTTAGTATACACACACTTTTTTAATTGTGTATACATATTTTAATATAATAAAATTGTGTATACATCTAATTTTCCAAGTTCCAACAATAAAATGAAAATGAAAAAGAGGAAATCCCGGCGCAAAGAAGAAGTAGTCTGGCAGAGGGAAGCAGCAGTCCGTTGGAGGAGCCAGACGAAGGAAGCAAAGCAGACGCCATAGGGAAGTAGTAGTCCGACGAGGAACCTGACGGAGGAAGCAAAGCAGACGAACTAGACAGAGGAACAAATATGTTGTAGCGGTGGTATCTTCGCCAACGACTTCGGGGGAAGGGGAGATTGGCCGGTGGCCGGAGGGAAGAGAGACGAAAGGGGCGACGCTGATGTGAGAGGACAAGACTAAAAAATTGTAAAATTTGGGTGGCTACAAAAAGTTAGGAGGAGTAGTTTGATGCTTAATTTGAATTAATTTTCTAAAAAAGGGTTAAAAAAGTATATAAAGGGTGTTGGTAGTTATGTAGTGTTTTTTCCCCTTATAATAAAATTGGAAGCTAAAATACTATTTACCGCCAATTTATATAAAACCATAAAAATACAAAAAATCTTAAACGATATAAATTTTTAATCTAATCCTGATGCAACACTATTTACCGGCAATTTATATAAAACCATAAAAATACAAGAAATTTTAAACGACATAACTTTTTAATCTAATCCTGATGCATATAAAAAATTTTCAAATATTATTAAAAGGTGTCATACGATAAATGATGTTTTGCCATCTTTAAATAAAGGTCTAAAATTGCAAGTTCTTATGCCATGTCACAGCCGTACTGATCATTAAGTTAGATTTTTTATTTTATTAAAATAAACTAAAAATATATCAAATCTAATCAAATATAATTATATGCATAAAACTATAAATAAAATTTTATGTATAAATATATAAAATTAATTAAAGTTTAAAAACATAAAGTTGACCTTAATTCTTGAGGTGGCATCAGTATTTTTCAAAGTTCCAACCTATTAAAATAGTATCAATGCTGCTACTGTAAGTCGAAACTACAATGCTTCAAGAGTATAGTGCTTTCGGCAGTTTTAGATTGCGAACTCCCTTAAATATTCTCCTTACGAAAAGTTAAAGATTTTGTTGTAGAAGGTCTTCACAGACTATTTTCGTTCGTCTTGTAAATTTTATTTATTTTTTTATAAAAGTTTAATCTCTTCTTAGATTCATGTCGATTTAAGTATTTTATTTTTTGAACTTTGATTTAGTTATAACAGTATATAAAACAATCAAGTATCTTTTATTTTGAAAAAGTAAATAAACATGAGTTTAACAATCGACATAATGTAAATAATTGTCTAACATTTTATTTTATTCATTCTTATCCACTCTCTGATACTGTTGTTCTAAACTTGGTTGTTTGAAGTTCTTCACTGTCACATATTATTAATGAATCATTTTAGGCACTCATCGCCAAATATTCAATTGAATATGATATAATTATTATCTCTAATATCATTGACTAAAGTAAACATTAATGTTTATTCCGGTTAGTCATTAAAACCATATAAATTTTGCAACAAAAACAAAAAATTATTTTTCAATATACAGTTATTATATGCCAAACAAAATTTTGTTCTTGGGATAGTTTTAGATAATGTTTGTTAAAAAAATATCGAAAATTAACTGAACCGTACCGAAATCGAACATGAACCAATATGATTGGGTAGGTTTTAAAAGTTTAAAATTTGATTATACCTACTAGAATTATTGAAAAATTAATATGATATAATTTTTTAAAATAACCGACAGAACCGAACTAATGGCATGAATGCGTATATTATAGACCGGACATGTATTTGTTGTTTATGGGTAAGCGACTACTTAGGTTAATTTTTTTAAAAAAGAAAAGAAAAATGAGAAGCTTGCAAAGGAATGAAACACAAGCACCAAGAAACATCTGACAAAAGAATGTACGCGTACTTATTACTTCAGGTGACTGATTTATTCTTGTTTCTTAATCCTTTACCACAAACATAACCTTTTGTTACAATAATGACTCGGCATGGTCCTGTCTCTTAACAAATGGCAAAGCCAAGATTTTTATTATAAATACAATGGCTTTTCTTGATTTTGAATATAACAGTCGATAGCCCTTTTAATTTCTTGTGTTTTTTTTCATACAATGGCCACATTCTTGAAAACCCATTTGAAGGAAAGAAGTGGCAATGGTGAATTCAAGAAAACCCCTTCTAAAACCCCCATTTGGTACTCTAATGAAACTGGAATATACAATAGTAAACACCCTTCTATAAAATTGCCAGATGACCCTTTTCTTGATGTTGTTTCCTTCATTTTTTCACACAATCATGGTGGAGTTTCAGCTCTTGTTGATTCCTTAACTGGCATTTCAATTTGTTATTCAGAGGTTTATTCAATGGTTAAGTCCATAGCTAGTGGTCTTCACCAAAGAGGTGTTTCACAAGGTGATGTAGTTTTAATTCTACTTCCAAATTCCATTTATTTTCCTATTGTTTTGTTAGGTGTTTTGAGTCTTGGTGCAATTTTTACCACTATGAATCCCTTAAGTAGTTTGTTAGAGATAAAAAAACAGGTTCTTGATTGTGGTGTGAGTTTTGTTTTTACTAATGATGATAAAGTTGATAAATTGGCTACATTAGGCTTACCTGTTATAGGGGTGCCAGAAATTTTGGTTGGTAGTTCTAATGGTAGTGAAAGTTGTGTCTTTTATGAGTTTATTTCTTGTGATCCTAATTTGGTTCCGAGGCGTAAAATAAGGCAAGAAGATACAGCGGCGATTTTGTACTCGTCGGGTACTACTGGCTCTTGTAAAGGTGTGATCTTGACTCATGGGAACTTTATAGCCATGGTGGAACTTTTTGTGAAGTTTGAAGCTTCACAGTATGAATGGTTGAGTACTGAGAATGTGTATTTGGCTGTTGCGCCAATGTTTCATGTGTATGGACTTTCTCTTTTTGTGATGGGATTGTTGTCGTTGGGATCTACGGTTGTTGTCATGAGAAGATTTGATGCTGACGAGATGGTGAAAGCTATTGAAAGATATGGCGTCACTCACTTCCCCACGGTCCCACCATTATTAATGGCATTGATTAGAAGAGCAAAGGGTGGTGCTGCGAGCAGTATGAAGAGCTTGAAACAGGTTTCATGTGGTGCAACTCCAGTAACCACGAAACTCATTGAAGACTTTGTAAGCACTCTCCCCAATGTTGATTTCATTCAGGTATGTATCCTAAATCATTGGCTGTCAATTAGATGCACCTTAAACCATATATGACAAGGTAGCTACCATTTTTAGCAGTAGACAAAGTTGGTTGTTAGTTCAAAGTAGATGAAGTCTTTACCTTATGCCCTTTAATCTTCTTTCTTTTTTTCTTTTTTTTTTTTTTTTTTGGATGAGATCAAATTATTGCTCTCATCTTTTAAAGCATGCATTAGGAAAAATTCAATTGGCTTGTATGATGTTAGCTATAGATATGGTCTAATCGAAGCATTTATCTATTTGAACCCTTCAAAAATAAACATTTGTTTCTTCTTCTGATTCTGCTGCCTGTCAGCCAATTTGAAACGTGTTAAAAATTTATGTTGGAAAGGTTGCAAATTTCATTACTTATCTGGAAAAATGGAGGTGACTGCAAAATTATCTGTGGTATGTTTTACTTTCAGTTTTCAGAAACATATGTCATAATTTGTTGTCCAGGGATATGGCATGACTGAGTCAACTGCTATTGGAACACGTGGTTACAATACTGAAAAGCTTCGTAATTATTCTTCGGTAGGGCTTCTAGCTCCAAACATGCAAGCCAAAGTTGTGGACTGGATCACAGGTTCACCCTTACCTCCCAACGGCATGGGTGAGCTCTGGCTTCGTGGACCTGGCATAATGAAAGGTAATTAGTTTCTATCTGAAAATATTGAAATGTTGTTTATGCTATTAAACCGTCGGAGAATTCTTAGCGTGCAGATTGTGTAACAGATTTTCTGGTATATAACATCCTTAGTTGTGGATGAAAAGCTGTGAAATCATTAATCTTTGTTTCTAATTTTCGCAATTTTTTTTTCTGGTGGATTACAGAAATCCATAGAGCTAGATGTGAATTGGAACGCTAGTTCCAACTGTATGTGTTGTATTGACTTTTGCTATTCGCTCTCTAAGCTAGTTTAAGAACTTTAGATTTGGCACTTCAATTTCCAGGATACTTGAACAATATAAATGCTACTAAGTCAATGATTGATGGCAATGGTTGGCTCCACACTGGTGATATTGCTTATTTTGATCAAGAAGGATATATTTATGTGATTGACCGGCTGAAAGAGATTATCAAATACAAGGGCTACCAGGTAAATCTTTCAATTTCTTGTTTTGGATTTCTCCATTGGTCAATTCTTTTCTGTCTCCCATGTCTGAGTAGCTTATCAGAGCATTTACTATTAGTGCTCGTCATATTAATTCTATCATTCTTTTATATTGTGGTTGAGTTTGATAGATGAATTCCTCTTGCTGTATACCATTATGCAGATAGCTCCTGCTGATTTAGAAGCTGTCTTGGTATCAAATCCAGATATCATTGATGCTGCAGTAACAGGGTAAGCTGACCACCACTTAAGATAATTTGAACACAGTTTTGTATTTCATCCTCCATCTATGCCATTTTGAGGACACTAAGCTTCATTGTGATAGCTACGTAATATCCTTAGTTTCATCCTTTTTAGTTTTTAAAGATACCAGTTTATGACCAAAATGGAATTAATTGTTCTATTACGGAAGTTGGGATCGCACACGCTCCTCAGATGAGAATGTCAAATATGAAAATTTGACTCTCACTTGAAAAAGTGGATGCCAGCATCTAATGTCTAGTAGAAGCTCAAGGGCGGGAAATCTTATTTTTCAGTCACATTTCACAGTTCCTTCATGTCGTTAACTGTATAGTGAACTTTGAATTGGAATTGGCAATAGATGCTCTTGCTTGAGTTACAGAAGAAATTTTATTTCTTGCTGCTAAAATCAATTTGGCTCAGAGTATATATGGACACATCTTTTCGGTGTCTGATGTATTAAGTTATTCTTTCATCTTTATGTACCTAGGTTGAGTATTGTCACTGATCTATACATTTCTGAAAGTTACTGATTCATGAAAATTGTCTGAACATACCCAAAGGAGAATTTCCTTTACGGGGATAGTACGAAACATATTGGACTACAATTCCGACACTTGCTAATAGTTGGGTTTCCGAGTTCTCTTAATTTTTTCTTGAAAAGGTTGTATTAAGTAGTAGCAACAAGTGCACAGTAAAATTTCATCAGTTGCTGAAGATGTTGGAGGAAATGCCAGTTAATATACTCCTCCTTGATTGCTTAGCACCAATTGTTCCATGCTGATCTATGAAGGGTTGCATTGTATCATTTGTTTATGCCACTTTTAGCATGGTCTCTTGGAGCTCATCCACTTCGTCGTTATTCAATTGTTCAGAGCCAGAGATGAGGAAGCTGGAGAAATTCCAGTTGCATTTGTCGTCAAAAGAGATGGGTGTGCACTTTCCGAAACAGATGTGATTCACTTTGTTTCCAAGCAGGTAATTGGCACTTCTCTCCTGTACTTCCGTTTATTCTTTTGCTTCATCTTGCAGCAAGTCATGTCTCTCTGGTAGTATGCCATATCTCTTTTTATGATTCTCAAGAATACATGCATATGGTGCATCTGTATTGCTAATAGCTCTGCGTTTTATAACAGGTCGCACCATACAAGAAGGTTAGAAGGGTTCACTTCAGAGCATCAATACCCCGGACTGCAGCTGGAAAGATTCTTAGAAAAGAGTTGAGAAACTTTTTAACTTCCAAATTATAGGACCTCTTTATCAACTGACCAGCTTAGAGTTGCCCAACAAAGTTCGCACACTGGTAAAATGAAGAAGAAACTAATAGTAGATGAAGACATTTTTTTTTTTTTTTTTTTTGTTTTCTTGTAGATGCAATTACATATTGGGGGAAATAACAGATGCCCTTCATAGTATGTACTACAATCTTAATCAATCTTTTGATTTCATTAGCTCTAGTGGCCATTTATCTCTGTCAAAATGTATCAAGTTGCCTTAATCCAGTATGTTGATTTCTGATCTCTGTCTGATGTGAGAGATATCATTTATAAGAACTCTGACCCTATGCGGTAAAAACTTATCTGCACTTGGTGTTTACACCCAATATAGTTAAACTAACCATTCATGACAAACCAAGGTATATTAAGAACTCTATTTCAAATTAATAAAAAATTATAAAAAGAACAAATTAAAATCCTAATACTGTAACTTGGGGCTGCCATTTACCGTAAGCTTTGTTTCTCTTATGCTTTTCATTCTTCTTCTAGAGTTCTAGCTTAATTCCCTAGTTGTGCCATTTTTCCTCATTCTTAATTTTATCTTCTCAACTTAAATTGTCGAGACAAATTTTGTAGAAAATTAGTGATGATTAATGCCCGAACATTTAAGTTTGATCACATATTACTAATTTTTTAATGTGTAAAAGTCTGTTGGAAATCTTTAACATGTTAACAAAGCATAGAAACTCTACCAAGTCCGTTCAATTTGTAAATCCTCCAAGGCTTTATTGTATTTAATAAAGTTACTAAAATGTAAGTACTTACCAATTTTATTTTCCAAATTAAGTTTAATAATAATTTCATGACATGTAACAATTTGTAAATCGAAGGAAGTGCTTCTTTCTTAGTAAGTGATTGCTAAGTTACAAGTTACAACATAAGCTCGTATCGGCCAGTAATGGCCTACAATTGGGACTCCAAAAGTAACATGAATTCATTGGAAGAGATAACGAAGAATAGCAGGCTTAGCAGCAAATTAAGATTATTATTTATGTCAAATGCAAAATAAATGATGTAAATTATGGTTAAGTGCTAATAAATCTAGTTAAATAAAGGAAAATGTATCGTTTATTTATTGGCCGGGTTTAAAACTTGGTGTGGGTAAGTTTTTACCATGCCTAAGTGAAAGAATCAAGAAGGAAATATGAACAACTCTTAGAATGTGATGAGATGGTTGAGATTTCTTCGCCCTTAACTAGAGGTCTTGGGTTTGAGCTTGGAATGAAAAAGGTCTTTTGTTCGAGAGTGCTTTACCTATTTAGTAGATTTATTCAACACAATCTTAAATTAGTTTTGAATACCAAATGAAATATATACTCGATCTGATAATACAAAGACCTTCAGTTTGATTTTGAAACCATATCAGCATTGTTTTCTCAAGGATGATGCGACAACACTCCTTGCTATTATTAGTTGATCCTTCTATTCTATGGATTACCATTTCTTACAAGATTCATTCATCAACTACAAGTTTATCCAAGTAACTAGTCAAATGAAAAAAGAAAAAAAAAAAAGAAAAAGACCAAGAAAATCAAGTAGACGAGAATGAAATTTTCATCTTCTAAGTACGTTCTTACGACTTACTTTTATTTTAGCTTTTCTCCTTTTGGGGAAACTATTTTTAGGAGAAGGTGAAAATTCAAGGAGTATTGGTCAGATACGTTTTAGAAATTTTAAATTGGGAAAAGAAAAAGGTTAAAGTATTGATAAATAAGGAATAAGTTAAATGAAGATTGCACAAATATTGTTAAGTAGTAGAAATTGCAATTACAAATAAAATAATACTGGAAATGATCTCCTACATCTACTTATTACCATTTAAATAGAAGAAAGTGATCAACAAAATCTCCTATGTTAGGAGTATTTTATTAGTGTTTTATGAAAATGTTATAGAATAATATTTGTAGAGGATCACGTAACCAAATCTTTGATTAAGATGTTAAGCCCCCAATAATAATTTAATAAAAGAAAGTTCAATTATTCAATAAAGACAAAAGAGGTAACTAACAAAACTAACTATACTTTTTGTAAGAAAACAAAGAGTCACACTCTTGTAGTATATATGTGATGGAGGAAGATTTGGAAAGAATAAGAAATCATCTACTCATGTCCACACAAATTTGTCACTTGCCCAGTTCAAAAAATGGCTCCACATTTTTCCCAACTACATTCTTTTCTTTTCAAGAATTCCAATGGCAACAGCTTCAGCTGTTCCAAAGTGTTTACTTACATCTCTTCCCAATGTCCGTTATCTAAGAACTCTTTCTCAAATAAAGCTGAAAGCTATACAAACCAAACAAAGAATCCTTTGTCAGCAGTACCATTTGAGGCCTAATGGAGTCCAAAACATCCCTATCAAAAGAAACTTCCTTGAAGTTTCACAGCCCCATGAAAATGGTGTTAAAAGAATTCATTCTAGTACTAGATTTCTTGTCAGATCAATGGGATCAGACACTAGTATTACCTCCACAGGGTTATCAAACAAGGTAACAACTGAATCTTTTCTTCTTTGGGCAGCCTGTGAGACAAACCATCTTGCGTTCACGCAGGGTCGTGGGAAGGTCCTCACACCAAGGGGTGTGATGTACGCAGCCTACCTTGATACAAGTCAGTGGTTGTTTCCGCGGCTCTTCTTTGATATTATGAAATTTTGATTAGTTTTTTATTACAGGTGTTTGGAGTATTGCACTTACTAGTTTCACTTGGAATCATACTGGCTATGGATAAGTTGTTGAAGCAAGCATTTGTGACTGCTGCTATTAAGTTCCCAAGTGCTCTAGCTGGAATGTTTTGTACATTTACTGTTTTAATGGTTCTTGATTCCATTGTTCCTAAGGCTGCAGCAGGGTTGATGAACTTTTTTGAGCCTGCACTTTTGTTTATCCAGAGATGGCTTCCTTTGTTTTACGTGCCTTCTTTGGTGGTTCTCCCTCTTGCTGTCAAGGATATTCCTGCAGCTTCTGGAGCCAAGATATGTTTCATACTAGGTACAATACCTTGACTCCATTGAATAAACGCAAAGTTTTTGGTATGATGCCTATTTAGCTTCTAGAGGCTCGTGCTTTGTTATATTACCATCACAGTTTATGCTGGCACGTACATTGAAATGTTAAAGTTACTCATAACGGGAGATCTTTTTATGAAATATACAAAGTTTTTGGACATATTGAACTCAGTGTGACCTATTTAGAGTTGAATATGTTTCTCCTAACTAGTACATTAACATATTGCAAGCTGCTTGACAAGTTAATCTTAGTAAAGAAAATATTGTGATAAAAGAACGCCACTTAGTATAACTGATTTTGGACTTCTGCAGTTGGAGGTTGGTTGGCTTCGCTTTGTGTTGCGGGATTCACAGCTATAGCGGTGAGGAAAATGGTAAGGACCGAGATGATAGCTGCTGAGCCCATGGCAAAGCCTTCTCCTTTTTCTTCTTTGGAGACGTGGACTTGGAGTGGGATCTTTTTGGTGTCATTTGTTGGTGCACTTTTCTATCCAACAGCACTGGGAACAAGTGCTAGAACATGCCTACCCTTTCTACTTGCATCTACTGTATTAGGCTACCTAGTTGGTTCAGGGTATGATTCAGTATCTCAGCATGAAATAAATCTATGTTTCTGTTTATCATGGAAGCTCTCTTCCTTTGTTTTGTTTGTCTGGTCTGTTCATCCATAATGTTTATATCCTCAGGCTTCCAGGGGAAATAAAGAAGGTTTTCCATCCAATTATCTGCTGTGCAGTTTCTGCAGATCTTGCAGCAATTGCATTTGGCTACCTTTCTCGGTCTGGACTTGATTCAGTTCTTGGTGAAAATCTTAATTCTATCTTATAATTTGTTCATCTTCTTATGCCATTAGTAACTGAAAGTTAACAACAAACTTTATCAACTTTGATTTGCTATTTTGAACATTCTAAATAACATCATCTGCTCCATTCATTTAACCGAAGTTGAAATATTGCTTTGCTAATTTATTTAGGGGATTATCTTACAAAGGCCGCATCTAATCCTGGAGCTGGTGACATTCTCATGGGATTTTTGGGATCAGTCATCATCTCCTTTGCCTTCTCAATGTTTAAGCAGAGAAAGGTAATTAAATATGAGCTGTAACTAAGGCTCTCAGCAGGATGAATATTTAAACTAGCCTCAAAGTTATAGTGGGATGTAAGCGTACACTGGTGAGGGAGGGTGTACATTGCACAAGCATGGAGAACATAAAAGAAAGAACAAAATTCCAATCCTTTTCATATGCTAACAATATAACAGTGAAACAAATCAGGCGATTCACGCTCTTTTAGTTTCTTAACCGTGCCTGTCTTTGCTTATGCTAATTATCTTTCTACTCTCAGCTTGTTAAACGGCATGCTGCTGAGATTTTCAGCTCTGTCATTATAGCCACGCTGTTTTCGCTGTATTCAACTGCTCTCATTGGACGGCTGATTGGATTGGAGCCAAATCTAACTGTATCTATCCTACCACGATGCATAACTGTCGCACTGGCTCTCAGCATTGTTTCATTCTTTGAAGGTCAGGAACATTTCAGTGATGATCTTGTCACTGAAAGCTTGTCTAATCAATAGTAATAATGGATTATCTGGAAGTTGAGAGTGAAAAGACTCTAATGCATTCTTACATATGTGATATTCAGGTGTGAATACATCTCTCACAGCAGCTGTTGTTGTACTAACTGGTCTGGTGGGAGCAAATTTTGTTCAGGCAGTGCTGGATAAACTTGGCTTCAATGATCCTATTGCTCGAGGAATTGCGACTGCGTCAAGGTAGAAGACATTTTCATTGTGCAAATAGCAATATTTTAACCATTATTACATTAGAAATAAACATAGAAAACGATCCAAGCTCCATGGTGTTGGTCTAATATGACTATTTTCTCCTGCTTTAAGTGCTCATGGGCTCGGAACGGCAGCTTTGTCAGCAAAGGAACCTGAAGCTCTTCCATTCTGTGCTATTGCATATGCCCTGACTGGTATATTTGGTTCTCTTTTGTGCTCTGTCCCAGCAGTAAGACAGAGCCTACTAGCAATTGTCGGCTGAACTGGCAGTCACCACATTCATCGTTCTACGTCCCAACTCGATCATTCTGTTCGGAATATGCCAGCAAAATCACCCTGTGAAGGTTCAGAAGGCAATAGGTGATCTGCTGGTAACAGACAATGTTATCTCTGGGAGAGAATGATAGGAACTTTCCTGTCCATCTAGTTTTTGGTTTACTTAGGATCTGTATAAAGGTATGTATATCCCTTTCGCATTTTGTATTTTTTGTTGTAAGTTCTTTTCTTGGAAATTCACTTGAATTGCTAGTACTCTCAAGAAAGCAAAGCTGAAATAACATGAAACTCAAATGTATTTGTCATCTTACCTGTCCAAATTATGTTCTGGAATGAAGTTGAATTATTGCAAATTTCATGGGATAATGCATTGTTCTTCTGGACTAAGGATAATCCAAGTAAAGTCATTGCGCTTTCCAGCTATGTTTGAGAAACAGAACAAGTATGACAGTCAATATTTCTCTAAAGCATTGAAAACAAAATTTAGATCTTTATACAGAATGCTGAAAAAAAAAAAAAAACTTATATAGTGAGATAACAGCAAACAAAAGATATCAAATTTTGAGAAATTACTATTTTACTTATAATCGAGCCTATGCAGTGAATTTTATTTTAAATGTAATATTACATGACTTAGAGCCCGTTTGGGTGAGCTTATTTTAAGCCACTTATAAGTCAAAAGTCGCTTATAGGTCACTTTTTGAGTTTTAGCTTTTTTTAAGCACCTAAGGAGCATAAGTCCATAAATTTTTGAGTTACCAAACATTTACTAATTGATTTATAAGCTCATGCAAACGGGCTCTTAGTCTAGTTGAGGGGAGCCAGCTCGATCGCGCCTCAACTTTGATCACACCGAGCTTTGATCAAACTAGAGAGAATAAAGCTGAGCCCTTCTCTTTTAAAGCAAACCAAGCGCAGTCGAGCAAAAATACAAAAGAGTCAAGCTAAGCCTCATGCCAGCTTAGCTCAGTGCCCAGTTCTATATGTACGAATAGGCGAGTTACCCATAAAGTGGCTTACACCAAAGATCTGCCTTGAGCCCGTAAATTTTTAATCTTATCATGGACAGTTAAGCATCAATGTACTAGATTGGATCTCATGGTACATGTTATATGCAAACAATATTCTTTTAATTGACAAACTAGTCGGAGATTCAACCAAAAGCTTGATCATGCAAATACCTTAGTCTTTACTTAGCTATGCCACTTTTGTGTCTTTTATTTTGGAGTGAAGTGCTCAACTGTGTCCATAGAAAGATTATTTGACTGATGAATAATTTATAGTTACACAGTTCTGGGCAAACATTCTCACATGAGAGGACAAATAAATACAGACGATCAAAGTTATCCTACTTTATTGTGTAGCATGACTTGAAACTCTTACAAGCTAAGGCGAGGGGTCATCTTTGGCAACCAACCGGGGTCATGGAGCCAGCCTCTCTGCCGTCCCCCCTGCCCGCACCCTCCATAACGGAAGTAAGCCATACTAATTTAACAAGCTATGTATGTAAGACATTGTTTCTTTATTTTGCACACAGACTGAAAATAAAATAAAGCATTATAAAACTATGCTGATGATAATTCGTGTCAATAATGCGACAAATCATGTGGAATGGCAATCAAGTGAAGATTATTTTGCCTAGTTGCAGATATTCCACATGTTTCAGTCATATCTAGATCCTCTGGTTGTAGTCCATAAGGAAGTTTCCAATCGAAGTAGTAAAGCAACTGTGCTAAAGGATACACAGTATTGGCTAAACCATAATGCATTCCTGGACACATTCTGCTTCCTGCACCAAATGGAATAAACTGAAAATGATTTCCATAAAAATCCAGAGAACTGTTTTCAAATCTCTCAGGCACAAAACTTTCAGGGTTGTCCCAACTTTCAGGATCTCTTGCAATAGCCCAACCATTAACTATCACTTGGGCTTTAAAAGGAATAGTGTATCCATCAATCTCTGTTTCTATTCTGCATTCCCTAAGGCCTAAAAGAGGAGATGCAGGGTGTAACCGTAGTGTTTCTTTAATCACTAACTTTAGATACTTCAACTCTTCGAGATCATTGTCGTCCAAATCTTTCTTTCCTTTATAGGCCATTCTCACTTCTTCCTGTGCTTTGGCCATGACATTTGGATTTTTCATCAGTTCAGACAACGCCCATTGCATTGTTGTTGATGAAGTTTCTGTTCCCCCGAAGAACAAGTCCTACATTATTGAAGTTCAACTATTAATATATCACTTTGCCAAATGATGGGACAAACTCAAACTAGCGCTTCGGGTACATATGTACTTAAGAAATACTCCGTGCATCCCATTTTATATAATGTTATGTGACTCTGTGGAGTTTAAGAAACAAAAGAACACTTTTGACACATGATAGAATTACTTTGAAGTACCAAATGTTGTCCTTACTACCAGTAATTAAATGAGTGTGATGGTAAGAGTTCCATATATTCCTTAATTCTTGCTCTCCTGATTAAAAGTGAACATCTTTAATATCAAACGGTTCAAGCATGTTGCAGTGAGCAAAGGTCAACATGAACAAGACATTAAGATGAATGAAAAATGGTTACTTACAACCTCAAGATACTGATGTATACAATAACTCCGTATGTGTAAGCATGAAAATACTCGAAATTAGTAAGCATAAAATGAGATGACTGTAACTTTCGAGAGAGAAAGCGCACACAAAGGAAAGAAGATAACATCCATATTAATGAGATAAAAGCAAACTTACAAGAATGACTGCTTTGATGTTGTCAGTTGTCATTGGAATCTGAAGTTCATCATTCTCCATAACTCTAAGTAAAACATCAACCAGATCTTCACCCCCGGACTTACCATTTCTCTTTTCTCCATGTGTTAGATTCTCTTTATGATCATTAATAATGTCGTCCAATATCAAATCAAGCTTATTGTGCGCAGTCTTCAATCTGTTTCTCATTCCAAAGACTTTTTGAAGTAATTTCCAAGAAGGAAACATATCTGCCACATCAAAACCACCTGTTAAGGATAGTACTTCCCTCATAGCCACTAGGAAATCATCTTGATCTCCACGTTTTTTTCCAAAAGCTGACCTACAAATCATGGAGTTGGTAAACCGAAGAAGCTTGTCAGTCATATCGACTACAGTATTTGGCGTGGAACGAATTGATGAAACAAGATTGCGCACTTCTTCTTGTCGAATGAAACTAAGTGACTTGACTGTCTTTGGACCAAGGAGCTCAGAAACGCATATTTTACGCATATGTTTCCAGTAATCACCATAGTTTGCAAATACAATGTCTTTTTGATTGTAAAAGACTACATCAGATGCCATAAGCTTTGGCCTAGTTGCAAAGGAAAGGTCATGAGTTTTTAGAACTTGTTTTGCCATGTGTGGAGATGATACTACAACTGCATGAATCTCCCCTAGCTGCAAGTGCATTAGAGGCCCATATTTTCTGGATAACTTTCTAAGAGCATGATGTGGAAGTGCTCCAACCAAGTGATGTATGCTTCCAATAAAGGGCAAAGTCCATGGACCTGGTGGCAATCTTTGCTTACTCCTAGTTATTAGGCTTTTCCATTTTATAACAACAATAAAGAGAAGGAAGAAGAAAACCGACAACAGGATCTCCATGTTATCACAATGAGGAAGAGAAGGAAGCTTTTAGTGGAAGTTTGTACAATAGGTAGTGTAAATTTATGTAATCCAATTTGCTTCCAAGATGAACAGAGAAATAATAAAGAAAGATGGTAGTTCTTTGGTTGTTAGGATCGAGGGTATAGTACAAATAAGACAAAGTAGGTTATAACACAATAACGAAGATAATGCAAGTCGATAATAATGACAATAAAATTAAATAAATTAGCTACAAGATTTATGTGGTTCAATCAGTTTGACCTAATCCACGGTAGAGAGCAGCAAATATACTATACCAGCGGATATAAAGTAGAGGTAATAATCAAATTAATCTCAAATATCTTGACAGAATAACCTCACTAAAATCTCTCAGTGTTCCCAAAACAAATCTTTCGAATGAAATACACTCTAAAAGAAAATGGATAAAACAAAGACAAGCTCTCAATTATTGATTTGTTAAAATGAGAAGACTTGCTCCTCTATTTATAGGAGCACAAACTTAACCTCCAAATAGAAAAAGAAAAAAACGAAAACAATGGTGAATTTTCCGCTATAAGTTTAGTCCTTTAGCTCCAAATTACAATTGCCAGCACTTGCAAAATATAAATAGGGTTATACCTATTAGTGGAGCGGACCCCACCAACTTGCTTACACAAAAGAAGGCTATCTTACATTAGTGAAAATCTAAAAGGTCTTTTTACTCCACATAAATAGTCACAATCGTTATTCACTACTTCATCCGTTTCAAAAAAATAAACTTATTTTTTTTAGTCTGTTTAAAAAAAAAAATCTCTTTTTAAATTTGAAAATAAACTTTCACTTTTATCTTTATTAAACTCCGTATAAAGTCAAATGTGTTCGTCCTTTTTGAGACGAAAGAAGTATATCTATATATATTTTAATTTTCATTTCTTTCTTTAGTCATTCAAAAAACTTTATGTATTCATTTTTATTTTAATCTTCATTTTATACCATCCCCCAATTTAAGAGCCTTAGGTGTTGTTTAAGAGGAGGTATACATGTTTGGCAGGAGGTATACCTAAATTGAGATAAAAGTTATCCCTCGTATTTATGAAATTATTATCTTATTCCATATTGAGGGTGAGATAAGTTATCCCATATTTTAATCCAATATTAATTTCAAGACTAACTTTATCTATTCCATATTGAGGTTGAGATAAGTTATCCCATATTTTAATCCAATATTAATTTCAAAACTAACTTTATTTCAAAATCATATGATAGTCCCTGTACCAAATGACCCCTTAGTAGTAAGAGTACACACTTATTAAGGACTCTCGGATCTTAACTCCTAATTTTGTGAGTAATTTCTATCAACACGATTGCATTATTGGAGCATTAATCTTCCATAAACCAAGTCTTACACTTTCCTATTACCATTCTCTTTGCCTCCTCCATCATTACAATCCAAAGCATTTATCCTAATTCCTACAATAACAGACAATATTCTTCATTTCACACCACAAATATTCTTCATCTTACTGGAGGCGAACCCCAATTGTTTTCAGATGAGAACTAGATTTACTCCTCCTATGGAACCATTTATTTTTATTTTTTTAAAAGGAGAAAATTACACAGTTTAGCATGCACTGATAGATATAAGATTTATATTATTTTTACCATAAACATAACATACTGTACATACGCTTCAGATATAAGAAAAATAAATGCACCTTTTTCACACTCACATTTTATAAATATTGTGCAGTTAGCTAAGCGTATCTTACAACATACTGTACATATAGTTTAGATATATGTAAAATAAATGCACCTTTTTCATATAAATATTTTATAGTGCATTTAGTTAGTTTGTTGTTTCTTATTATATCTAAATCTGTATCTATCCATCTATATTTATATCTATACTAATCTAAAAGCATTTCTAGTGAAATGTTGTGATTGAACGTCTTACCCTTAAAAAGTAGTCATCACATTGGACAAAATAGTCATTTAACTATTATCCTATTATTTAAATCTTTAAAAATTAATTAAATTTTTTATACCAAATCTTACCTTATTTGAACAAGATACCTAATGTATTCCGTGAAGCAAATAGGGTGGCTCATATTTTAGCTAAAGAAGCAGTCCATTCTACAACTCCTAAGTCAGGTCCACTTTTTGTCACAATCACCTGCCAAGCTCATCAAGACTGTTTATATGGATAAGCAAGCTACTAAGCTCCCGTTTGGACATGATTTGGGATTTAGGATTTGGGATTTGGAACTTGGGAAATTGAAATTTTGTTTGGACATGCATTTTATTTGGAACAAAATTTGAAGTTTGTGAGAGGATTTCCCAAAAAATCCCAAAAACTGGGTTCAACCAGTTTTTGGGATTGAACCCAGTTTTTGGGATTTTTTGGGAAATCCCAAAAAACACCCCAAAAACTCTCCCAAAAACTATAAACAAACGCTAGCTAAGTATGCTAGGAAAATTACAAATACTACTTGTAATATTTTAAGTACTTATGGAAATATGGCTGTAATAGACCGTATTGGAGGCACCACTACTGCTCCAATACCTAATGTATGCTTAACTTAGTATTAATATAACTACCATGTTTACCAAAAAAATAAAGATACAACAACAACAACATACTTAGTATTATCCCACAAGTGGATCTGGGGAAGGTAAGATGTGCGCATGCCTTACCCCCACTAAGATGGAGAGGCTAGCTCTTTTCGATAGACCCTTGGCTAAAGAAAAATATTCTAAAAATATTTTTCAAAAGTAAAAACAAGATGAAATACCATGATAAAAAAATGTTGGCATAAAAACTAAAAATAACATAGGTAAATAGAAAACACTAATAGCAATAAAGCTGAATAATATGAATAGGATATAAATATTATATACGAAAACTACTAATGACAATATGACTGAAATCGCTCAACTTCTAACTAACTTTTGCGGTAATACTCGACCTCAACGTTCTCCTATTTAGGGTCTTGTCATCGGTGATCTGGAGGTAAGCTATATCTTGTCTAATTACCTCGCCCCAATTCTTCTTTGGTCTACCCCTATCTCTTCATAGACTTAGCACTGTCAGCCCTTCGCACCTCCTTAGTGGAGCGTCGATGCTCATCTTCTTCACATGTCTGAACCAACGCAACCTCGCTTCTCGCATTTTATCACCACTGAAACTACTCTCACCTTATCACGAATGACCTCATTTCTAATCTTATCCATCCTAGTATGCCCACATATCCATCTTAGCATTCTCGTCTCTGCTACTCTCTATCTTCTGAATTTGTGTATTTTTTTGACCGGCCAATGCTTTGCTTCGTACAACATAGATGGTCTAACAACCCTTCTATAGAACTTACCTTTGATTCTAGGTGACACCTTCTTATCACATAGGACACCAGAAGCGAGCCTCCACTTCATCCACACAGCCCCTATACGATGAGTGACATCATCGTCAATATCTCCATTACCTTGAATTGTTTGAACAAGATACTAACACCTATTTTAGGAATTTGTAGCACTTGATACATATTTAAATATTTTAGATCTACTTAATTTAACGATATTAATGGTGATCTACTTAAATTAAATTATTTCGGTATCCTTATAAAGTCATGATCAATTATTGAAAATATATATTTTATATTTTACCTTGATAATCATTTAATTTTATTTAGAAAATATTTACACGATATATAATAAATGAGATTATTGTGATTTGTTATTGCATTTTAAAAAATACACATATAACGAAAGAATGTTTTCACAAATCTATCTGCCAACAAATATCATTGTTTTCTTAATTTAAGTTATATCTTGACTTTCACCTAATGCTCAACTTCAGTATATACAAACTATCGACTATTTATCCGTTAATAAAAATTTGGTCGATAGCGCGAAAACTTTGATATAACTAACTTGACTAGGGACTACGGTAGTGGAATAAGATATATTAGTTGCAGAAAAGTATGGTAAAGCATATGTGGAAGATGTTCTAATGCAATCAAAGCTAGATCTTAGACTAGAGTATATTTTGAACACTGTATTCACCCTAAAATAATGCATAGGGAGCACCTATCAAAGCGTAAGAGCTCCTTGTAGTAATTTGCGCAGTTTTTTTCCTATTAGTATCTACTTCCACCATAATTGATAAAGGTTGACTAGTTTTAATTAGGTTTAATAGAAAGTAAGATAGGAAATATGTACGGCTATTTATGTTGTTTGCCAAACTGAAAAAGAAAGCCCAAGTTGTGTGGCAAATTTTGCAACTAAGGGATATAAAATATAATAGATATACCTCAGATATTATTGCTGATTAAATAAGGTAACTGTCGATTACCCTTATCTTTTATCTCTATATTTGGTGATTACAAGATTCAAATGATTTGAGATCATCTAAATGAAAATTGCATGGGTTAGGTGTCAAATCACAGAACAGATTCCTAAACAAATAAACTGAATATGCGTGCTTTTCGTGTGTCTACTTGTAGTTGTATATAGAAAGTAACCTCAGCTCATTTGACAATGATTAAACATATGAAATTAAAGAAATTGCTTTGATATATCTGAAGAATGTACTTGTCAGCAATTATATACAAACATATCTGTCATGTTTTATGTAGTTCTCAGGCTGCATTCCGCTTTCTTTTGATTTATTGTGTTCCTAGAAGTTCTATGACATTTCACGTGGGCGTACTCTGTATCGTTGTGAAAAGAAGTGCAACAATGATCTGTACATATTATATAAATTTCTTAAGACAAATATCGAGTTTGGACAAAGTTGTTGGGTTCGACCGAAGCACTGAATCCCCTCTAGATCCGCTGCTGCTTGTCCAGTAAAAGTCTTCCCAATCAATTTTAATCACGAGGAGAAGGAAAATTCAAGCACTAAAGGATATGTGCAGCAACAATAACACCCAACCATAAATATAACCAATACATAGTAACCAAATGCACAAGAGACCAAGAGTTTTATGTGGATAACCTCTTCAAAATGAAGAGTAAAAACCACGGGACATCTCCGCTCCTTAAAAGACTCCACTATATCAACGTATTTTGGGTGACTAAAAGATTCAATTGACTTGAGATCATCTAAATGTAAACTGCTTGGAATTAGTGTCAAAATCACAGAACAGTTTCCTATAAATGAATTTGAGATTACGCGTGTTTCTATGTGTACCTCTAGATGTATATAAAAAAGTAACATCCCTTTACTTGATCCTGATTACACTTATTTTGAAATTAAAGAAATTGCATGCATAAGTTTGAAGAATGTGCTTGTCATCAACTAATATGAACCAATGAATTTCGGATATTGAATTATCAGAAAGGGGACGGGCCGGGGGGAGGGGGGAGGGAAGGGGGAGCTTGTATTGGATAAAAGCTGACTAAGCTATAGATGATGACACGTGTTCTCCACGTGGCCCGGACAGACATTCACCGGACAGACATTCACCGAACAGACACTCACCGGACAGACACTTCTCAGGGGCAGACCCAAGGAAGTTACTGAATATTTCGACAGTCAGCATAGTTTGAATGGGCAGTTATCAGCATTGTCGCACGCGATCATCCGTCTAATGACCGTTAAGACAACTGCTACCCCCCAGCGGTTACATCTTTGCCGAACGGGCACCTGGCAGTTACTCAATCAGGCAGTTTGCGTCCAACGGCTACCTTAACTCCAACAGGCGCCTCCCAAGTCTATAAATAGTGATTATCTTAACCAATTGTGAAAACTTTTACTTCCAGTCTGCATTATCAATAAGGATACTCTCTCTCTATCTCTTTCTATCATTAAGATATACTCTTTGTTCTTATTTTAATTACTGTCTCAACAATTGGATCATCCAACGTGGTGGTTGCCGACTATCAAAGGATACGATACGTTTGCTTCTCCTTATTTACGTTCATACTTTACTTTTTGGTGTTACTTGATTTATTGCGTAGATCTTTAATCTCAGCTATTGATCGTGACTCTGCAATATAAATTTAATTGTTAATTGACCTAAAATCCGATCTAGGTTAAACAATTTGGCGACCACAGTGGGAGCCGGTCAATAGCTTTCGTAGGTTAAGAAATCTATCTTTGATATTATATCTATTTCCGTCTATCTTTTTTTTCATAACTAACATGGCGGAAGATGATTTCCCGTGGACCATCGTAGGCGGGCAAGGAGCAGACACTCCTTCACGCAGCACTAGTTATTCTCCTGAATACTCTCTCGATTATTCGTCTGATGGGCGGCAACAGTCTCCCCAAGGACGGGCCAGGCAAAACAGGCGTGGACGCTCTCAGAGTGCTACTCCACCCAGGAGACGACGAAATAGGAGTCTCACCCCTGGCCAAGGGAACCTGCAAAGAACACTTTTTGATTTTATGCAGCAGCAGATAGAAGTGAGCCGGGGAATCAACGAGGCACTAGCCTCTCTCCGGGCAAGCAATCCTTCGACTGCAGGGGCTGACGCTGCAAGCGCCTAACCCCAATGCACCATCTTTGCACACTTCGAGACAAGGAGAAGAGCGCAACAACGATGATGGCACTGCAGATCCGGCAACCCAAGCCAACCAGAACCCGAACGGAGGATCTACGGCGCCTACGGATATGAGTCTTGTCGTAGAAACTCTCACCAAGCAGTTCAAAGAAAGCCAGGAAGCACTTCAAAAATCTCTCCACGAGAGAATCGATCAGATCCCAAGCGCCCCGCCTACGCTGAAGAAAGTTGACGTCCAGCGTTATTCACAACGGCCCTGGAAGAAGGAAGCGGCCCCAAAGGCGATCCTAAAACGTTCAAAATGCCGAATATTCCAAGGTATCGCGGTACATCAGATTCCAATGATCACCTCATGATGTTCAGCAACTTTATAAAGGCTAGTGACCTCACCGACGAGGAGATCGAATCTGTGCAATTGAAGAAGTTCGTAGAGACTCTAGTAGATGGGGCCCTGTGATGGTATTCAATGCTGCCACCCAACTCCATTGGGTCCTTCGCAGAAATGGCTGAATTATTCGTAAAGGCGCACACAGGTGCTCAGAAGACGGAGACCCGGGTAGAAGATATCTTTGAAATTAAGCAGAGGCCCGACGAGTCACTCCGCAAGTATGCGGATCGTTTCCAGAGAGAGCGTATGATGCTCCCCAAAGTGCCTGATCGTTGGGCGGCAATTGCGTTCACCAATAGCTTGGATATAAGGAGCTCAGAGGCCACGCGTAGACTCTACGAGTCTCTTCGCGAATTCCTAGCAGCCAGTTGGTCAGACGTGTACAACCGTTATAATTCCAAGGTACGTATCGATGAAGATAAATTGATTGGAACAGGTACCCAAGGACGGACTCAGGCACGATCCGGTGGAAAGGCGGAAACGGAAAGGACGGGCACGCGGTATGAGCCATATCCTGACCAATCGCGCAACAATTCCAAAGGACGTAACCGCAACAACAATAAAGGTCTACCTCGGAGAGAGAATCCTGAATCAAATCCCCATGGAATCCCAAGCTTGCCAAGCTTCAACGTTGAGATGACGGAGGTCATGGCAGTACTCAAGAACATGGGAGAAAAAGTCAAGTGGCCGAAAGACATGAAGAATGATCCTAACAAGCGAAATCAAGACCTGTATTGCGAATTCCACCGCGATCACGGGCACACCACCGAAGATTGCAAAGCCCTAAGGTACGAAATCGCTCATTTGTTGAAACAGGGATTCTTGAAGGAGTTCCTGACCAAGAAGGGAAAGCAAACTCACGCGAAGGCTCAGCAGAACAAACCTGGTCCACCGCGAGCATCTTCTCCGAAGCGAACGGTCAACATTATTTCGGGAGGAATCGAGGTAGACTCGGTTACCTACACGGCAAAGAAGTATGCAAAGGTATCTATTACGAAGAGCAAGCGCCCCCGGTCAGAAGAAGTAATCACCTTTGAAGAATCTGATGCTGGTGATGCAAAGTTTTCGCACGCCGATGCGTTAGTCATAACGCAACGAGTAGCGGAGTTCGACGTGAAGAGAGTACTTATCGATGCAGGCAGCTCAGCAAACATTATCCCGTCACGAGTTGTAATTGAAATACTACTGGCAGATAAGATCGTACCAGTGTCACGAGTTATCTCCGGATTCAACAATTCAAGCGAAAAGACTCTCGGGGAGATTACTTTGACGACTCTGGCTGAGGGGGTAGCTAAGGACACAACCTTTCATGTCGTTGATGCCGACTTAGCCTACAATATCATTCTGGGTAGACCGTGGATCCACGACATGCAAGCCGTCCCTTCTACCTATCATCAGGTGTTGAAGTTCCCATCCGAGCTGGGAATACGCAAAGTTCGAGGAGAGCAACGCACTGCGCAAGATTGTTACTCGGTAGCCCTCAAACTGCCCGAGGAAAACAAATAGCAATTACAGCACCCGGGGCCGAGTGCTACACCCGAAGAGATCAAGTACGAAGTCCCGGAATTCATCGCCAAAATGGATGAAAAAGAAAACCACATGCCAACAGTAGAAGCCCTGGAGCCCGAAGAGCTGTTCGCTGATAAACCAGAGCGGAAAGTGTACTTGGGGACAGAACTGAACGAGAACCTGCGAAGAGATATCCTGCAATTCCTCAAGGAGCAGCATACAACATTCGCCTGGTTCCATGCATATATGACAGGTATTTCTCCCGATATAATTACTCACAGGTTGCACGTCGACCCATACCACCGCCCGGTGAAGCAAAAGACGCGCCAACAAGGAGCTTTCCGGAACCAGGTGATCAATGACGAGGTCGATCGGCTATTAAAGATCGGTTCAGTACGGGAAGTCAAATACCCGTACTGGTTAGCCAACGTGGTTGTCGTACCCAAGAAGAACGGCAAATGGCGAGTCTGCATCGACTTCACAGATCTGAACAAAGCCTGTCCGAAGGATTCATATCCTCATCCCAGGATAGATCAGCTAATCGACGCAACAGCCGGGCACGAGGTGTTAACCTTCCTCGACGCATACTCTGGATACAACCAGATACTGATGGACCCTGGAGATCAGGAAAAAACGGCATTCATAACTTGTCGAGGTACGTATTGTTACAAAGTTATGCCATTTGGATTAAAAAATGCAGGTGCAACCTATCAGCATTTAGTCAATCGAATGTTCCATGACCATATCGGGAAGACTATGGAGGTATACATTGATGACATGCTGATAAAATCCAAACGGGCAGAAGACCATCTAGCACATCTGAAAGAAGCCTTCAGAATTTTGGATCAATACAACATGAAGTTGAATCCAGAGAAATGCGCTTTCGGGGTTGGATCAGGGAAATTCCTGGGGTTCATTATTTCTCAGCGAGGCATTGAAGTCAATCCTGCTCAGATTAAGGTCATCGAGTCAATCCCAGATGTACTCCGCGACAAGAAGGAGGTCATGAGATTAACGGGGAGAGTAGCTGCTCTACGCAGATTCATTTCCCGGTCATCTGATCGCTGCAAAAGTTTCTTCGATGTCTTAAAGCAAAATAAGGAGTTCGAATGGACTCCCGAGTGTCAGCAGGCACTGAGAGATCTGAAGAGATATCTATCCAACCCTCCGCTGCTTACCACACCTGTGGAAGGCGAGCAGTTGCTGATCTATCTGGCAGTCTCAGAATCATCGGTAAGCGCTGTACTGGTTCGGGAAGAAAAAGGTAAACAACTTCCTATCTACTATGTTAGCAAAGCTTTAATTGATGCAGAAACCCGCTATCAACCTTTAGAAAAGTTGGCATTAGCTCTAGTAACTGCTGCTCGGAAGTTACGCCCATATTTTCAAAGTCATTCGATAGTTGTGGTTACCACTTTTCCTCTACGAAACGTCCTGCATAATCCTGAATTTTCAGGAAGATTGGTGAAATGGGCCATAGAGTTATCTGAATTTGATATCACTTATCAGCCCATGGTAGCGATAAAGTCACAAGTCTTGGCAGACTTCGTGGCAGACTTCAGCGTAAATATATACCCTGAGGCAGAAAAAGAAGCCATTCTCTGTGCAGGGCAGGCTCCGGGCACTTGGATCCTTTATACAGATGGTTCTTCAAGTGTAAAAGGATCAGGACTCGGACTGGTTCTCATCGCACCATCCAGGGAGGCGGTAAGGCAAGCTGTTAAATGCCCTTTCATTACTAACAATGAGGCCGAATATGAGGCCGTTATTGCAGGGCTAGACCTGGCACGAAACTATGGGGCAACCATAGTCAAACTGAAGAGCGACTCCCAGCTAGTGGTCAATCAGATCAATGGAGGGTTCGTTGCACGAGAACCCAGAATGCAGGCGTACCTTGGCCGGGTAAAAGAACTCTTGGAACAATTTGACGGCTGGGAGGCAATTCAGATTCCGCGAGAAGAGAATCACGAGGCTGACGCTCTTGCAAACATGGGATCAGTTGCAGAAGTTGGGGCAGCCAGCTCTTCCGCTATCGTCCAACTTCTTTACACAACCATGGACAGGGAAAAGTTTGAGGTCAACACCGTCAGCTCTACCTGGGATTGGAGGAATGAGATAACAAATTATCTCATATATGGGACTCTGCCCGCACATACAAAGGCTGCTCGTAAACTCCGAATAAAAGCTGCCCGATACACAATCATCAATGGCGAGCTGCACCGGAAAATGTTCGCAGGGCCTCTCGCGAAATGCCTTGGACCGAGTCAGACTAACTATGTGATGAGAGAAGTCCACGAGGGCTGTTGCGGAAATCATTCCGGGGGTAAGGCATTGACCCGGAAGGTGATACGCGCAGGTTAATATTGGGACAGAATGGAGAAAGATGCAAATGAGTTTGTCAAAAAGTGTGACAAATGCCAGAGGTTTGCCCATCTTCTTCACCAGCCAGCCGAACCATTACATTCGATAATCTCCCCGTGGCCATTCATGAAATTGGGAATGGACATTGTTGGTCCCCTTCCCAGGGCACCAAGGAGGATGCGTTTCTTACTAATCATAACTGACTACTTCTCAAAGTGGGTCGAAGCAGCGGCATATTCGAAGATACGGCAAACGGAGGTTGTTGATTTTCTCTGGAGCTTTGTTGTATGTCGGTTTGGAGCACCCAAGGAAATAGTCATGGACAATGGCCCACAGTTCATTGGCCAGAAAGTGACCAGGTTCCTTGACGATCTACACATCAAAAGGATCACTTCTTCTCCATATCATCCTGTAGCCAACGGGCAGGCGGAGTCTACCAACAAGGTCATTGTTGAGTCTCTCAAAAAGCGCCTCGAGCAGGCAAAGGGGTGTTGGGTAGAAGAACTACCGGGAGTATTATGGGCTTATCGCACCACAGTGAAAATGAGCACCGGGGAGACTCCTTACTCACTAGTATACGGCGCAGACGCTTTGATTCCAGTCGAGATAGGGGAACCCAGCCTGCGATATGCACATGCCACTGAGGAGTCAAACTCAGTTAATCTGTTCGAAGAGCTGGATCTCCTCGAAGAACGCAGAGAATTGGCCCTCGTACGAGTGGTTGCACAAAAAGAATGAGTCGAAAGATACTACAATCCGGGACTGCGCGTACGGATTTTCCAAGTCGGGGACTTTGTGCTCAGGAGAGTCTCCCAGAACACTCAGGAGACGAATGCGGGCAAGCTCGGTCCTAACTGGGAAGGACCCTACAAAGTGGTTGCTTCGGTCGGCAAAGGGTCTTACCGCTTGGCACGACCAGATGGTTCGATTCTGCCGAACAGTTGGAATGTGGTTCACCTCAAGAGGTATCACTTCTAGGTGGTAAAAGTGGTTAGTTACTCTGCACTTACCTTTTTTTTATCTTTCCATGAAAGTTCTTATTCTTATTATATATTCCTTTTAAATGGTACTAACGACCTGAACAAGGTCAGATCCGTTTAGCTCAACTGGCAGAGCTCGAAGTTCTTCAACTTCGCGGCTGTGGGTTCGAATCCCACAACGGACACACTCCTCATTTGGTTATATGTGTTCGATGTACGACTCACCGACGACTCTTTTCATGTTATCACTATACGTGTTCCAACATAAAAACAAGGGGGGTGGTGAGGGCCCTGTAGGCCAGATAAGACCTTCATACATGCAAAAGACCTTATCTAAAGGCAGTAAAATCTTTCAAATTTTTTACGTGGTAAGACTTCCACGGCAAATAAGCGAAGTCATTCACAAGAACAAATCTCTTATGTGACAAGGCTTCCACGAAAATAAGAGAAGTCATTCACAAGGCCAGCGACCCGGCGAGAGCTAGTCTTCAGAACCGTGCGACAACTTTCAACTGTTGAAACGATAAGCATAAGTTGTGCTCACATAACAATGACTCGGCTAAAAACTCTAAACGACCACAGTTCGGTCAAACTACTCACAACTCATGACCTTTTCTCCTGATGAGAGGATGAGTTAAAAGCATTTGGGCAGACTTGAGAATATACGAACTTAGTTAAGTTCAAGATTCAGGAAAAGTAACTCCCAACCATAAGGCACGAAAGCCACAGTGTATGCGTGCAAAGGAATCAAAGTATGCATACAAAGGGATCAAAAATTCAAACTAAATATAGTCACTGGATAGATCCAAAATAACATATATACATTAACTATGAGTTGATAAAACGCCGAATACGGCTGACAGAATTTCATAGAGTGTTCAAAAGGCCAAACGAACCGGCCAGGGACCAGAAAGTCTTGGTGAGACTTCTGCCCACCAAACAAACAAGTCCGGCTCTCGCCGGACGAAATAAAAATACATCAGTTGGAAAAAGAAAACATCAGCTTGAAGGGCCATGACCGGGACTCAACGCACCAGCTCCGTTAGTCCCGTCGTCACTCCCTGACTCTTCATCTTCATCCTCGCCATACGACTCTTCAGGAGAGAGATCCAACGCTTGCTGTATTCTTCGAACAGCGCTCCTCGTCGTCTGTAGCATCTCCTCGACGTCAACCTGCCCAGCCTGGATCTGCGCTAGAAACGTGCGTTTGGCCTCAAGGGCTGTAAGCTTGGCCTTAATCTCCGATTGATCACGCAAGTTTGCCAGATCCTTGGTCAATGCGGCCTGAACACCCATTAACTGGGCAACCTGGTCCTTGGCAGCTTGAAGATCGGAACGGGCTTTGGTTGACTCTTCATTTGCCCTCTGCAGGTTCAGCTCAAGAGATGTACGGTCGTCATTAGCACTGTTCAAGCAACTGCGGCACTCCTCAAGTAGTCTCTCCAAACCCTGGATAGAGCGTGCGAACCCCTCTTTCTCCTCAGAAAGACGGTCCTTTTCCCTGGTGAGAGCATTGATTTGCTCAAGGCGATCATTGTTAACATCCGTTAACCGGTTAACTTCCCCCACCAAGGAAACCACACTGCTCGATCATAGTTTTGTTATCCTTCAGAGCCTCAAGCAATTCTTTCTTCACCTCCACCACTTGATTGGCATTGTTCAGCCGGGAGCGGAACATGATTTCAGCGGCCAGCATGCTTGATTGAAAAACAAAGTAAGTCATGGTTAAAAATCCGAGGCTAACAATTACTTCTAAAAAACAAAGCAGGAAAAACTTACCCGGGCAGAATCAGAAGCAATTTGGAAGGCCAGTTCCTCATCGGTTAATCCTCTTAGCACCCACTCCTCTCGAGGATCGATGAGCGAAGAAACTGCTTTAACCAAGCTGTGCGGCCTGGCCACAAAGTTGACATCGGGAGCAAGTCTCAAGGTATGTTTCCTCTCACAGAGCTTGGGTTCCCTAGCCTGTTCGGAGGGGTAATTTGGCCCGAACTTGTAACGAACTCCCTTAATGTCACCTAGCTCTGTCCGCCCCTCAATAGCCGACCGCCAAACGAACCTTGATGAGGAAAGGTTAGAATCACCTTCCACCTCCGGATCTATGGTTTCACAGTCACGAAGAACAACGGGGGTTGCTCCCTCAGTGGCCACGTTTTCCAGATCCTCAAAACGGAAAACACGAGGACCTTGGCCACTTTCTTGAGAGGCCTCTCCCCCGGCTTCTTCTCTCACTTCCTCTTTCACTTCTTCCTCTTCTTCTTCTTCACCAACTTTCCTTTTTCCCTTATCCACATGAGAAGGACCTGTCTCCTCCCCATCACCAACTCGGGGACTCCTCTGCGGAGTTCGGACGGCTTCCTCCTCGGCCCTTCTCCTGTCACTTCGGAGATGAGGCCTTCGCCCCAGAGGAGCATCTACTTCGGCCTCAGTGTCCGAAAGGTAGATGACCTCCTTGGCCAGACCCTCTCCCCGTGCGGACTCGGGGACTTCAGCAGCGATCTCAGCATTCGCTTCCATGGGCTCCGGGGCACTGGCCCTAGGAAGAGGATCGCCACCAACCGATGAGGGTTGCCTGGCAGCCGCGGAAGCTCTACGAGCAGATTTCTTCCGCGCTCCGCCCTCTCCATGGCTCTTCCTTTTCCTCTTCAAGGGGCTCAACCCCTCGGACAGAAGCTCTTCACCACCATCCCTGCTGCGCAGAGTGCCAACCGAAGCTAGTATATCCTCAGCTTCAGCAGTTGGGTCGGCAACAGGTTCGGTGGGTCTGTCCTGAGGAGGCGCGGGAAAGAAGTCCCCCGAAGTACCCAAACCTTCATCAAAGGTAGGACGGTCAGATATGAAGAAGAAATCAGAAAAGGAACAAAAGAGTTTTCGGAGAAACGGAAATACTCTCACCGTGGTGTTTCACGGTCAAACCCTGGAGGGAAGCAAAGTGCGCCCACTCTCTCTTCTCTGGTTCAAATTTTTTCAAAATCGGCTCGACCCACGCCGTCTGTTCATCAACGGATATGAACCCGTCGTAAGGTCGCCTGGCCGCTGTGCGAAGAAATTAAACAAAGATTAGAGAAAGAAGGGAGGGGGATATGAAAAGTAAAACCCGGGGACTTACGCGTCTTGTTCCAGACTTGTGGAAGGAATGCCTTGTCGTCAAAGGTTAAAGCCGAGGAGCGCACGAATAGGTATCGGTGCACCCAGCCCCGGTCGCTAGTGTCCTCAGAACTGCGCACCAAGCCTTTGCTCCCGCGCATCCGGGTATTCACGTAGCCGTCTTTAAAAATCTGTATGCTATACAAAGAAATAAAATGTTTATACTCGAAGGATTGGTCGGTCTCCGTCGCAAACCAATCCAAGAGTGTAACTATCCTATATATACTGGGGCTCAGTTGCCCCGGGCAGAGAAGATACTCCCTGCAAATTCTCTCCAACACAGGATGCAGAGGCAGCCTGCACCCCATCGTGAAAGGATAAGTGCCCATGGCTGTCCATCCAGGTCTGTGGGAAGTGATATTCTCCCCGTCAGAGACTGGCAGTAGAGGGATTTCATCACCCCAGTTGCAGTTTAACCTCACATGAGGGATCACCTCCTTCGTGATCCCTGACTTGAACCGGTACGCCGGCCAGTTGCGCGTGTCTCCCTCCCTGTTATGGAAGGATTTAACGTTGCAATCTGCCTCAAGTTCACCCCACTTCTTGGGGATTATTTCAGCGGCCGTGGCTTGAGTAGCCCGCGGCCTAGGAGTGGCCGTCGAACTACCAGCAATATCGGAACTCAGATTTCTTCTGGATCTTGAAGACATGGTCTTAGGAGAAGAATGAAATTGTCAAGAAGAATTCAAGAACTGATTCAAGGGTTTTTCAAAGAGCAACACAGAGGAAATAAGAGTAGGTAAAAAGTTTCTCAACAAGGAAATCCCTATTTATAGGAACCAAGATTCAAATCCCCAACTTCTCGCAAAGACACGTGGAGGTCATCAGGTCACTTACACCCAGATCTGGCCGTCAATGAAGGGGATGGGGTTAATCAACACTTTATAGCGCCATCATTATCTTGAAGAGCAGCGGTCACCTCGCAATCAACAAGCGACGTGAAGAGACGGTTAAAATTATTGCTTTTACCCTTAGGGAACGCAGTAGTCATTTCAGAGTAGACTGCGGTTCCGCAGACGTGCAGGTCACAGTTACTTTTTCATACGGCGCATTTAATGCGCACGACATAGGGGCTTGTCACCAATCTGACCAGACTCGTACGTCATCAAGATTGCATCATTTGAAGACAAAAAATTCACAAAGAATTCCCGCCAAGCCAGAGCTCTTATCCACTCCTCGGACAGATACTCTGCCCGAGAAGTGCGGGGACTATCTATATTGGATAAAATCTGACTAAGCTGTAGATGATGACACGTGTCCTCCACGTGGCCCGGACAGACATTCACCGGACAGACACTTACCGGACAAACGTTCAACGGACAGACACTTTCCACGGGCAGACCCAAGGAAGTTACTGAATATTTCGACAGTCCGCATAGTTTGAATGGGCAGTTATCAGCATTGTCGCACGCGATCATCCGTCTAATGACCGTTAAGACAACTGCTACCCCCCAGCGGTTACATCTTTGCCGAACGGGCACCTGGCAGTTACTCAATCAGGCAGTTTTGCGTCCAACGGCTACCTTAACTCCAACAGGCGCCTCCCAAGTCTATAAATAGCGATTATCTTAACCAATTGTGAAAACTTTTACTTCCAGTCTGCATTATCAATAAGGATACTCACTCTCTATCTCTTTCTATCATTGAGATATACTCTTTGTTCTTATTTTAATTATTGTCTCCATAATTGGATCATCCAACGTGGTGGTTGCCGACTATCAAAGAATACGATACGTTTGCTTCTCCTTATTTACGTTCATACTTTACTTTTTAGTGTTACTTGATTTATTGCGTAGATCTTTAATCTCAGCTATTGATCGTGACTCCGCAAATATAAATTTAATTGTTAATTGACCTAAAATCGGATTTAGGTTAAACAGAGCTTTGTTAGGTACTTGTGTAGTTGCAAGATCTAGTGGTTTTCAAGGTCTAATTTATGTATAATCTGCTGGAAGCATGATATCATATAGTTTGCAAGTTTGTGTTTATGTTAGACCTAAGAGTAGTAATATATGCTCACTCCATTTCAATTTATGTGGCAGCATTTCTTTATATTCGTCTGTTCCAAAAAGAATAAAAACATTCTAAATTTGGTAATAATTTAACCTCAAAATTTCAGTTTTGTCATTACTGAAATGATTTACAACCACACAAACATCTGTGTCTTATTTTACGCCACAAATTTCAAAAATCTTACTTTATTTCTTAAACTTTGTGCCGAGTCAAACTATGACACATAAAGTGGAATGGGGGAGTAGTGAACAACTTATGGTTTTATCTTCCCACAAAAAGCAAAATTTTACAACAGGAACATTCAAGAGCGAATTGAGCAGAAAGAATCAAACTTGTAATTTGCATTGAATGCAATTACCATAAGGAATTGTGTATGCCTTCGGTCTGTACTTGTTTAGCCTAATTATAAAAGAGCTAACCAAGTAGTATACACGATGTGCTCCGTAGGTGTGAGCTATGCAAACAATGCTGCGCTAAACAACAAGCTTGTCAGAGTCAACCAAGAGCTAGTTGAGCTAGGATAGAGAAGCACCTTAAAGAGTACAATTTTAGAATATGTAGAAGTAAGACAGAATATGCTCCGTAATCCTTTGCACAATATAATATTAATCAGTTCATACTGTTTGAAAAGGAAAGTAAGCATTTCAAGACTGTCTACTGTAAGTTGTGTAAATAATGTGATAAATCGTGTGGAGTGGCGATCAAGTGAAGATGATTTTGCCTTGTCGTTGTTATTCCAATTGTTTCAGTCATATCTAAATCCTCTGGATGTATTCCATTAGGAAGTTTCCAGTCAAAGTGGTATAGCAATTGTGCTAAAGGATACGTAACAAAGGCTAAACCATATTGCATTCCTGGACAAGTCCTGCTTCCTGCACCAAATGGGATAAATTGATAGTGATATCCGTTAAAATCCACCCAACTACTTTTAAATCTCTCTGGCACAAAATTTTCAGGGTCGTCCCAACTTTCAGGATCTCTTCCAATAGCCCAACTATTAACTATCACTCTCATTTTAAGAGGAATAACGTATCCATCGATTTCTGTTTCCTTGGTGCATTCTCTTGGGGCTAAAAATGGAGCTGGAGGGTGTAAACGTAGTGTTTCTTTAATCACTAACTTTAGATATTTCAACTCTTCGAGATCATTTTCATTGAAAACTCTCCTTCCTTTGAAGGCCTTTCTTACTTCCTCTTGTGCTTTGGCCATGACATTTGGCTTCTTCATCATTTCTGAAAATGCCCATAGAATTGTTGTAGCTGAAGTTTCAGTTCCGCCTAAGAACACATCCTACATTATTGAAGTTAATGTTCAGACATTATTAAACAAATATAAATGTGATCTCTCTAACGGCGTAAACTATTAGTTGATATGGTCAC
The DNA here is from genome assembly GCA_037355625.1 of Petunia x hybrida. NCBI lineage: Eukaryota > Viridiplantae > Streptophyta > Magnoliopsida > Solanales > Solanaceae > Petunia > Petunia x hybrida. The sequence continues at coordinate 659,206 of JBBBVM010000664.1, read as the reverse complement.
AAATTTCAACATTTTAACTGTTTTAACTTTTCCAACTCATGTGATGAACTCAAACTAGCATTTATATATAAAGAAGAGAACGAGAGAAAACAATATTCATGAGATGGAACCAGACTTACAAGAATGACTGCTTTAATATTATCATTTGTCATGGGAAATGGAAGTTCATCATTCTCCATAACTCTAAGTAAAACATCAATCAGATCTTCACCCCCAAATTCGCCGTTGCCCTTTCTCCCATGTGCTTTGTTCTGTTTATGTTCATTAATAATTTTCTCCAATATTACATCAATCTTTTTATGCATATTCATCAATTTGTTTCTTGATCCACTCATCTTATGAAGTACTTTCCAAGAAGGAAACAAATCTGCTACATCAAGTCCAGCTAATAAAGCTAGTAATTCCCTCATGATTATAAGCAAATCATCTCGGTCTTCCCATACTTTTCCAAAAGCTGATCTACAAATCCCAGAGTTGGAAAGCCGAACAACTAATTCAGTCATATCGACTATAGTATTTGGGGTGGAACGAATTGATGTTACAAGATTATGAACCTCATCTTGTCGAATTAAACTAAATGACTTGACCATCTTTGGACCGAGGAGTTCTGAAATGCATATTTTACGCATACATTTCCAATAATCACTAGATTTTGCAAATACAATGTCCTTACAATTGTAAAACACTATATCAGCTGCCATAGGAGTTGCCCTAGTTGCAAAAGAAAGGTCATGAATTTTTAAAACTTGTTTTGCCATGTAAGGAGATGATACTATAACCACTGCAAGAAAGACGGAGGAAAGTTTTATTGGATATTTCTTACTTAGGTTGGGCCTAATTTATAATGGCCTAAATTCATTGAAGAAAATGTCGCTGTCAAATTATACAGAAAAAAGAAATCGTATTTGATCAGTGAAAACTGACAAGGAAAGACCAAGTTCTGTGTGATAGATTTTGCAACAAAAGGATTATTGTATACAAGTTAGGTAGATAAACATATCCACCTTCGACTTGTTGGCTGATATATTAAGTTAACCGCTATCTATCCTATCTTTTATCAATATATTTTGTCCAATTACAAGATTCAAATGATTTGAGATCATCTAGATGAAAATTGCTTGGATTCGACGTCAAAATCATACAACAATTTCCTAAAAACTGAAGTTAAGAATGTATGTATGTAGCTGCATTGCATAGAAGTAACCTTCTACACTTTATCATGATACAGCTGGTAGCTGTAGACGTGTGTGTTTATATATATATATATAAGTAACCTCTCTTTCATGATTCACATGCTCCTTTCAGAATCGGTCCCGCACATATTTTGCTAGTCTTTCATTTAGTTGTTTAATTAATCTCGTTGCTTCTTCTAATTACTCCATGTAATCATATGATCTGCTGCTATCAATCGTGTTTTTTTTTTTAAAAAATCATTTTCATTCATAACATACTGGAATCTGGAACGAATGTCAACTGATTAATAGATGTTGCATTTGGAGAATGTTAGTCGAGTAATGTTATGTTGGGAGTAGAGAACCATGAAGTCATTTTGTTGAATGTTAATTTGGAATATTGAGAGGTTATAATGTTAGCGACAATATACTGTGTAGCTGCTGTGCAATATTGTTATAAAGTTGAAGAAAGGTTAGTTTCTAATTTTCTATATGCATCTGGTATACACAAAAACATGCTTATTCTCAAAAATCAGTCATTTATTAGGAAACTATTCTGTGATATTGACAGCAAATCCATGCACCTTGCATTTATATGATCTCAATCAATTGAGTCTTGCAAACGCCAAAATAAACTTATAGAATATATGGGAGAATAAGACTTGCTAACTTATTTAATTAGCTAAAAATGCTAAGGTAAGAAACATTCAATAAAACTTTAAAGCGACATGTTATCCGAATGAAATTAGGCCATTATAACTAGATTAGGCACAAACTAAGCAAGAAATATCCCATAAAGCTTTACTCTGTCTTCTTTACTGTGATAATATGGAGATTCTGCCCTTGCATTTCAACCTAATCTCATTCGTGCTTACTTATTCCTCTGCTTTTATAATTGTTAGAAAAATGACCAAAAATAATAAGTAGGGGTAACACAAGATTGCCACCAGGCCTATGGAAATTGCCTATTATTGGAAGTATGCATCACCTAATTGGAGCACTTCCACACCATGCTCTTAGAAATTTAGCTAAAAAATATGGCCCTCTAATGCACTTGCAGCTAGAGGAAATTCATGCAATTGTAATATCATCTCCTCACATAGCAAAACAAGTTCTAAAAGTTCATGATCTTTACTGTGCAGCTAGGTCAAAACTTACGGCTGCTGATATAGTCTTTTATAATCAAAAGGACATTGTATTTGCAAAATATGGAAATTACTGGAAACGTACATAAAATATGCATTTTAGAACTCCTCAGTCCAAAGATGGTCAATTAATTTAGTTTGATTCTATAAGATGAGGTTCATAATCTTGTCACATCAATTCGTTCATTGCCAAATACTATGGTTAACTTGACTGAAAAGGCTCTTCAAGTTAACAGCTCTGTGATTTGTAGAGCAGATTTCGGAAAAGTATGGGAAGATCAAGATGATTTGCTAACGATCATGAGGGAAGTCCTTTCCTTATTAGGCGGGTTTAATGTGGCAGATTTCTTTCTTTCTTGTAAATTACTTCACAAAATAAGTGGAATGAGAAACAGATTAATGAATGTGCAACATAAGCTTGATGTAATATTGGAGAACATATTTAATGAACATAAACAGAATCAAGCAAATGGGAAAAAGGGCAACGCGCGAGTTTGGAGGAGAAAATCTAATTGATTTTTTACTTAGAGTTATGGAGAATGATGAACTTCAACTTCCAATCACAAATGACAACATTAATGCAGTCATTCTTGTAAGTTTGGTTTCATCTCATGATTTACTTTTCTGTGTTTTCCCCTCTTTTTGTCTCTTCTTTTCCAAATCAAACACAAAAATGCAGGAGTAGGTTCTCATTATTAGGTAAAAGTTACAGTTACTGCATCCATCAATGTGATGATAGTTGGTAATTAAAGAGTTTAATGCAGTCATATGATTTGGCCAAAAATTTGGTCAATGTGATGACACGTTTTTTCCAATTTCAGTGTACAGTTAACCTTTTTTTATTTGAAATCACACATGTTCAAACTTCCTTTTTTGGTAAAAAGAAAATATCTTATTGATCACCAAAACAAAAACAGTACTAGTACAATTTTAAAACTCCTACAGCCGAGTTCCTAACACTTGGGTATGCAGCATACTCTAAGATGTATAGCTAGGCCTAGACAGTTGCCTTACTTCTATCCATCCTCTCACATAAGTAGCTTACCTTACTTAGTTAGTCAAAAGTAATACTAAGTGGGGATCTTTCAGTGGCGGCGAATTAATTGTAGAGGAGCAGTCACCTCTTGATTGTAGCCTTGTGTTGCGACCCTCATTGCCATGATAGACAACTTTTTTCCTGGCGGCAGGAGTTGTCCAAATCTCACTTCGGTGACCACTTATGTCGCCACTAATGCCATTAATCACTAACATTAAATTAGTATATAAGTAATAAATCTATTAGTAGTTGTTAAATATCGCATTAACATATGAAAAATTAAGTTAATTTCTAATTTACTTAGCAATCGAGCTTGGAGAAAGAATTTGAGCATAATAAAAATTTTATTTATATAAAAAAAAACTTGCATGATCAATCGAGCTAACCGAGCCAACTTTGTTGAACTCGAGATTTGGCCTGGCAAACTGAGCCGAGCCAAGCTAATGATGCCAAACCGACTGAGTTGAACCAAACTAAAATGCAATTGAGCCAATGGAAGCTTCGGGCCTATTCGGCTGTATATTCACGTCTAAGTACAACTCATTAATTGACATCCTAATAAACGAAACATTTTTCAAAATATAATTGTATTATGTATAGAATCTTTTTGTTGCAAAGCAATCTCCACAACATAAAATTGTCATTACATTGTCTTTTTTTTTTGGGGGGGGGGGGGGGGGGGGGCGTTAAGCGTTACATTGTCATTACATGTATGCATAAACAAAAAAACTTGAATGAAAATGTCCTTAAACTACTCGAAATATTCAACTTAATTTATATGACACTCATTATATGTGGGATTTCTCAAGCTTTCAATATCATTTTACTCCAAAGATTAATTGTTAGCAATTCAAATAATTTCAAGGATCCAAGTTTTTACGTAATAAAATTTGAACATGGTATTTTTTCGATCATATTAACTTTTCAATTGTTCATCTTTTTCTTCTATTATATTGTGCTACATACCTAGGTGATGTACACAATCACAATTGTATCTAAATATATTTTAAATATTGTAACAATCAATGATTTTATATAAAACAAGACAGAGGGTATAATATATGAAGTGTTGAGAATCACACTCTTCAAAGTTCAAACTTATGCGTGCAATTTTTTAAATTCTACTAAGTTTAATCGCCACCAAGTGAAGAGAGGTTACTTGTGAGAATGGGCGTTCAGGAACCTCTCAATTCTTTTTTGGCAGAAAAGGACCTCGCCTTTTTTTTTTTCCATTTTTTTTCTAAAGCTGATTAGGACTAATCAGGGACTGAATTAACATTTTAAAATTTGAGGGTCGTTCTTAAAATATACAAATTAATCATTTCAAACATTGGGAACAACATAACCTCCCCGCGTGGCTCTCCCTTCTTCCATCACTTCACTTCATCTTCTCTTGCACGAAATCTCAACCAAATTTCTCTCAACTTCTCTGTGGTTTTTCAAGGAATCCAACCAACAATACAATAGAATATTAAATATAAAAGGTAAACAATGTCATGATCATTTAAACTGTGGTGTAAATCATGAACCTAGTATTCTTTTTAATTTCTTCGTCGACAGAACGCTGCTTTGGGTGTTTATTTTTGAACAAAAGGTGTAATATTGTGTTGAAATTAAATAGCATTATGTGTTTTAATGGGTAAAGTAGTTCCGAACTACAAAAGAGGTTTTTGCTATTCAACTAAAATTTTTAGGCTTTTTACATTTGTTGGTTAAATTCTGATGATTTCTGGATTTTTTCTGTAAACCAACGCTGCTTTATTTAGTTGCAAATAGAAGTTATTGCTGTTATGTGTCTTGATGTTCCGAATACCATAGTAGTTTCACAACAATTAATATGAGGTTCTAAACATCTCATTGGATGTTCATGATTTCTGTAACTAAAATTTGTATCCCCTTGTTTTGCAGAAAAATGGTAAATTTAAGATCGAGAAATTTAACACTGAAAGATGAAGATGAGCAGAAGAAGAAGCCTACAAAGACTCCCAAGAAGGGAATAAGAGCCCTGAGCCGAAGAAGAAACCTGAGAAGCCTACTACTTCAGATTTGGAACGTACTCCTACAGATTTAGAACCTACTCCTAAATGCCCGAGAACAACTAAAAGAAAATTGGTTGTGGAGAGTGACGACCGCCAAGGAGAAGCAGTAGGTCCACAAAATAAAGGTGAAGCAGGTGGTAAACAGAAGAAAAGTCAAAGCCCAGCATGAAGTTACGATTTAAGTAAAGGTGGGGAGGATTTGGAGAAGGCTGCAGATGAGGGTGAAAGAAGGGTGGATTCAGATGACGTCGGTATTAATGAACTATTAAAAATGACTTTTTGAAGACTGGAGAGGAAGATGGTGATCGTGAAAACGAAGAGGAAGATGGTGGTAAAAAAAATGAAGAAGGTGATGATTTAAGTAGAGAAAAAGGAGAAGAAGTATAGGGCGAAGCAGATGAGTCAGGGGAGAGTCCAAGAAGCAGTAACAGAAGCAGAAGAGAGGCGGAGGATGTAATTTTAAAAATAAGTTTCTGAAGGATCGTGTAAAAAGAGTTAAAATAGATGGAAAAACTGTAAATAATGCAGGTGGAAATGTTGAAGAGGAAGTAGGTGAAGAGAAGGAAACTGAAGGAACATCTGGATTGAAACTGGAGGAAGACCAGGTGATAGTTGAATTGAAACTCGTGATTTTTCGGAACATCAGTGTGAATGTTCTACACGACCTGTTAATGTTCCCAACATCAGCATGAAGGCTGGTAGCTGTCGTTCTGAACACATTACGTGATGTTCCAAACGATTGTTGTGGTCGTTCAGAACCCCATCATTACCATATACCGAACATTTAATTTTTTCCTTTAATGTGATTTAATATTATTGTGATTTATTTTATTAATTTTGTGCTATAATTATGTGCAGTATGAAGTTGTTGGTCATCTTATTTTTAAGAGAAACATTGAGTTTCTCTACGACACATTCCTGACCAAGAATGAACCTTTTAATGGGAAGATTACTGTTCGATCATCGTTGGCTAGGGGTATGATACAGTTCAAGACGATTTTGCAAAAATTGCAAGTTAGAAAGGCATTTGCTCATAGTTGTTCGGTCATTTCTTGAAATTACTGGGGTATCCACTGTTTGGCACCAAGTTGGTGCATAACATCCTCATGCGAAGGATTCTTTGCAAGAAGCAGAGAGAGGTTTGGATATCCTTCAATGGATTGCCAGCACGTTTTGGCCTATCCGAATATGTACTAATGACAGGGCTAAACTGTGGTGCCTATCCAGATAAAGAGTACATGGAAGAAATGAAAGAAAAGGGGAATGAATTGTGGAAGTTTGTTGTTGATTATTTCAAGGAGAAGAAGAGGAAGCAGAAGGAGAAAGAGAAAAAGGAAAATGAGGAGAAGGAGAAGAAGGAAAAAGAGGAGAAGAAAAAGGAGATGGGAAGGGGGAGCGGAAGGGGAAGGGGGGAAGAAGAAGGTGGAGAAGTCACCCGCACCGTCACCCTCACACTCACACTCATCCTCATCCTCACCCTCACCTTCACCCGCCAAGAGGAAGTTCAACAAGCCCAAAAAATCAAAGCAGCCGAAGAAAAAGCAAGTCGTGAAGTCTTGTGACTTGCTTGACTTGGTCTGTTCTGGAATAGTATCCAAGAAGTGGTATTTAAATCTGTGCATAGCTTGGTTTGTTCATACTATTCTTTGTGCGAGGGATTCCAAATATGGAATAGAGGATTGGATGGTGTGCTTGGCCGCCGATCTTGAGGCATTCCAGCGTTATTCTTGGGGTAGGATGAGTTTTGAATTAACACTGGAATATTTGATAAAGCCAATGGAACCTCGTGCAGAAGGAAGTCAGACTTACAATCTTTATGGATTTCCATGGGCATTCATGGCCTGGGATCATGAAGCTACACCTGCCTTGAGGCCAAAGGATTTGCCAAAAGAAAAAACAATCTCAAGGATCATAAACAGGCTTACTGAAACTTGTGAAAGAGATATGAACAGGTTGTTTGAGCAACATGATGTTCCTGTAAGTATTCCATTTTCCATATATGTTATCTAATGTTTGGAACAACTTTGTGTTTGTTGAGATATTTTCACTTGATTTTCAGAATATCTACCATGAAACATCTCTACACCATCAACTGTTTCACTCTATGATGTTCGGAACATCATGGCTCTGATGTTTTTAGACAACTCAAGTTTGTTCCAAACAACTTTCAAAAGCTTTTTAAAATTTATTTGATATTTATTTAATGTTGTGGGGTATATTAACAGGCTCTTCACCCTTTCCTCATTCCTACTGATGATGAGCTGGAGCTGGATTTCTATCAAAATATTGTGCCATTTGACTACTATGTGGACGCCTTTATGGATTCTTTGTGTGAATCGTTGGCGGATGCTACCAATGTTGGTCTTGTTGGTGGCACTACAATGTGTATTTTCAAGAACAATCCTGCGACCCCTCAAAGACAAGTGATAGAGAGTAAAGCTAAGGAAGGAGAAATTGAGAGGATGTTTGGAAGTGATGGGGAATATAATGAAGAGAGAATTGATGGCCTGCAAGATGTGAATATTGATATTTGAAACAAAGCTGATGGTGAAGTTGTTGGTGAGTTTGAAGTTGTGGTATCACTGAAGTTGGTATAGTGAAGAGGAGCTCCAATTGCAGAGGCTGCAAATGTGATGAATGTAGCGGATGGAGGGAAGCAATGGAGCAAAAGATTCTGTCTTATAAGCAAAAGATCGTGGCTTATGAGACAAATATTGTGGCTTCTGAGCAAAGCAAAGGTGATTCTTCTGGTGGAGATGGATTCGACATCTCCAAATGTAGCAGTTGCAATTGCAAAAATTGCAATGATTGGCGTAAAGGCATGGAAATGGAGATGACGGCCATGCAGGAGATGATTGAGCAGTTGAAGAGTAAAACAATTATAAAACCTGCAAAGGCTGTGAAATCACCACAAACAGAAGAGAAGAAGAAGCAGGAAGAAGTTGCTCCGAGGTTTCCATTGAATATTTACAAGCCATTGAAGCGGAAAAAAGTGGATGCTATGAACGCATTTATCTAAAAGAGGAAGCAATAAAAAGATGTTTTTCTTGGATTGCCGATGAATTTCAAGGATATTAAAACGCTGAAGAGTGGCTGTGGGACCTTGTAAGTTTATTTTTACTGATTTTCTGAACTTCTCATAGTTGTATGGAACATACTGAGTGAGTTCGGAACATCATTCTTATGCTTAGAACAACTCACGCATTTTCTAACTTCTCTGGTCTTTCTAGAACATCGCACATTCGTTCTGAACATCATTGCGAGATGTTCAGAACGACAGACCTTTCCTTCACTCACTTATACCCCAATTTATTTCTGTCTCTTATTTGTTCTACAGTATGTTAAAGCTGCAATGACAATGATGCGGGAGAGGCATTTGAAGTACCCCTATCATTACGATCAAAGTGACCTCATTTTGGATATGATATTCTTGACAAACATGAAAAAACGCTACTACCAGCTGGAAGAAGATGCGCAAAGAGATAACTACTCAGGGGGTAGGTGTTGGGCTGGTGTTAAGAGTATCTTCACCGTCTTCAACATCAACGACAATCACTATATGATGGTGGTGTTTGACATGGTTGAAGCGAAGGTTTTTTTGTATGATTGCAATCATGGTGTTAATGATGATGAAAACTTCTTGCCAATAACTATCCCTATTCTCTACATGTTCCCGATCTATGTCAGAAATTCTAAGCTATTCAAAGACTTGGATCTGAAGTGTAAGAAAGGAGACTTGTGGGAGTTTGAGAGAGTGCCAAGATCACTTTGTCCACAAAATCTAACAGCGAAAGCATATGGAGTGTTCTCGTTGATGTACATTGAGCATCTTCTCACAAACATCCCCCATGGACAAAATTTGTGACAATAAGGCTGCCGGTGGAGGCAATGTTTGGCCGTTTGTATTTTTGACGGCAAAATGAAACCTTAATTTGATTATGTAATATTTGGATAATCTTTTAATTTTTATTTTGGTATGTAATTAGGTATGGATGACTTTTATTTTCTTAGCCAAGTAGTGCATGGCTAATAACTTTTGATGTGCTTAAATGGATAACTTAATTAGTCGGAATTAAAACAAACATTCAAATATATTGGTCAGTTTTTCAGCATTCAACAGGAAAATGACATAGTAAAATTTAGACGATTCAAACTGATGTTCCAGAATGACCAATTGTTGTTCTTGAAAAATTAAATGATGTTCTAAACTTCTGCAACATTTATATAAGTTTACCTAAAATGATGTTAAGTCGTTCTGAAATGATAAATGTCGTTCCTTAATATAACCACTGATGTTACAAACGTCATTCAATTCCACCACTTATGTTCTTTAGAAAACACAAAATGGATATTATATCGAGACACAAACGGCACAATAACAGAATAAACATATAAAATTATAACGAGTCTGTTGGGAATGGTTTTTTGAAAAGTGACTTTTGATGAAACTCGTAACCGTTATGTATTATTCAAACGAGGATACAACTTCTAATTGTAACCGTTGTGCCTTTTAAGACTTTAAGTTGTGGTTCGGAACATTAGCCTGTCGTTCTGGATATTGTGCTTATGTAATTATGTATAGATTACTTTTTTTGTTTAATTAGCAGTGAAATAATGTTGTCTCAATTGTTCAGCATTCAAACAAATATTCAAATAATATATTTTTTGCCATTTGCTCAGCATTTGTTTAGAAAATGAACAAAACATATAAATTGTTCATCATTTGTTCAGAACGACAGAGAGGTGTTCCTCGCGTAAGTGTTTGATGTTCCAAACATGGATATCTCATTGTGCAAAGGATTAATATGATGGCGTTCCAGAATGACACGTGCACGTTCTGAACATAATATTAGATGTTCTAAACGGATTATACACTTATTTACAAGAACTAGGCAAACATATCCTTCATTGATCATCTTTGTCAGCGCTTTACAAAAGGAATGCTAGTTATACTAGCATTCAAACACAAAGAAACTACACATCATTGTCAGCGCTTTACAAAGGAATGCTAGTTATATTAGCATTCAAAGAAAGAAATTAGATGATAAACATTCAAAAAGAAATTATATAATAAACATTAATATAAACATCCAAATATAGGGTGAAGGTGAGGAGTAGAAGTCAAGGTAGTGCATCCCTTATCAGCAAGTACCCCTTTGAGCATTTTTTTCATCCTTCGCATTTCCTTCTTCATCTTTCTGACGTCCTTTTTGTAGCCATGGAGGAAGCTCTCGAACTGGAACTTCCAACCCCACACTTCAGCCCTAAGTTGTTCCAATATGTCAATCGCTCTTGCAGTTTATGGTGAGTCTGGAAATGATAATGCAACAACAGTGTTTTGCCTAGAGGTGGAGGCTCCTTTTACCATGGAGCCTCTTGTTCGTGCTCCTCTTGAAGATGGTTGACGAGCCATTTTTGTTGTTGCCTAGATGAATGGTTTGAATTGTTAGTTGATGAACGTGGATTGAAATGGTTTGAATTGTAAGTTGATGAATGTGGATTGCAATGGTTTGAATTGTCGGGTATTTATAGGAGTAAAGAGAGGCAATCGAAACGTTTATTTTGATGTGACTGGTCAGCAACTTGTATTATAGCCTTTTGGTGTATTGGTATTTGAACAACTTGTATTGTAGCCGTTTGTGTATTTCAAATTTTGAATGTGTGGTTTGGAACGTCAGCCTGTATAAGTATAATTCACGTAATGTATCCTTGACAAGATGTTTCGAACATCATTTCGACCTAGCAGCAACCTAGTGTAGCTGTTTGGTGTATTGGTATTTGCAACTTGTATTGTAGCCGTTTCTGTATTTCAATTTTTGAATGTATAGTTCGGAACGCCAGCGTACATAAGTATAATTCGCGTAACTTATCCTTTACAAGATGTTCCGAACATCCTTTCGATCTAACCCAAACTTGTGATCAATTATTACATTGGGCGCGTGAACAATATTTATTTACCAACGGTAACAAAATATACCACCCAAAATATTATATATCCGTTTATTATTTATCAAACCAGTTTACAAAAATAAATCAAACATCCAGTTTAAAATGTCTAGTAGATCTGTTAATAGTGGCAGTGTAGTACCATTTTATCGATGTGGAGATTATGCAAAGTTAACAACATCATGGACTCAAGTAAACCCAGGAAGGAGGTTCTATGGATGCAAATATGGACAGGTTAGTTGATGGGTTTATCTTTTACTTGTATTTATTTATTTGTTGTATTTATTTTTTCTTCAACTCTTGTATTTATTTTCTTCTTTTTATGTAGGGAAATGGCTGCAACTACTTTAAATGGCATGATGAAGAGATGTCAGATCAAGCAAAGAGAGTAATATGGAGTCTACTTAAGAAGTTGAAAGCTATTGAAGAAGTGAGGAAAGAGGCACGATTATGGCGAAAAAAGTTGGGTGTTGTGGTTGTGCTAATTATCTCATATTCTGTACTTGGATCACGTGTTGGTTCATAGTTTAGGTTCTATTTAATTCCACTTGTTATTTTTTGTGTACTAATGATCAACAAATTTCATTTGAACTTGTTATGTTTTCAAATAAATTACGATTATACCCTAAGTCGTTCCGCACGACTCACTACATATTTCAATCATATAGCTATCTATTCTAAACATTTTGAAAACTATACGATGAAGATGGTAACAATGAAATAAGGGCGCTCCGAACGACAGCTTAAATGTGACAAACATCATTGTCATGTTCGAAAAACCTATGATAGATGGATCATCATTTCTCACTCAAACTACTCTAAGTGGTCATTTATACTGATAATGATCATCATTTCTCACCCTAACAACTATTATTGGTCATTTCTAGTGATAATGATCATCACTTGTCACTCTAACTACTCTAAATGGTCATTTCTATTGAAAATGATCATCAATTCTCACTCTAACTACTCTAGGTGGTCTTTTGTGGTGAAAGTTGATGAATTTGTCGCTCTTACAAGTATAATTGGTCATTTATAGTATTATAAGTTGTCACTCTAACTACTCTAATTGGGAAAAAATACGATGAAGATAGAAACAATTAAAGACTGCGCTCGGAACGACTCATTAAATGTGACAAATATCTATTAGATGTTCGGAACAACCCTATGATGGATGGATCATCATTTGTCACTCTAACAAGTATAATGGGTCATTTCTAGTGAAAAAGATCATCACTTGTCACTCTAACAAGTATAGTGGGGCATTTCTAGTGAAAACGATCATCACTTGTCACTCTTACAAGAATAATTGGTCATTTCTACTAATAATGCATCATCATTTGTCACTCTAACAAGTATAGCGTGTCATTTCTAGTGATTATCATCATAATTTGTCACTCTAAAAGTATAGTGGGTCATTTCTAGTGATAATGATCATAATTTGTCACTCTAACAAGTATAGTGGGTCATTTCTAGTGATAATGATCATCACTTGTCACTCTAACAAGTATAGTAGGTCATTTCTAGTGATAATGATCATCACTTACAACTCTTACAAGTATAGTAGGTCATTTCTACTGAAAATGATCATCATTTCTCACTCTAAAAACTATTATGGGTCATTTCTAGTGATAATGATCATCACTTGTCACTCTAACTACTCTAAGTGGTCATTTCTAGTGATAATGATCATCATTTCTCACTCTAACAACTATAATTAATCATTTCTACTGATAATGATCATCACTTATCACTCTAACTACTCTAAGCGGTCAATTCTAGTAAAAATGATCATCACTTGTCACTCTTACGAATATAGCAGGTCATTTCTAGTGAAAATGATTATCAATTCTCACTCTAACTACTCTAGGTGGTCTTTTGTACTGAAAGTTGATAAATTTGTCACTCTTACAAGTATAATTGGTCACTTATAGTATTATCATTATAATTTGTCACTCTAACTACTCTAATTGGAAAAAAAAAAAGATGAAGATAGAAACAATTAAAGACTACGCTCGGAACGACTCATTAAATGTGACAAAATCTATTAGATGTTCGGAACAACCCTATGATGGATGGATCATCATTTGTCACTCTAACAAGTATAATGGGTCATTTCTAGTGAAAAAGATCATCACTTGTCACTCTTACAAGTATAATTGGTCATTTCTACTGATAATGCATCATCATTTGTCACTCTAACAAGTATAGTGGGTCATTTCTAGTGATTATCATCATAATTTGTCACTTTAACAAGTATAGTGGATCATTTCAAGTATAGTGGGTCATTTCTAGTGATAATGATCATAATTTATCACTATAACAAGTATAGTGGGTCATTTCTAGTGATAATGATCATCACTTATCACTCTAACAAGTATAGTGGGTCATTTCTAGTGATAACGATCATCACTTGCAACTCTTACAAGTATAATTGGTCATTTCTACTGAAATGATCATCATTTCTCACTCTAACAACTATTATGGGTCATTTCTAGTGATAATGATCATCACTTGTCACTCTAACTACTTTAAGTGGTCATTTCTAGTGAAAATGATCATCACTTGTCACTCTTACAAGTATAGTGGGTCATTTCTAGTGATAATGATCATCATTTCTCAGTCTAACAATTATAATTAATCATTTCTAGTGATAATGATCATCACTTATCACTCTAACTACTCTAAGTGGTTATTTCTAGTAAAATGATCATCACTTATCACTCTTACAAATATAGCAGGTCATTTCTAGTGAAAATGATCATCAATTCTCACTTTAACTGCTCTAAGTGGTCTTTTGTGGTGAAAGTTGATGAATTTGTCACTCTTACAAGTATAATTGGTCACTTTTAGTGATATTATCATCATAATTTGTCACTCTAACTGCTCTAATTGGGAAACAATACGATAAAAATAGAAACAATTAAAGACCGCGCTCGGAACGACTCGTTAACTGTGACAAACATCTATTGGATGTTCGGATTAACCCTATGATGGATAGATCATCATTTGTCACTCTATGATGGATAGATCATCATTTGTCACTCTATCAAGTATAATGGGTCATTTGTAGTGAAAAAGATCATCACTTATCACTCTTACAAGTATAATTGGTCATTTCTACTGATAATGGATCATCACTTATCACTCTAACAAGTATAGTGGGTCATTTCTAGTAATTATCATCATAATTTATCACTCTAACAAGTATAGTGGGTCATTTCTAGTGATAATGATCATAATTTATCACTCTAACAAGTATAGTGGGTCATTTCTAGTGATAATGATCATTACTTGTCACTCTTACAAGTATAATTGGTCATTTCTACTGATAATGATCATCATTTCTCACTCTAACAACTATTATTGGTCATTTCTACTGATAATGATCATCACTTGTCACTCTAACTACTCTAAGTGGTCATTTCTAGTGAAAATGATCATCACTTGTCACTCTTACAAGTACAGTGGGTCATTTCTAATGATAATGATCATCATTTCTCACTCAAACTTTTCTAAGTGGTCATTTCTACTGATAATGGTCATCATTTCTCACTTTAACAACTATTATTAGTCATTTCTAGTGATAATGATCATCACTTGTCACTTTTACAAGTGTAGTGGGTCATTTCTAGTGATAATGATCATCGTTTCTCACTCTAACTACTCTAAGTGGTCTTTTGTGGTGAAAGTTGATGAATTTGTCACTCTTACAAGTATAATTGGTCATTTATTGTGATATTATCATCATAATTTGTCACTCTAACCACTCTAATTGGAAAACGATACTATGAAGATAGAAACAATTAAGGAATGCGCTCGGAACGACTCGATAAATGTGACAAACATCTATTAGATGTTCAGAACAGCCCTATAATGGATGGATCATCATTTATCACTCTAACAAGTATAATGGGTCAATTCTAGTGAAAAATATCATCACTTATCACTCAAACAAGTATACTTGGGCATTTCTAGTTTAAATGATCATCACTTCTCACTCTAACTACTCTAATTGGAAAACTATACGATGAAGATAGTAACAATTAAACACCACGCTCCGAACGATAGTATTAATGTGACAAACATCAATAAGTTGTTTGAAACAACCCTATGATAAATGATCATCACTTGTCACTCTTACAAGTATAATTGGTCATTTCTACTGATAATGGTCATCATATTTCACTCTAACAACTATAATTGGTCTTTTTAAGCGAAAATGATCATCATTTGTCACTCTAACAAGCATAATTAGTCATTTCTAGTGATAATGATCATCACTTGTCACTCTTACAAGTATAGTGGGTCATTTCAAGTGATAATGATCATCATTTCTCACTCTAATAAGTATAATTGGTCATGTATAGTGATAATAACCTTTATTTATCCCTGAAACATACTTGTTCCGTTCCGAACGTAAATTTTAGAGTTGGAACACATTGTTTATGTTCCGAAATAATAGTAAGATTTTATTAACTTTTCCAGAAATGGAGGATCAGAACAAGAGGTCGTTTGGAACATCGTATTATAATATCCTAAACGACAGCTGATGTGTTGCGAACTATAAGCAAATATGATAGTTGGAGACACAATTTAATAATACTAATAAAATACCTTCATAATAATACTAATGGAACAGAGATAATAATAGCATCTTGATAAACATTACAACTACTTAAATAATTAATATATAATAGCATCTCCATTATTATTTTGGCCTGCAACACCTCCACCGAAGTGATTTTCCAAAAGCCTCTCAATCCGGTCTAACTGCAATTGCATCTCTTCAAGTTTTGTCTCAAGTATTTGAATGGCCCTCTCACTATTATCTGCAACCTCCTTAATGTCAACGACTTCAAAGTGCACGTTTGGAGGGTGTCGCACTCGGTGGCACTTATTCCATGGATCGTCCAATGCATCATTGTTATGGTTGGCCATCTGCAGGCAAGTTGTTTAAAAAAAAAAGAATCAAAGTGGAGTTATGTTAAAGGAAATATAAACAGTAATGATGAAACGACCTCAGTCAGTTGTTTCGGGAGATAGGACTCCGATTTGCATGCCAATAATTTTAAAATCTTTGTAATGTCCATTGGGACTTATCTGTAAAAATTTGAGCTAAATCAGACCTCGTTTGGTAGGCATCGGAAGAAGGTTTCAGTTTTTATTGTCGATAAATATTAAAAAGAGATTTTCGAGCTCGGTTTTGGCGAATGAGCTCCGCTTCGAAATCCGACAGCGCCGTTAGGTTCGTATGATTATTTGTGACTTTTGTGATTTTTTGAAAGTGAATTTCGAGGTTGTTCGGCTAGTTTTCGCTAAAATGCCGAAAGTTAAATAATTTGATATTTTTCCATTTAATTTGCATATTGAGTTTCGGGAATCCGATTTGAGATCCGCCTTAGCAAGTGTGTTACATATATTTTGTATAACTTGCTTGAGAAATTTGGAATTATTTATAATATCGTAGGGTACCATTTTAATCTTCGTCACGAAAAGAAAAGAAATTATAAAAGAAAAAAGAAAAGAAAATAAAATAAAATAAAATAAATAAAATAAAGTAAAAAGGAAAAGAAAGATTATAGGAATGAAAATATAACAAAGGGAGGCGGTGCTAAAGGGTCTACTCCTTAGCTTATTTCACTCATAAAGTAAACCGAAACAGAGCAACAAAACACGAAACAGAGAACGCGGCGAAGAGGAAAAGAAAAATACCAGAAAATGAGAAAAGAAAGGAAAAGGAGCGGAGAAAAAGTAGAATTTTTACCCTGAAACATTCAGGTAATGATCTTAATGCATTATTTTAGTTTATTACGTGTGTTTGAATATATTTTGACGGTAAAAATTAGGATATTAGACATCGTTTTAATGAGTTCAACTGATAGTTTAAAGGGTCAATTGGACTCCGATAATGGAATAGATTATATGTTCGTACTCAGTGAGTTATGGGCAACATATAAATGTAATTTATTTAGGGTTTGGTTATGTGACCTTAAACCTTGTACATAGGCCTGGCCTGCGTATTGCGTACACGAATAGGGTATCAGGTTCCTAACTGGATTACCCTAAGACGTGAGGAATGAAGCCTTTAGCCTTATGTGATATATTTTTCCGCTTATTGAACACAGTGAGATTGTGTGGCAATGAATCCAAAGGACAAAGCAGTTGTTGAGTAGCTGTGCTAACTTTGTAACAAGGTAAATGTTTGTATCCATTTCTTTGGAGGCCCTTGACCTCGTGGATAATCTACCACGTGTTCCTTGCGTGTGTAGCTGCCGATAGGCGTACTCATTACGCCTCAGCTTTGGATCTATATTGTATATTATATGTTATTTCCTGTTGTTGGTATTACATTGAGGATCTGAGCATTGTACTCCGGCTGTGAGTTGGCAAATATTTTCCGGTATTCGATGAGAGTCCCGCGCCGGTAAAGGATTATTATTGCATTATATTACATTCATATGCATTACATTGCATTCATATGCATTATATTGCATTCATATCGGGTGAAGGAGTATCCCGCCCCATGAGAGTGCAGGAGTATTCCGCCTCTGATTCATATTATATTGGGTGCAGAAGTATTCCGCCCCAGGAGAGTGAAGGAGTATTCTGCCTCTAGTTCATATTATATTGGGTGCAGGAGTATTCCGCCCCAGGAAAGTGCAGGAGTATTCCGCCTCTGATTTATATTATATCGGGTGGAAGAGTATTCCGTCCCAGGAGTAGGAGTTTTCCGCTCTAGTTGGTTACTATATTGCATTCCCCTCGAATGCAGGAGTATTCCCCTTCGAGACGGGCATACGGGCACATGTGACCCCATTGCATTATACTGCCTTCATCCCAATTTCATTGCACCGCATGCTGACTATTTTGTGACTATCATGCGGTGTTTTATGTATACGGTATGTATATCATGTTGCGGACATATTTCAGTTTGCCTATATATTTCTGGCTCGTAACCTGGGTTGCACACCACAACAGTATAAATATATGGATTGGGTTTCATGCCGCAACAGTATAAATATATGGATCGGGTTGCATGCCGCAACAGAATAAAATACGGATCGGGTTGCACGCAACAGTATAAATATATGGATCGGGTTGCACGCCGCTACTGTATGTTTTTTTGATTGTTGATATGTTCGGGATACTTAAAAACCTATATGTTCTATCTACTTTATGTCCCTGGTTGTATATGGTTCCATATGTGTTTTCAGTTATTATCTGACTCTGCCTTTTTATAGTTTAAATAATATGGATTTGGTTTACCTGTTTTTCTTCTCCCTGGCTAGCTATCATATTCTTTGAGGTGGCTAGTCTGCCCCACTTATTGAGTCCTTTTAACTCACCCTTGTTTGTTGTTTGTTTTTTTGTCTATCTATTTCGTTTCGGCAGGTTCGCTTCAGGATTGAGTTCGCCACGTTGTGAAGGAGCGAAGACGACTTCAGCTGTCAGGGTGAGCCAACTTTTATTCCGGAAGGCCACCAGTTTTTTGTTTACTATTTCAGTTGTATTTCGCTCCCTTCAGGAGGTATCTGTCTTCTTTTGTACTCTTAGATTTCTAGTCTGGATAGCCCTAAACCTAGTATGTTGGGTAGTCAGCTGTAATTTTATTTGTACAGCTTAGAGGTATCAGTATGACTGTGCTTTTTCTAAGTCTTATTCTTATTTATGAATTGAATTATATTTATTTTCCTAATTTAATTGGTAAGGGTTCGCCCGACGGGTCTCGGGGAGTATGTCGGGTGCCCGCACGGCCTAGCCAGATTCTGGGTCGTGTCAGTTGGTATCAGAGCCTGGTTTAGAGTTTATCCAGACTAAGACAGTGTCTAGTAGAGTCTCGCTGATGGGTACGTAGACGTCCGTACTTATCTACGAGAGGCTATGATGGCATTTAGGAAGTTTCACTTCCTTCTTTTCTTATCGTGCATCGGTCTAGGATGCAAAAGTATTTTCGTTAATTCGTTCGTGGTAATTGTGAACCCTTGTGCGACAAATCAGCAAATGGTAGGAGTTCAGGATGAAGTAGTCTAGCCTAGAGCTAGAGCTACTCAAGCCCCGAGAGTTGTGGATCGTGTTGACGATCCAGTTGCGCAGGCCACAAATGTACAAGCTCACGATGGGCAAGGGAGCAGAGCCTTGTCGTTTCCTTGGCTCTCTATGATGTTTTTACGAGAATCTTGGCGACGCAAATACCGCAAGAACCTATAATTCGCTAGGCAACTTATCAGGTTGCCGTAGATGGAGACGTTCGGTCTCAGGAAGCTCCTGTTCCAGTCCCTGATGTTGCCCCAGTAAATTATATTCCAGAAGCAGCATGTGTTGTGCCTCTAGTTATTCTAGCTGGTTAGCTAGCCCGAGTTTGGCTTGGTCTGACTGTCTGAAGAGGCTGTATTGCTTTACCCAATTGAACCTTCTGATGTTCTTAGGCCATGCATCAAATAATCCCTGTGTAAGTCTTTATTAAAATAAAATGATGTCAGCGTATCCTTCAGGCTCTTGACTATATCGAGCAATATGGTGTTGATTATTCTGCTTTCCAGTTTCAGGGGTCCAGCCTTGAATTGGTGGACTGCTCTTTTATTAGCTAACTTGGTTCGATTTTTCTTCTAGATTTATGGAAAAGTTTTTTTCGCGCAGCGAGCGAGATGAAAAGAGTCGCCAATTTAAGTGGATTAGACAGGGTAGCCTGTCGGTTTCAGAATATGAGATTGAATTTTTCCAGGATGACTGGATATGCTCTATAGCTAGTCCATGAACCTTCCGAGAATGTTCAAAGATTTATTGGTGACCTTTCTCCTTTCTTGAGATCCTAGATGGCTCGAGAAATTGAGGTTGGGACCTCATTTGATGTTGTTGTTGATATTTCTCAGAGGTATTAGGCATACCATAAGTTAGAGCGGGAAGAGTTCGAGCGGGAGAGCAAGAGATCCCACGGCCCTGGTGGGCACCATACCTCAATTGGAGGTAAGAGTTCTGATTATTTTGGGATGTTACATGCCAGGTTATCTGACCTTGTAGAGCGTGATTCTTAGAGTGCGCGAGTAGTTCATCAAGATTAGATTCAGCTTTCTCTTTGTAGCTTTCAGCAATCTGTCCAGCTTCCATTTCCAGCGAAAAGGTGTTATCATTGTCATGAGTCTGGTTATCCTTTGTGGAATTTTCCCTTACTCGGGCAAGTTAGCAGTCGTCCTTTCTCTTGTCATCAGGCACCTGCACAGTCGCAGGGGATTTCATTTAGATCTCAATCAGCCAGAGAAATGCCACCATCCAGTAGAGGTTGAGAGCGTGGTGGCAGTGGTTCTTCAGAAGGTGATTATCAGGGTAGTGGCTCAGCTCAGCTGCAGAGGCAGTTCTATAAACAGCTAGTCTGGCAGGATGCTGAGGTATCCAATATAGTAGACCCTGGGATTTCTTCTTCCCTTAAATGTGAGTAAGATTTGATTCTTTCGATCGATCTGGAAATGGTGTGTCTTATCATGTTTCGATGGTTTCCTTGGATGTTGTTTCTATTAAGAATCGGTTATGGTAGAGGGGTGAGCTTCTGGTATGATTTATTCCTTGCATTCATGAGACCATACTAATTGATCTGGTGTAAATGTGAGAGATTTGGGAGTGAGTGGCGGTATTTTCTGCTTGGCATATTGTTGTGCCACCTTCTCTTATTATGCCAAGTCAGTCTACCTCTGTTTTTATAATTCTGTGTTGGTAGGATAATGGGATTCTTACCCGTCACCGTCAGAATGCATCATTGTTTTTTCCGGTGTAAAGTGATTAGTAAGTAATACTCGATCTACGTATCTCCTCATGGTTCGAGGCGCTAGTAGAGTCATGTTATTCTATGAGCTTGTCTCGGTTATAAAAGGGTTTCTAGTGAATTGTCATAGTTTCCTTCTTATAGAAAGGTTAAATTGACATAGATGTTGTTCCATAAAGCTTATTTAATGTCTATCTCTTCAATTGTGATTCTTTGGTTAGCCTGACTCGGAAGTAGTATAGCTATGGGAGCCAAGCAAATAAAAAGATGAGCTTCCTGAAGCTCTAATTATTTCTATCCTAAGTCCATTGCCATCTATTCTTTGTTCGGCACTGGTGAGCTTATGCGGTCAGTAGCCTCTTATGATGTTCCCTGTGTTGAGCCAGAGTGCGTGTCAAGGTGGCCGGGTAAGCACATTGTTGTTTGTCAAGGCTACTAAGGGTAATGAGAGGCGTCATTTGACCTTTGATTTGATCCATCAGGCGGTGGTGCTTATAGAAAATGTATGGAGTTGTGAACTCGAGAGTTGCAGCTGTTTGGCAACTCGAGAGAGTAATTTGGTAGCTCAGGTCTGAGCCGCGTTCTCTTTTTAGCTAAGTCTTCCTTAATCCAGCAGGTTGTGCGAGGGTGACTATTTCTATTCAAATTTGTTGTATGAGTTTATGCTCTAAGTGGAGGAGTCTTCCTCCAATTGATACCCAATCCTAATATTAAATCCCTAAGGCGTTGTTCAAGCGTGAGCTCATTCTTAGTTCCATCGACTTATTCTATATCGAAAAGTATATCGATGAGGTAATTCATCGGCGGGATCATGTTAATCCATCGAGAGTTCCATATATCTTTGTCCCGAAAATGTAGATAACTCTCCTCACGTGTTTGAGGAAGTGTCAGCTTAGTCTGAATAAGTTGGGCAATGGTATTATCATATTATCCAGATATGTGTTATTTCAAGAGTTCGGTATGATTCCATAATCATGAGACAATATCTGTGGAATACTTTAGGAAGTTTGTACAAATTCTCTTGATA
Organism: Petunia x hybrida; assembly: GCA_037355625.1. NCBI lineage: Eukaryota > Viridiplantae > Streptophyta > Magnoliopsida > Solanales > Solanaceae > Petunia > Petunia x hybrida. The sequence goes on along the minus strand of JBBBVM010000664.1, from coordinate 637,084 downwards.
TCTATGTGAATTTTGCCTTAGACTCAAGCTCATTCGAGGACGAACGAGAGTCTAAGTGGAGGAGAATGAAACGACCTCGGTCAGTCGTTTCGGGAGATAAGACTCCGATTTACGTGTCAATAATTTTAAAATTTTGTAAGATCCATTGGGACTTATCTGTAAAATTTGAGCTAAATCAGACCTTGTTTGGTAGGCATCGGAAAAAGGTTTCAGTTTTTATTGTCGATAAATATTAAAAAGAGATTTTCGTGCTCGGTTATGGCAAATGAACTCATATTCGAAATCCGAAAGCGTCGTTAGGTTCGTATGATTATTTATGACTTTTGTGATTTTTCGAAAGTGAATTTCGAGGTTGTTCGGCTAGTTTTCGCTAAAATGCCGAAAGTTAAATAATTTGACCTTTTCCCATTTAATTTGCATATGGAGTTTCGGGAGTCCGATTTGAGATCCGCCTTAGCAAGTTTGTTACATGTATTTTGTATAACTTGCGTGAGAAATTTGGAATTATTTCGAATATCATAGGGTACCGTTTTAATTTTCGTCACGAAAAGAAAAGAAATTATAAAAGAAAAGAGAAAAGAAAATAAAATAAAATAAAATAAAGAAAGTAAAAAGGAAAAGAAAGATTAAAGGAAAGAAAATATAACAAAGGGAGGCGGTGCTAAAGGGTCTACTCCCTTAGCTGATTTCACTCATAAAGTAAAACGAAACAAAGCAACAAAACACGAAACAAAGAACACGGCGAAGAGGAAAAGAAAAATACCAGAAAATGAGAAAAGAAAGGAAAAGGAGCGGAGAAAAAGTAGAATTTTTACCCTGAAACATTCAGGTAATGATCTTAATGCATTATTTTAGTTTATTACGTGTGTTTGAATATATTTTGACGGTAAAAATTAGGATATTAGACATCGTTTAATAAGTTCAACTGATAGTTTAAAGGGTCAATTGGACCCCAATAATGAATAGATTATATGTTCGTACTCAGTGAGTTATGGGCAACATATAAATATAATTTATTTAGGGTTTGGTTATGTGACCTTAAACTCTGTACATAGGCCTGGCCTGCGTATTGCGTACACGAATAGGGTATCAGGTTCCTAACTGGATTACCCTAAGACGTGAGGAATGAAGCCTTTAGCCTTATGTGATATATTTTTCCGCTTATTGAACACAGAGAGATCGTGTGGCAATAAATCCAAAGGACAAAGCAGTTGTTGAGTAGCTGTGCTAACTTTGTAACAAGGTAAATGTTTGTATTTATTTCTTTGGAGGCCCTTGACCTCGTGGATAATCTACCACGTGTTCCTTACGTGTGTAGTTGCCGATAGGCGTACTCATTACGCCTCAGCTTTGGATCTACATTGTATATTATATGTTATTTCCTGTTGTTAGTATTGCATTGAGGATCTGAGCATTGTACTCTGGCTGTGAGTTGGCATGTACTTCCCGGTAGTCGATGAAAGTCCGCACCGGTAAAGGGTTATTATTGCATATATACATTCATATGCGTATTACATTCATATGCATTATATTGCATTCATATCGGGTGCAGGAGTATTCTGCCTCTGATTCATATCATATCGAGGTGCAGTAGTATTCCGCCCCAGGAGAGTGCAGGATTATTCCGCCTCTGATTCATATCATATTGGGTGCAAGAGTATTCCTCCCCAGGATAGTGCAGGAGTATTCCGCCTCTGATTCATATCATATCGGGTGCAGGAGTATTCTGCCCCAGGAGAGTGCAGGAGTATTCCGCCTCTGATTCATATTATATTGGGTGCAGGAGTATTCCGCCCCAGGAGAGTGCAGAGTATTCCGCCTCTGGTTCATATTATATTGGGTGCAGGAGTATTCCGCCCCAGGAGAGTGCAGGAGTATTCCGCCTCTGGTTTATATCATATTGGGTGCAGGAGTATTCCGTCCTAGGAGTATGAGTATTCTGCTCCAGTTGGTTACTATATTGCATTCCCCTCGAATGCAGGAGTATTCCGCTTCGAGACGGGCTTACGGGCACATGTGACCCCATTGCATCATACTGCATTCATCCCATTTCATTGCAGCCGCATGCTGACTATTGTGTGACTATCATGCGGTGTTTTATGTATGCGGTACGTATATCATGTTGCGGACATATTTCAGTTTGCCTAAATATTTTTGGCTCGTATCCTGGATCGCACGCCGCAACATGTATAAATATATGGATCGGGTTGCATGCCACAACAGTATAAATATATGGATCGGGTTGCACGCCGCAACAGAATAAAATACGGATCGGGTTGCACGCAACAGTATAAATATATGGATCGGGTTGCACGCCGCAACAGTATGTATTTTTGATTGTTGATATGTTCGGGATACTTAAAAACCTATATGTTCTATCTACTTTATGTCCCTAGTTGTTTATAGTTCCATACGTGTTTTCAGTTATTATCTGGCTCTGCCTTTTCATAGTTTAAATAAGATGGATTTGGTTTACTGTTTTTCTTCTCCCTGGCTAGCTATCCTATTCTTTGAGGTGGCTAGTCTGCCCCAGTTATTGAGTCCTTTTGACTCACCCTTGTTTGTTGTTTGTTTTTTTATCTATCTATTTCGTTTCGGCATGTTCGCTCCAGGATTGAGTTCACCACGTTGTGAAGGAGCGAAGACGACTTCAGTTGTCAGGGTGAGCCAGCTTTTATTCCGGATGGCCACCAGTTTTATGTTTACTATTTCAGTTGTATTTCGTTCCCTTCAGGAGGTATCTGTCCTCTTTTGTACTCTTAGATGTCTAGTCTGGATAGCCTAAACGTAGTATGTTGGGTAGTCAGCTTTAATTTCGTTTGTACAGCTTAGAGGTATCAGTATGTCTGTGCTTTTTTTAAGTCTTGTTCTTATTTATGAATTGAATTATATTTATTTTCCTAATTTAATTGGTAAGGGTTCGCCCGACGGGTATAGGGGAGTATGTCGAGTGCCCGCAATGGCCTAGCCGGATTCTGGGTCGTGTCAAATGATTTAGAAATTATTTTAGGAAAAACTTTATACACACACACACACTACATACACATAAAACCACAAAAAATACTTAGAAAATATGGACAAATTGAGTACCTCAACTTGTTTTTCATTGATATAGAAAATGAAGGTAATACTTGGTAAATGCTACAACTATGACTTGTAAATTTAGTTCATCAAGGGGGTATTTATAGATGGTTTGTAGTACCGTTTCATTGGTAGTGCCTTTTCAGTAGCCGAAGCAAATGAAAGGACGCATAATATGAATGTGTTTTGACGTGACTGTTGCAGCAACTTGTATTTTAGCCATTTGGCTGTATTGGTATTTGAGCAACTGTTCATTGTAGCTGTTTGTGTATTTCAAATTTTGAATGGCTTGTTCGGAACGTCAGCGTATACAAGTATAATATATTATCCTTGACAAGATGTTCTGAACATCATTTCAAAGGTAGTACTTGGTAAGTGTTACGACTATGAATTGTGAGCGAATATTAAGATTTTCTTGTATTGTAGTGCCCTTACTGATGTTCCGAACGAATATCAAGATTTCATACTTCCATAATGGAGGATCAGAACAACAAGTCGTTCGAAACATCACATTGTAATATCCTAAACAACAGTTGATGTATTGCGAACAATAAGCAAATACGTGCACAACATAAATTAAAATTGCAGTAAAGCAAATATGTGCAAAAATGTACACAATATAAATTATAAAAGTAGGACGAAAAGTCCATTATACAATTCACATAGAAATCCAAATAAACGAAATTGTTCAAACATTACAACGAGGACGAAGCTTCGTCCAATTCACAAATTCAATTTGTAGGCTGACTTGTAGCTTCAGATCCACTACGATCAACGGGGCATGTAGTTTTTTTGTGACCATATCTCTTGTAGTTGCCACATTTATTTTTCCTCTTTGGAAGACGTTCCCCAATAGATCGAATTCAGTTAACCCTTCTCCTTCCACGGTTGTTCGGCTTTGGGGACGGAGGCACTGGATAAAGTATCTCATCAGCAGGGACGATCCATGATTCTTTAGAAGGTACTGCATTGACAGGCTGTGTATAGGCAAGGATGTATACTTGTGTTGTGTAATATCCAAAAGTGTATTCATACACTCTGCTTCCATATTCATAACCATGCAACCCTCTAATTGCTGCCATAGCATGTACACAAGGTAACTCATCAAGATCAAACTCCCTACACTGTACACGTCCTCTTATATAGATCAACTTTTGCCTCAAACCCTAGACTAATGATTTCGAAACCATAAGTTCCTCTTCTGTTGACAACTAGCTTATCTCCCACTTCTTTATTCGTCCTTATTTTTTTTTCAACATCTAGGACGCATAAATTTGGGTGGTTGATTAATTTCATAGTCCTAGTGTAGAATTTTCTGCAAAGTTCCTACCTATATCTTTCAAGAGGGCAGCAATGGGGAATTCTCCTTGCTCCTTCAGTATGGAATTAATGGACTCAGCTATGTTTGATGTCATAACTTCAAACCTATTAAAAAGAACAATAGCATAATAATCTAATAGATGTTCCTAACATAAAGCACAAGTGCAGAACGACAAGAAGAAGTGCGGAATATCCGGTAAAAAGTAAAGATTCCTACTAAATATTCTGCACATCAATGATATGTTCGGAACGGCGTGTGAGACATTTGGAACAGAATAGGAAAGCATGACAGTAATATGAGACCTTGTTATTATAGTTTACCTGTTTCATGGGAAGTATAATTTGCTCCATATGTGATAGCCAACAATATTTTCAAGATAATCCGCTACCGTCCAATCAATAGTCCTGATCTCATTCATAGCATCAGTGAACTCCTCTATCCTGTATGCCTTTGCTGCAGTGTAGTATTTATGAAGATTGATTCCAACTGAAACCTTGATCGGATGTTTTCACCAAGGTGCTATATGCAAACTCCATAGTGTGCAGAAGGAAACACTTGGGCGACCATCTTCAAGATGCTCGGATGTCTATCCGAAACAATGCACAACTCTTTACTATCTGAAACTATGCTGCAGTAATTGTTCGAAAATGTACTCATATGAGGCGTCACACTCTTTGTCTACAACACAAAAAGCAACAGGAAATACGTGACTCATTGCATCCTGAGCAACAGAAGACAACAACACCCCTCCATACTCGCTAGACAAATGTGTAGCGTAAACGACTAGGAATTTTCTCACGTAAGTTAATCCCCTGATCCACGCTCCATAAGAGAGAAAAAAATACAAGAACTTCCATGTGCTAGAAAGCCTCAAATCTGTCTTGGTTCCTGGATTCTTACTCTTAACCATATAAGCATAAGCATCTAGAATTTCAATACCTTTCTCATGTGTTCCCTATGTCAAAGCCTTTGCAAATTGACATCCCCTAAGACACTTCCAGTAGCTGACCTTACAACCCAAATCGGTGTTAAGGGACTCCCTAACAGCTTTTATGGTTGGACCTTTTCAATTAAATATTTACCTTTTATGAGCTCACCAATTATCTTGGCAGAGGCGTGTAAATTATGACTGAATGATGTTGGACACCGCATGTGTGCAAGTTATTGTAAACACTAATGTAGAACCCATCATTACTTTTATACCTCTTTTTCCTTATCCATCCATTTTCATTTCATATCTAAACATCTAGCATTAAAAATCTTTGCAGTATTCTTCAATGCCTTATAATTAAAACGATGTTTAACGTGTTGCAACCTTCAATTGGGTGACCAGTTCTTTCTTATTGGCGAAAGTCATACCTTTTCAAACCTGTGCCATCGACAAAGTGAAATATCAGCTTACTGCTTTGTGTTGGAAATACAAGGGTATACATGGCAGGATCTTTATCTACATATTTTTCTTCTGCTTCTTCTTCTTCTTCTTCTTTTCTTCTTCTTCTTCTTCTTCTTCTTCTTCTTCTTCTTCTTCTTCTTCTTCTACGCCTCTTTTGTCTTCTTCTACCCCTCCTCCTTTGTCTTCTTCTACTTCTTCATGTATGTCATCCAATCGCTGACTAAAATCATGCCCTCCACTATTTAGCATTTCTTGGTCATTAGAACCAACAGATTCCTCTGCCTTAGAAACCACAATTACCCTTAGAATAGGGCCTAGCAGCATTACGATCAACATCACCCATATAAAGGCATACATCATCATCATTTCTTATTGTAACGGGAGGAGTCTTTTGATTTGCGGCAACACTCAGAATGTAAGTAATGCAAATGTCCTTCGGATTGTCTCTTATCCCCCAACTTTCGATAATTTTGTTAAGTAGAACATCATACGTAACATCTCTGGGCACAAGAATGCGTCTTGACTCTTTAATCTTCGGAACTCAAGCATAACATTTAGAACCCTCCATCCATTCACCTTGATAATTAACTCCTAATATAACCTCACCCATCGATGGTCACCTTCAATAAATTGGAATGACCAACTATTAGAATCAAATTGATAATATTTATACAGTATGTTCCAAACCTTAATGTTGCTCATTTGGAACATGCTATACTGACGTTCTGAACATCACATTACAGTTTTTCATTTCTTAATGCAAGATGTTCCAAACCTTAATGTTGCTCGTTTGGAACATCGTATACCGACGTTCTTAACATCACGTTACAGTTTTTCATCGCTTAATGCAAGATGTTCCAAACTGCTAACAGAATGCTCCTACATCCTAGTAGGATGTTCCGAACATTATCTGTGAAAATTCCAATATTTACATACGACGTGTAAAACGCTAGCAATATGTTTGGAATTACAGTTACGACCATAGGAACGTCAAAAATGGTGTTTTGAAATTTCTGGCAGGATGTTCGGAGAAACTGAATCCGTAATAACCTCGAATCAACAAAAAACAGCTAAAAACATGTTCTAAAGTTAGTACACTTACAGGAGATGACTGAATTGATATGATTACAATTAGAGGAACAAGATTTCTCCTTTAATAGATAAAAAATGATCAGCTTTGGCAAATTTAACGAAATGCTGTATAACCCAAATGTGGGTGGTCTCAGCCTTGTATTGTGTAAAACTGGAGATGATATTCAGTAAATAATATGGATAACGAGATTATTTCGATTTAGGAAAAAGCTCAGCAGTGCAGCTATGGTGGAATTTTGAGCGGGAATGGAATGGGAAAAAAATGGAGGGAAAACGGGGGAGAGGAGAAAGGGAAGAAGCAGCGGGTGAATCTAGGTTTATGGCCAAATTTGACAAAAAACTAGCTTTTATACATGGACTATTGTGTAACATAAAAAACTTTGGGGTGAGATAGTTAGGTAGCTAGAATCGATTAATACCATTTAAGATTAGAGGACCCTATACTACACAATTAAAACTTGAGTCTTTTTCCATTCAAAAAAAACTTGGAGGGTCCTGCCATGCCAATCCCTCAGGTTACTTTCTATACACTTCTCAGTACAAAGCAAATTTTCAAATTTTATTTATTCAGGAAATTGATTTTGTGATTTTGACATGAAATTCATGCAATTTGTACTTAGATGATCTCATATTCTTAAAATCTTGTAATTGCCAAATTATATTAGAACTTATATGCAGACGTGAAGTTGAAGTTAGATGTTAGATGTTAATTGATATATAGTCAGTTTTTGTATAGCCAATTTTATGCTTGTTAATTAAAAAGTAACCAAATCAAGTTTTTTATAGCCACTTCTAGGGCTTCTAATTGAAAAAGTAACCAGCTTATAGCCAGAGTGATAGTATAGCCAACTAAATATCCACTTGTTGGGTGATAGAGTGATAGTATAGCCAATCATACAACAACTTAGCAACCAAGTAGCCACTCTTAGAGCTATAAGTTGGGATATAGCCAGCTTTGAAAAGTAGCTGAAAAGTTATCGCAACTTCAAAATGAGCAAAGTAGTTGAACATAAATTCTAGAGTTTGTAGTGTTGCAGGTGAAAGTCTGATCAAATAATAGGGTTTTCGAGAATTTTAATTGAAAAAGTAAATATCCACTTGTTGGGTGATAGAGTGATAGTATAGCCAATCATACAACAACTCAGCAACCAAGTAGCCACTCTTAGAGCTATAAGTTGGGATATAGCCAGCTTTGAAAAGTAGCTGAAAAGTTATCGCAACTTCAAAATGAGCAAAGTAGTTGAACATAAATTCTAGAGTTTGTAGTGTTGCAAGTGAAAGTCTGATCAAATAATAGGGTTTCCGAGAATTTTAGCATATGAATGGATTATAAAATCATGTGCTACATCATCAAAAGGTAGATGAAATACATTAATTTCTGGCCTGAGAGATATTTTGCGTAAAATAATAAAAATAAGTGATTTCTCTAAGGATCTGGATTGACTCCAATAGATGTAGCAGCAGTAAGTAACAGTAGTGGCCTAGGTATTCGACACGTCGCTTTTTGTACTTCAAAAGTTGTTTTCTATTTTATTATGTATTATTTATATTATATTAAATGTAATTATTGAAATGGCAGTAAAGAGCTAATTTGTTGCGGTTTTTCACGGGAACAACCCCTCCCCGCCAAAAGACAAGTTTTAGTCAAGCAATGTTTTTTTCATCGACATTTCTTTTGCATGAAACCTTTGCATTTTTATACTTTTTAACATTTTGAATCTAATTCATGTTCTAGTGACCAAGTTAAATTATTTCTTTTTAAATTTTTGTAATAAATTATTTCTTTTTTAATTTTTATAATGGTAATGATATATACATTCTTCCAATAATATCACAATATTTGTTAATTTTATCACCAACAATGATTATTATTTTAATTGTTAAATCACATAAACATTCATTACTAACAATGTTGTGTTTGAGTGAGTTAATGTGGTTTAACGGTAACTTCTATATTGAATTTTTATTTGCACATATGTGTCCTTTTTAATTACACCCATGCTAATTGCATACAAATAATGATTAATTTAATACTAAAAACTAGTAGATGTCTTCGTTTTATCAATGGCAAAAGAATTTTTTACTAATTGAATAAAAAGGATGGAAAAGAGATAAATCTGACAACTGTAGCTGTTGGCCAAGTGAAGGGAGACGGGGGGTGGGGTTGGGGGTTGTTCCCATGGAAAACAGTGATAATTAGCTACTTCCTACCTTTTTCAATAATTACATTTAATAAAAAATAAAATAAAGTAAAATACAATTTTAAAAGTAGAAAATGCCACATGTCAAACACCTAGGCCACTACTGTTACTTACTGCTGCAGCATCTACTGGAGCGAATCCGGATGAGAGACGGAATACAGTGACATTTTGAGTGAAACAAAAAAGTATATTTTCTTATACAAAAGAAAAAATGTGACTTTATTTCTCTAATTTCAATAATTTAATGACCGCTTAAGTAATGAATTCGGATAAGTAATCAAAGTATAAAAAGATAACTTTGAAAATTGTAATTTTTGTTTTTATTGTTGACGTTGGCACAGGCCTAATGCATCTAGTTGATAAAAGATATGGGAATTTGCCGCCTAACTTAATTAATGAACTAGTAAATCTAAGACATGGAGTATCTGTTATCTGCCCAATGTGTATATAATATCCCTTTATTGCAAATGAATTACCAAATGCAACTTGCTCTTTCCTTTTCAGTTTTCTCCCATGAAGTACTCATCTTTTATTTTACTAGTTATGAGTAGGCACGTTGCGCGTGTATCTCATACTAAGGAGTATTAAAAATTTAAAAGTAAAAAAAATTATTATTGTATTAAAAATATGTTATTTATTGGTTGTGTTTACCACTAACTGATGTATTTAATTATGATATTTCTAAATTTTGAAAGGTGAATTCCAAGACTGCTTGTGATTGTTTAGTATACTTTAGTATTAAGTGAAGACGAAAAAGAAGAAAAATACATACAAGTGAATCTGACAAAATCTTCATACAGTTGAGAGTTAAGACTCAGTATATTACCCAGGTTACTAATAGATACAAACACCACATATTTGATAAGGTGTTTGGATGTAACTTATTATAACATAGTTTGGTCTATATATTCAATTTGTCCATCCTCGAATGAATTTAGGTTGATCGCTATTCGTTATTAGCTATCTGCCTCCTCTTTAAATCATGTTGCATATATTATTGATTAAATTCTTTTCTTCCCGGACAAAAATAAATAAAGTATTAAATTCCAAAATATAACAAAGTAGCAATGCAACAGTAGCATCTTCACTGCCTCATATTTTCTTCACTGCCTCCTCCTTCACCACCATAGAGGGAATTTTACAAATCAAGCCACGAATACCATTTATAAAATACAACTTTTGAGGATAATAAAATGGGAAAAAAAAGGAATATCACAGAAAAAGTAAAAATATAATTGTTGTTGACAAAACAGTGGGATGAACTTGTCCCAACATATATACTTACCAGATGGCCAAGTAGAAGTACTTCAGAACATAGTAGGGCTTTACGCATATTAAGATGTATACGCAAAATGGATATGATATATCAAACATGTAAATAAATAAATAAATTGAATGTAAATAATCATTATGAGATATACTCACATCCAACAATTTCATGTCTTTCACTATTCAGTAATTACGGGCTGGCCAGCGTGTTGTAAAAATTAAAATGTCCAAAGTGATGTATGAATATCACAAGTATGTATCGAATCACATAATTCTGATAAATATCCATTTAAGAGAGTAAGTGAATTAATGAATAGATATTACAGAAATGGGCCAAATGGCCATCTACGTAGCAATTGCATTTGACAGATATGGTACCTGTATATGTATTATCAATTGCAACTATTCAAATTCTTCATTTAAATACAGTTAAGAGAGAGTATTTGGTTAATGTACCCATTTAAAAAGGAATAATTATTTATGCAACTTTCCAAAGTCTGCACTTTCAGATTCACGAGAAATATTTAATATACCCATTTATGAAAAATACTACTTTTGTACCAAATAATTCATGACTTTTTATTTAAAGTTAAATTAACTTTTTAGTGCAATAATTATAAGGTACTACTTTTTAATTGAAGGGCAAAATGGTCACTTACTTTTCACTTAAGGGATTGGTGTCACGCCCTAAAATTTACTAAAAATAAATAAAAGAAGGTTGTGACTTAGGTGCTTTAGAGGTACCAAATTATTTAGAGATTTTTCGGAGTCGCCACTTGACATAGTTCAAAGGTGTGCCAAGTCACCAAAAAGGTACCTTGGAACACCTATGACTCGTAAGTGGTCTGCGTCAGAGTTCCGGGTAAGGATCTCGGTTGACTCTCGGGAAGGTGTTAGGCACCCGCGAGTCCTGTGCAAGCACAATTGCTTTATTGACGCTTTCCGGTTTTGCGAATTATTGTTTGTTTGTTTAATTGCCATTTTTATTCATTAAACTTTGACTTAGGTAGAAGTCACTGTTCATTGACGGTGGCTCTATCAAAAATTAACCGCGGACACATAGTCCGTTCGAACTTCCAATACAAATGAACCCCGTGTAAACATCGGACCTTTTATTTCGGTTAAGCTAGTCTAAGAATTGATTGCGCTTTGACTTACTTAAAATTATTAGATTTGCTTTGAGGATTACTATAAGTGTGGTGTTTCACTATTGATAATTTTATTAGATTTAATTCGCGGTAATGCTTCTCGATATTTGTCTTGGCATTTGGTTTTGGTAAAAAAAATCCCTAACAATTTATTATAGCTAGCGATTCAACTAAATAAAATTTTTAAAACCTTTTGAAGAATAACCACGTTCCATCATTAAATAGGTGAGGCCATGACTTAAAAGACTTAACTAATTATGGGTAGGGCCTCAAATACTTAGATATTAATTGTGGCCCAAAATGTCAGTTGCAATAGACAGAGAATGCACTATGTGACTAACATCTTTAGATTCAGCAACCTCTACCCACATCAGCTGAAAAGAAAGCCAATTTCTTTCAACTATACCAGCTTACTTTTATGCTGCAGTATTATAGCAAGTTGAAGTTGTAACAAATGATTAGGCCAAAAGTATAGTCTTTATTCTGCAAAATTGATTAGCCGCCCGGTTTATCAACTGGAAAGGACACATCTGGTTGACTGTTCTAGTTCTTTATTACCATTATCTTTTTGTTAATTAAGAGATAATTCATAAGAAACGTAACTTTTCATCTTGCCTCGTCATTTTTAGTTTGCAGAAACAGCCTCTTTTCTATTCTTAGCTTCAGATCTGGCCCTTTTAACAAAATTTTCTCCGGTCTAAGCAAACGTTTTGCATTAAGCAGCCCTTTTTTACGCTAGTTTCAAATATGGCTCTAATGGTTAGAACGGGGTTATTATTAAGACATGGGAACATACAATCAACATTTTAACAAAGTATCTAAACATATTCATGGTTAGCAATCAACATGATACATAAATAGGCTTTGAGTAAAACATTTCATATATGCTTGAAGTTTAAACATAGCCAACATTTAGATAATACATACAAAGAGGGGTCAAGAATATAAATACCTAATTGCAAACCAAAACTCAAAGCAACACCAGTGAAACAAGCGAAACAGCCACGACCAGAAGAAAAACGATCAGCAACAAAACCAACTCCACTTCTAATTTCAGTTACAAACCAGAATCAACCATCCTTTTACTTCTATCTTTTTCTCTTTTTCTTTTTATGTTTCTGCCCCCCTTTTTTAATCTGATGATTTTTTTTGTGAAGGTAGGTGAAGAGAGTTAATGTCCCCTCTTTCTCCCTCTTTAATGAGGCCTTAAATAGCTCCCAAAAGAGCTGTTGGACAGCTGGAGCATTCAATGGCCAAGTCCAAATTTTTGGACAAAAATTCAGCGTGGCTTGCTTTGCATTTAATGCACCGCTGAAAAAGTGAGAAAAAGGCTGAGTATATACAACTATGTCTATGGTGCACCAGCCAAGACAATAAATGCCAAGCATGCCTTTGCACTAGACTACAAAATACATGGCAGAGATTCCCTATCTATGCTGCCACTTCACTCTTTCTTGTCTTTGGCTTGCTTCTTCTTTAATTTTTAACTTTTCAGAATTTCCATACTTTAAAAAAAAACTCAACTAAACATATGAACAAAAATCCAACTAACTAAAGTGCTATATGTTAAACTTAAAACTAAACTAGAAAGCAAAACTAAATTTCAAACCAATAAGCTAAAATAACCTGGGACATGATCATGCCACAGTCAACTGTCTAGCTAATTCAGACACAGTTTTCTCTCTAAAACTAAACCCAAATGATCAATCAGGTAGTGTCTTTTTCATATTCAAAGACAAAGAAACAACAGCGAAACAATGCAGATTTGCTATTGAGCTAGTGTTTTAACGACAAATTCATCCTTGACAATGAACAACCATACGAATCAAGTGTATTTCAAAGCTTGATCCAAACTGAGAGAATCAAAAGAAAAACTGAACCACGCTTGAGATAACGATACCAACAGTTAAACCAAACTCATGTTTTCAGTTGAACGAATGAGAATCAAATACATATCCGACACCACTTCATCGTACTAAACCTGATTCACTTCAAACTCAAGAGATTTACCATACATAATCAATTTAGACAGAGTTTACCAGTAAAGCGACGGGGCGGACAATCATGAGACAGATTCTGCACTACTCCTTAATTAGAACATTTCCTACCTGATCGCACATGGGTAGTTCAAATTGTTCATGCTAAAGCTCGAGCGAACCATGAAATAAACAACTACATACATTTTCATGACTAACACAGGTTTAAACAATCATTTGAGGAGTTAAGGCAACAATCTAACAGAATAGGCAGCCATGAAACTACTAATGGCGAACATCATGAATTCACAGGTAGAAATAGACATTCGCACACATTGAAACTATACAATTTTCTTAGTCAAGTCACTTATGCAAATGAAGAACAAAGAAGCAAAGAAAAATGAGTTTTCTGCCTAACCCGTAGCCGAGCTAAAGTAACACAGCCAACACAAGCAAAGTTATACACGTCGTGTCCATAGCATCACTGCCTCATCGCCTAAGGATCACCATTATCCTCATCTAGGCTGCCTCGACACCGCAACATCGTCACCATAGTAACTACATTGAGCACACATCGACACCTATTACTTCAGCATCACACAACCAAAACAGCTCTCAACTCATCACTACCATGAGTCGAATCAAAACAGCCCCGATACCATCAACCCAACCTCGTTACCACAGCGACAACATCTCACTATCACACGACTTCCCTCACCTCACCATCGACATCGCCGCATTGCCGACGCCAGATGTCGTAGCTGCTGTACCACTGCCGTGGGACCAAAGTCAAAACAGCCACCCTTTCTCGTTCTAATTGAAACGACCTCATTTGGGTTCGTCTCAACTAGAACAAAGAAGAGTGGAAGATAGAAACACGAGAAATAGACAAGCAAACGGGTTCCAAGACTGTTTCCGTTCGGTTTTAGCCGGAGGAGGATTTCGGCCAATTGGTATATACGACGAGAACGTGGAGAGGAAGACGAGCCTGGATATGTAAATTTTGGCCGAGGAAACCAGAAAATCACCGGAGTAGGAACTTTAAAACCCGATCTACGAAGAATGAGCGAGAATTTGGCGCAACTAATGGTGGATATGTGACGAGGGGGTCTCGGCGAGTTTGGGGGTGTATTTTTGTAGTTTTTCGGCGGCGGCGTCCGGTGGTCCGATGGTGGACTGCCGGTGGAGAAGTGGCAGAGGCACGGTAGAACGATTTCCGGTGGGGACTCTTAAAAATGGAAAGGGTTCTTTAATTTTGATGATGTTTTTGAAAAATTAACTAAAAGGGCAAAGAAATGGATTTTATATCAAGGGTGAGATGGGCCGGGTCAAGGAGAATTGGGCTCGCGGTTATGGGCTGATTTCTTTTGATTAATAACCAATAGCCTATATTGCTAATTAAACTAAAATCAACACGAAATATTAATCAATTAGTAGGTAAAAGCATAATAACACATAAAATGTCGTATTGAAACTAACCACACAATGATTCTATTTTTTTTCAATAATTTTCTAGTATTTTAATCTAATAAATTAAATTGAAACGGCTAAATAGAGGCTAGAATCTAGCAAAAAGAATCACACAACAATTAAAACAACTATTTTACGTATTTTGGTATTTTAGGTGCCAAAATTAGGTGATTACAGCTGCCCCTCTTTGTTCGAGAACATGAAGAGTTTTCGGACAAAGATGTAATCGACAACTAATTTTGGCTTTTTTTCGGTTCTAGCCGAGAATATGCTTGCAAATTGTGACCGTACGTTGACCTTTCGGTTCTAGCCAAGAACAAGGCTACCTACATATCCCCTGGCTAAGGAATCAGGTCAGTGTAGTCCCTCACGTGAGATAGCTGGGGCTACCGCACACAGACTGATGCTAAGACGCCACTAGACTCTCCTAGACTGACACTAAGCACTCTCAAGACATACACAGACTAACTCTAAAAACTAACTGGGACTGACTCGATGCCCCTAGACTTACCCGGACTAACTCGAGACACCGTGTTGCTGCTGGTCACTTGTTGCTGGTTGTTGGTTGCTGGTTGTTGTTGGGTATTGCTTTTCTACAACATTTTACAAGAGAAATAAAATTACAATATAAAATTCTGCCATTTTCTAAGGGCATCTTGCTTGAGCTTCAGTGCAGGCTTGTTCTTCCAGGATTGATCCGCAGAAGATGAATTGCTTCATTGTCGAGAATAAGCCCAGTTGCTGAAAGCAGACTGCATTTGTGTGAGGGGTGTGTCCCGATTGCTGAAAAAGATAAATGCTCCATTGTGAGGGAGTGCTCCAATTGCTGAAAGATAAATGCTTCGTTGTGAGGGGAGTGCCTCGAGTGCTGGAAGATAAATGCTCCATTGTGAGGGAGTGCTCCAATTGCTGAAAGATAAATGCTCCGTTGTGAGGAGAGTGCCTCGAGTGCTGAAAGATAAATGCTCCATTGTGAGGGAGTGCTCCAATTGCTGAAAGATAAATGCTCCGTTGTGAGGGGAGTGCCTCGACTGCTGGAAGATAAATGCTCCATTGTGAGGGAGTGCTCCAATTGCTGAAAGATAAATGCTCCGTTGTGAGGGGAGTGCCTCGAGTGCTGGAAGATAAATGCTCCATTGTGAGGGAGTGCTCCAATTGCTGAAAGATAAATGCTCCGCTGTGAGGGGAGTGCCTCGAGTGCTGAAAGATAAATGCTCCATTGTGAGAGAGTGCTCCAATTGCTGAAAGATAAATGCTCCGTTGTGAGGGAGTGCTCCAATTGCTGAAAGATAAATGCTCCGTTGTGAGGGGAGTGCTCCAATTGCTGAAAGATAAATGCTCTGTTCTGAGGGGAGTGCCTCGAGTGCTGAAAGATAAATGCTCCATTGTGAGGGAGTGCTCCAACTGCTGAAAGATAAATGCTCCGTTGTGAGGGGAGTGCCTCGAGTGCTGGAAGATAAATGCTCCATTGTGAGGGAGTGCTCCAATTGCTGAAAGATAAATGCTCCGTTGTGAGGGGAGTGCCTCGAGTGCTGAAAGATAAATCCTCCATTGTGAGAGAGTGCTCCAATTGCTGAAAGATAAATGCTCCGTTGTGAGGGGAGTGCCTCGAGTGCTGGAAGATAAATGCTCCATTGTGAGGGAGTGCTCCAATTGCTGAAAGATAAATGCTCCGTTGTGAGGAGAGTGCCTCGAGTGCTGAAAGATAAATGCTCCATTGTGAGGGAGTGCTTTAATTGCTGAAAGATAAATAGTGAGGGAGTGCTCCAATTGCTGAAAGATAAATGCTCCGTTGTTAGGGGAGTGCCTTGAGTGCTGAAAGATATATGCTCCGTTGTGAGGGAGTGCTCCAATTGCTGAAAGACAAATGCTCCGTTGTGAGGGGAGTGCCTCGAGTGCTGGAAGATAAATGCTCTATTATGAGAGAGTGCTCCAATTGCTGAAAGATAAATGCTCTGTTGTGAGGGGAGTGCCTCGAGTGCTGGAAGATAAATGCTCCATTGTGAGGGAGTGCTCCAATTGTTGAAAGATAAATGCTCCGTTGTGAGGGGAGTGCCTCGAGTGCTGAAAGATAAATGCTCCATTGTGAGGGAGTGCTCCAATTGCTGAAAGATAAATGCTCCGTTGTGAGGGGAGTGCCTCGAGTGCTGAAAGATATATGCTCCGTTGTGAGGGAGTGCTCCAATTGCTGAAAGATAAATGCTCCGTTGTGAGGGGAGTGCCTCGAGTGCTGGAAGATAAATGCTCCATTGTGAAGGAGTGCTCCAATTTCTGAAAGATAAATGCTCCATTGTGAGAGAGTGCTCCAGCTACTGATAATAAAACTACAAGTCCTGTAGAGACAGAGTTTTGCGAATTTCTTTTGTTACTCACATTAGGTTAGTGCCGAAAGGGCAAGGAAATAATGGTGAGGTTGAATAAAACAAAAAGGGACAGAAAAATTGGAGCGAAAGTCGTTTGGACAAGAAACGTCTTTCTGAAAAGGGGAAACTTATCTGGTGACATACTGGCGGCCCTGATAATCATGACATGTATCTTGAATGATCCCGTCCGACTAGCGTTGCTTGTTTGTCCAGAATCGTTTCAATGCGGATTCTAGCCCATAACCAATCATAGTTGAGGTGACTCTCAAGTCGGCTAGCAGCGCCCTTTTGGGTTTTCGCCGTTTAGCCTCTCTCTTCAATCTTTTGCCTCTCCATTGTCTTACGGTGCCTTTTTCAGGTTTTCACCGGCAAGACATCATTTTTCATTTTTTTTTTGAATCAAATAACATCCAAAACGCATCATTGAGGTGAATGCGTGAAATCCGCCACCTTCGAGAACATTCTCCTTAAAAAATAAAAAAAAACATCTGCCCCAGTTTAGAATAAATTGGGGGGTTTGGGTTTCTCTTTGACAGGGCATAAACGTCCTTCAAGATTCATCAGGCGGATGACTTAACCCCCGGGATTATTTTGGAAAACAGAAATAAAAAATCTGCCCCAGTTTAGTATAAACTGAGGCTCTACATTTCTTTTGTATTGGCCGCAAACTTGGAAGCAAGGTTTTGCGTCAATGTGAGACATGAAAGAAATGAACTCTTCCATGTTATGACCACACCTGAATGGCTGCCTACGTATCCTTTTGAGAGGAATCAGGTCAAGACGTAGCTCTGACAACTTAATGCCAATTTTGTTTTGATGTTTCTCAATTTTCATTTCATTACAATTTCATTGGTACCCAAAACAGAGTTTACAACAGGAAGTGCAAGGCTCTAAAGACCATCAAAAAGTACAATTCTTTGGGTAGGAGAATGTCTATCTTAACAAAATAAAGCTGGCCTGAAGCTCATATGTAGTATCTTTTGACTGCATCTGCATTGACTGGCATCTCGGTGGTCCTTGCTTCTGGATCCGTTAAGTACAAGGCACCGTTTGGCAACACTTTCTTTATCAGGTATGGTCCTTGCCAATTTGGAGAAAATTTTCCTTTAGCTTCTTCCTGATGAGGGAAGATTCGCTTCAGAACCAATTGCCCTTCTTTCAGATTGCGGTAGCGAACCTTCTTGTTGTATGCACGTTCCATTCTTTGTTGGTAAAGTTGGCCGTGACAAACTGCATTGAGCCTCTTCTCATCAATAAATGACAATTTTTCTAGCCTGGTTTTGACCCATTTCGCATCCTCAATTTCTACTTCTATAATGATTCTGAGTGATGGTATTTCAACTTCTGCTGGTATGACCGCTTCAGTTCCGTACACCAATGAATATGGGGTCGTACTTATGGAAGTGCGCACAGTTGTGCGGTAGCCGAGCAAGGCAAAAGGCAGTTTTTCATGCCAATCACGAGATCCCTGTATCATCTTCCTAAGGATCTTCTTGATATTCTTGTTTGCGGCTTTAACCGCACCATTTGCCTTTGGCCGGTAAGGTGTGGAGTTTCGGTGCGTGATCTTGAATCTTTCACACACTTCCTTCATCAGATGACTGTTCAGATTTTCCGCATTATCAGTGATAATGGTACTTGGGATACCAAAGCGACAAATGATATTGGAATGAACGAAATCCACCACGGCTTTCTTGGTCACGGACTTGAGAGTGACTGCCTCGACCCATTTGGTGAAGTAATCGATGGCAACCAAAATGAATCTGTGTCCGTTTGATGCTCTTGGTTCAATCGGGACAATAATATCCATCCCCCATGATGCGAAAGGCCAAGGAGCTGACATTGTGTGCAGCTCTAGGGGAGGAGAGTGTATTAAATCACCGTGCACTTGACATTGATGGCATTTTCGCACAAAGGTTATGCAATCATATTCCATTGTTAGCCAAAAATATCCTGCTCTAAGAACTTTCTTTGCTAACACGTACCCGCTCATGTGGGGTCCACAGATCCCTAAGTGTATGTCATTGAGAATCCTCGTGGCTTCAGTTGCGTCCACGCATCTTAACAGTCCCAAATCTGGTGTTCTTTTGTACACTACTCCTCCGCTCAGAAAGAAACCACTCGCAAGTCGTCGAAGGGTTCTTTTCTGGTTGCTTTCTGCCGTTGGCGGATATGTCCCATCTTGAAGAAAATTCTTGATGTCTAAATACCTTGGTTGGCCATAAATTTCCAACAAAGTGTATTTGGCCTCACCGTCGGTGAACTTCTTGCTTAGATAGTAAATTTCCTGCTCTTTCTTTCCTGAGGCATCATGTTGCCCCAATACACAACCAAATGAGTTGTCGTTGACTGACAAATATAGAAACAGTGGTCAGCCAGGTTCGGGGGGACCAAGACAGGAGGATTCGACAAGTATTGCTTGATCTTGTCAAATGCTTCTTGGCACCCTTCGTCCATGCAATCTTCGCATCCTTTTTCAACAATTTTAGAATTGGCTCACATATTGTAGTGAGTTGGGCGACGAACCTGCTGATGTAATTCAGCCTGCCGAGAAAGCTTTTGATATCCTTCCTGGTCCGAGGTGGAGGTAATTCTTGTATTTCTTTGATCTTTGCGGATCCAGTTCAATACCTCGCCTGCTAACGATGAAGCCTAGCAACTTTCCAGCGGGCACACCAAATGCACATTTGGCTGGATTCAGCTTAAAGTTATACCTACTGATCCTTTCGAAGAACTTTTAAGGTCCCTCACGTGATCTTCAGCAGTTCTGGACTTGACAATCACGTCGTCCACATACACTTCTATTTCTTTATGCATCATATCATGGAAGATAGCAGTCATAGCCCTCACATAGGTTGCCCCAGAATTTTTCAGTCCGAACGGCATCACTCTATAACAGAATGTCCCCCAGGGTGTAGTAAATGCTGTCTTGTGTGCGTCATCTTCATCCATCTGGATTTGGTGATACCCGGCATAGCAATCAACAAAGGACTGTATCTCATGTTTTGCACAATTGTCAACGAGAGTGTGAATGTTAGGCAATAGGAAGTTGTCTTTGGGACTTGCCTTGTTCAGATCTCGATAGTCGACACATATCCTTGCATCTTTCTTGGGAACCGGCACAACATTTGCAACCCAAGTGGTGTACTGGACTGGTTGAATGACTTTTTCATTGACCTGTTTCATGATTTCATCGTGGATTTTCTTGATCATGTCAGTCTTGAATTTGCGTTGTAACTGCCTGACAGGAGGGAATCCAGGTTGGGTCGGCAGTTTGTGGACTATAAAATCCGAGCTCAAACCCGGCATCTCATCGTAAGACCAAGCAAAGACATCCCAATATTCAAAAAGTACTTGCAGGATATCGCTCTTCACCTCGGGATGGGCATACATGCTTATCTTGGTTTCCCTCGCATCATCAGGGCTCCCAAGGTTAACATCTTCTGTATCAGCCAGATTTGGTTTAGGCTTTTTCTCGTGATGTTCCACTTCCAAACTTATTTCAAAATCGGCATTCTCCTCATCATATTCAACCCCATTAACACACTCTTCATTGTGTTCCTCATCACTATCAACCTCAACTATGGTTATGGAATCAAGATCAGTTTGCAGATGTTGGACGGATGGTAAATTTCTTGCACATGTTATAATATTAGGACCATCAGATACATCACTACAGATAAATAAAATAAGAATAAAATTAGGAAGATAAATAGAGATTTAGGGAAAATTTGGCTCTCAGGCCTTTCATTGATGAAAAAGGGTTTGAATTACAATAAAGAAGGTGAGCAAAATAATACACTTGGCATACAACCCTTAGAATATCCAAGTGTATTCAAAAGAAACTGCAAAACAACAGTCTACCAAGACCCCTTCCTGATGGGGAAGGGAGTTGCATTCCAGTTAGACAGGTGCACGTCCGGGCCAATGTACTGAATTGAGGCATTGCTGGAGCCTTCGCCCGGCTGAACCATGCAAATTTCAAAGATGCCACCAAAATCAAATGGTGCATCCTGATTGTCTTTCACTGTGTTGACATCTGTTGCAATGATCTTCGGCTTCATAACATAGCCCACAAAAGACTGGGCAAGACATGGAATTGGCTTTGGGAGGGACAAACTTCAGACTTCTTCTTTCTTGCTTGCTTGCGATCAACTGCTTTTGGCTTGAAGCCTAGCCCCCAAGTGCCTTGCACGCCAATCAGCTCTACTGGTTTCGCCCTGCCCTGCAGTGACGTTCCCAGACCTTTTCCAAATTGGAAACCATGTTTCAGCATTTCAGATGCCATCATGATAGCCGTATCCGACACTTTTGGGACGGGTATGGGTATCCCTTCTTTCACTTTTTCCACATACACCACATCAGAGGTTTGGTACATGATGGTCGGGCGGGTGGTGATGACTTCGAGGGCTGGCACATCCAGACTGTTGTTGAACTGCGAGTCATCCTCTCCAAAAACCACGACAGCTTGATTGTCTCAAGTGAACTTAACCGCTTGATGGACTGTAGAAGGTACAACACATGCCATGTGGATCCATGGTCGGCCCAATAGCAAATTGTAAGATGCATCAGCTTCCAGGACTTGGAATTCAATTGTGAATGTTGCAGGGCCAATGGCCAACTCCAGATCAACTATACCCAAAGATTCTCGAATTCCTCCGTCAAAAGCACGAACAGAGGATGAGCTGGCTCTGATCCTACTGGTATCCACCTTTAAGCTCTTCAATATGGTGAGAGGGCAGATGTTCAAACCTGCACCACCATCTATTAACACACGTGAGACATAAGAGTTTTCACATTTGACCGAGACATGAAGTGCTCGGTTATGACCAGTTCCTTCTTTGGGTAACTTTTCATCAGTGAACGTCACGCGGTTGGTCTCAAATACTCTGCCTGCAAGTGCTTCCAGATTAGCCACAGTTGTTTGTTCAGGAATGTAAGCTTCATTCAGTATCTTCAGTAGTGCGTGGCGGTGTGCTACAGAGTTCATCAGCAAAGACAAGAGTGATATCTGAGCTGGAGTCTTCCTTAGCTGCTCGACGATAGAGTAATCCATCGTTCTCATCTTCTTTAGGAATTCTTCAGCTTCTTTCTCTGACACAGGTTCCTTAATTGGTCCTTGGTTCTCACGACCAGGCTTCGCCTTTCCCAATTCTTCAGGAGTGAAACATCTTCCAGAACGAGTCAAACCATTAATATCAGCAGCGACTTCCATAATCTCTTTCCCTTGGTAAGACACGATTGTTTTGTTGTAGTTCCAGGGAACAGCTTTTGTACTTGTAACAGGGAGTTGTTTTGCCTTTGTGATGACGACTGGTTCACACGGCTTTGCCTTAACCTCAATGACTGGAGCCTTCTGACTTGATGCTCCTTGCACGATAAACACTGGCCCATCAGGCTGAACCTTTTCTGGCTTTGCAGCTGGGACCGTAAAACTTGGCTCAGCAGCCACATCTTGCTTTGTTTTGTTGACAATAGATGCATTTGGACTTGCGGCCGATACAACAATGAACGGCTCTTGGCATTTAATATCTGAAAAGGGATCGACCGCCACAATCTGCTTGGCAGCTTTCCCTTTCAAATCTTCCTTTGTGCATACCATCCCAACTGTATGTGTGTCATTCTGAATATTATGAGCTGGCAAAGGATTCTGGTTCACATTTTGAGTCTCGTCTCCCACAACTTTTATCTGATTGTTATCTATCATTGCTTGGATTGCACTTTTCAGATGCCAACATTGCTCTGTGTCATGTCCAGGCACCCCAGAATGGAATGCACAGCGGCGAGAATGATCCACCTTCCCTGTCGGATTTATGTTTCCTGGGATTGGTTTCAGCAAGTTATCTTGTTGTAATTTTTCAAACAGGTTTGTGTAAGTTTCACCCAGCGGGGTGAATTGCTTCTGTTCTCGATGCATGTTCCTTTGCTGCATGTTTGGACGAAAACCTTGTGGACCCCGTGGACGATAAGGCATCTCCTGCTGAGTTGGGAATTGAGCATGTGCTTGTTGGTTGTTATATTAACCGGGGCAGGGGGTGCACACCATTGCGGACCAGATAGTGGTTGAGAATAAGACGCTGCATTGATAGGGAATGAGAACTGCGGCATGGCATATTGTTGGCCATGAGGTGGATAGAATTATTGTGGTGGGGGTGTCTGAATGTACCTTGACGGTCATTGTATCTTCCGTCATTTCTTCTAGGTCCAGGACCAACCATTGCCACTTCATCCTTCTTTTCTTTCTTCTTCCCAAACGCACTTGACCCTGATTGCAATGCTTGGGTAGTGGCTCTCAAAGTTGTTTGGCTGACAATCTTGCCTGCCTTGATTCCTCTCTCAATCATCTCCCCAATTCTCACTGCTTCACTAAACTGCTTGTTGCTCCCAACGCACACGCAAGTATACGTGGTCGACAAGTAATAAAGTGATAAGTAGAGTATCGTTCCCACGAAGACTATTGTTATGACTGAATTCTAGCAAACAATTTCCTAAAAACTATTCAGGGATCTTTTTCCAATGGTTGAGATTTTTACTAACTAAATCCAATAATTAAAACAAGTAACTGAAATCAAGTATTCGAGAGCAGGCTATAGTTGTTATCAATAAAGAAGAAACGGTCCAGGGTCAGAGTTACAAATAATCGAGTTGAGTTTTCCAGTTGATTCTACTTCTTGATTTCCTAGATTGCTAACTATAGGTTAAATGTACCCGTGAAAACCTTTCGATTCTTCACGGTCTATGCAGGCTACTTCAATCCCTATATGTCTATGGGTTGAATCACGTGCACGCATTAACGAATTCTGTGATTAGTTAAGCTAGGCGAGCAAGTATATGTCTATCCTACTCACAAATTGGTTCCCCGATGCCCGGGTTCACAATCTAGCTCTACTCTTTCTTATTGTGTTCATAAATTCCCTCTTTCGAGTTCAATCTAAAAACCATAGATAGTGTTCAATTATCAGGCCTCAATAATCAAACAATTATGATCAAGAAAGAATAAACAATCAGTAATGGTAAATCAATATATAGAAATCAACTTTCAAACATCAACCTTCATGTATTTACTCTAACCCTAGAACGAACAAACTATAGAATTAAAGAGAAGAATAAGAGAAAGAGAGAAAGAACTTGGTTAGAAGACATCGAGGGCTCCTCCCCTCTCCTCCAAAACTTGCTCCAAAGTCTGAACTCCCTTCAAAAACTAAGTAATAAGTTAGACCCAATGCTAGACGGAATAGGAAGTAACAATTCGCACAAGGGGCGCTATAACGGGCGCGGGGCGCCCACGATCGCGCAACAACAACCAGAAGACGTCGAAACTTGCACGCCATTAGGGCGCGCCATGTGAAGAACCGCGCCAGACACTGCGCGCATTGGGCAGCGCGCCGCAGAAGCCACCGCGCCAGGCCAAAATCCTTGCTCCTTGGTCCGAAATCTCGCCTCGTGTCGTGCCCTCGTGTGCTCAATCCAATCCCAACTCAACTTCCAATCATTCCTTGCTCAATCAAGCTCCTAAAAGCTCCAAATGCACTACGTAACAACCTACACACGCACGACATCAAATTAGTGTAAAACCACATTCACAAACTATAAAACGAGCGAATAACAAGCTCAAACATGCGGAAATATTAAGGGAATATTGGCATAAAGTGCCAAACATCACCACCCCACACTTGAACCCTTGCTCGCCCTCGAGCAAGTCACATCTCACTTCCCAACCCAGGTAAAACAGGTCTGCCTATGACTATGGTTGATACCGACCATTGAACCAATGCACACATGACTACTATGGATCCACAACATGCCAACAATTTACCAAAACCAAAAACATGAGAATAACCACCCCAAAATAGCTCAAATGCACAAACTCAACTTATTGCAACCATGCTTCCACAAAATCACACCTATCTACTCAACCAAGAACCATCAACTTCACCTATTTCATGCAAACCACGTGCTCTCACCAATATGAAGCAAAAGAGTGCCCCCCCCCCCCAAAATCACACACAACAATAGATATCATGAATATAGCGGGGCAATAACAAATGAATTCACTCACTCTCATGAAAGTCTCACACATCACACACAACGTACCATAGGCTTTCCCGTAGTGTAGGACTCACTAATGTAGGCTCACTCCAATCGGGATTAACTAGGACTTTAAAAAGATCGTAATGTAGGCTAAGGGGCGGGTAGGATACATATGGTAATAGTGACTACCTCCCTAAGCACTTTAATACATCACAATTATTTTAAGCACAACTCTCATCAAGCCACCCAATCAACACTTCCACACATACACCTTCTCAACAAGTAGCATTTTTTCTTTTAAGCACACACTAGCAAGGAATGGATATTCTTTTTCTCTTTTCTTTTCTTTTTTTTTCACAATTTTTTTTCTTTTTTTTTCAACTTTATCTTTTTTTTTCTTTTCAATTTCATTATTTTCCAACCTTTCCAATGCTCATAAACAACTACTACACGATTCATCAAATATTCCTCTTCATTAGTTGCACTCAAAAACCTCCCAATATCCAACCACAACTCCAAAATAATAACACAATATCCACTAAAGTGCTTAAGGAGTAAAGGGCCAAAAGAGACAATTTAGAATAAGTGGGTAGGCTCGGGGTGTGGGTGCCAACAAAAAGGGTCAAAGAAATCACAACAACAATTTTTTTCCAAGGTGTATATATAAGGGTAGGCAAATCAAAAGAAGGCCTTGTATCATTTCTCGACTAGAGCAAACCTAGGATTTCGCTTTGCACACACACGGGGCAAGTTCTAGACGTTGATATGCAAACATGGAGCAAACAAGAATATGCCTCACACACACATTGCACATGATCCACACAAAACAAGGTTCCATCAACAACTCTCAATCAAGCATTTAGAGTGCAACTTGTGGAAAATTAAGCACTAATGCACAAAGGTTCACAATCAAGTCAAGCAAGCGGACTCAAGCATCTCAAGGGGGTTATTCCATTTTTTTTCTAGGCATGCATCACAATTAAAACCCAAGGACACCACAAATAGCACATGCAACAAGTTCAAGTCCACCGGTATCAAACAAACCAAAGGCACCTAGCATTCTACCTATTTTCTTCGTCTAGGGCCATCTAACAACTAACTATTCTAATCCTAAAAATAAAAACTACCTGGTTCAAAGGCCTCCCCGTGGAAAAGAACCGTGGCCATAAGAAAAACCACGGGGCGGATGACATGTACCACAAATAAACTAAAAGGAAAATCTTTTTGGAATTTTTCATTGGTTTTCTAATTTTTTTCTTTTTCATATATTAAAGCAAGAAATAAATCAAAATAAAGTCAAGTGATAAAAGAAAAATCCTACGGTACATGCATCCTAACCTCAAAAATAGAATAGATAAAGGGCAGTACCCCACCCCACACTTAAACTAAGTAATGTCCCCAGTGCGACAAAGAAGTAAGTGCAAAAGTAAAAGAAAACTGCCCTGATATCCGGGTGGTGCGCAGGAGTGTGGACCTAGTCCTCCTCCTCATCAAAGCCACCGCCCTCAGCATCAGTCGCCTCAACCTCACTATCCGGATCGTTAGCAACAATATCCGAATCCGTGTTCTCATCCTCCTCCGGAGGCATCTCTACAGCTCGAGTCATGCCTAGCAGATACTTCGAGGTCTCCAGTAGAGGGACAGTGCGATCAATAGCTGCAAAATCCACGCCCAACCGCCGGGCCATCTGCTCCATCATCAAATACTGACGTGCAGACAAGTTGGTGTCTGCCTCCCGCCACTCATCAGTCGTCAGTTTCACCGGCACAGTAATGGTCACACCCTTGACCGAGGCAATATCAAAAGGCTTCCCTATGTCAGGGACAATGCGATCCCCAATCTCATCTACGGGGACACCATACTGCTCTAAGTATCGGGTCAGGATGTTCCCAAAATACAAGCGACTACATGAATCTAGCTTTCGTTGCTCCCTCATCACTCGCAACATGTAGTAGCCTATATTGACCGGCTTCCCAGTCATAAAGAAATATACCATGCACGCCCGAGTCTTGGTGACCTCGGAATAATGAGAAGATGGTAATATACGTGCATTGATAAACCCCATCCACACACGAGCCGGTTTGAGAAACTGCGAGAAGTACATATACTTGTGTCTTCTGGACGAACTGCGCGCCAACTTATGAGTGGAGCTCTCACCACAAAGTGTGTCTCGCAGAGCCTTGTAGTCAGGCTTTTTAATGAACTCCTTCATATCATCATAATCGGGGTCCTCGACCCCCAGAAAGGCATTCAATGCCGTGTGATCCAGCTTCACTCCCACCCCTCTCACCGTGACCATATCATCCTCCTTCCATGCGTCGTCCGGCTCCCAGTTGGCATAAAGCTCTTGCACCAAATCAAGGTTGGCGTGCCCCGGACTCTCAAATACCGAGTCCTACTTTAAAGCAATTATCGCCTCGGCCACCCCTCGATATTTCTGCATAACCTTCCTCTTATCAATTGCTTGCTTGGGGATGTACCCCGCAAGCCTCACATTCTTATACCACGTTTGGCACTTACCTCTCTTTACAAAAGTGATGCCATAACGTGTCTTTCCTCCGGGACGTGGTATCGATACCGCGTCCTTAGGTATCTTTTCCTTGGCCTTTGCCTTTGGTTTGGCCTTGGGCTTGGCCGGTGCCTTGCCCTTTTGCTTTGTAGAAGAAGGCCTGGCTTGGAGTGCTCTCCTCGGGCCCGCAGCGGATGAAGAACTCTTGCTTGGTAGAGGTGTGGTCACCATGGTACCTACACAACAATAGATCAATGTTAGATGGACAACTAAGCACCACAAATACAATTCAAGCTCAATTGGTAGGGTAACACCCCACACTTATCACACACTCTATGTGTCAAGCACTTAACTCAAGGGCACAAGGAACCCCACACTTAAACAAAACTAGCTTCGGACAAAGTATGCCATGTTTTTTATTTTTCAAGATCAAGCTAGTGTGGGTGCATCATGATCAATTCTATGTGTGTGCAACACTTAGTGTTCATAATAAGCCTAAGGAATGCATTGCTACTCAAGAATTCACAATGTCATACAATTTTCATCATTGAGGCTTTTTCACAAACACTTGGTGTGCACACTTTGAAGCTATCAATATCAATGAGTTTTGGAATGTGCCAACCCTCCCAAATTGTTGGAAGATCTCTTTTTACAAGTCACAAGCTATCTATCTAGTACCATGAACAATTTAAGCACAACAAGCATAAAATTTATGCATAAACTTGTAACTAGCTAAGAAACCTTCCATGAAAAGAATTAGTTCAACTTACAAGTTATTGAGAGAGAAGAGTAGGAATTTACTTACTTGAATGTGTTAGAGTGGATTGCACAAGATTGGGAATGATTCCAAGTGTTAGAGGTGAATTAGGGAGTTTTTAGAGAGTAATTAGAGTAAAACTAGTGAAGAAATTAGTATAGAGATCGGGTATAAGGGGTTGGGGAAAACCGGGTCGCGGGTCAAGACCCGTTTGACCCGAAAAACTAAAAAAAATTTGGCCGGGCGCGTTAAGCACCGCGGCGCAGATCAACCGCGGACAGATTTTTGAGTATTCTGCCAAGCCCGGCGCGGGGCGCTCCCAAACGCGCCAGGCCAATTTTTTCAGCTTTAAATTTTCCGCGTTGGGATGTGCGGGGCACTCCCAAACGCGCCCGAACACGTTTTTTCGCACCAATTTCTGATTCCAAGTGTGAACCCAAGCGTGGGACATGTCTCGAGACGTCCCGTACCCCTCAATGCATTAATTTTACCTTGTTTAGCTCACCCGATTCCTACAAAAACGACACACAAAAACAATAAACGACGTGACACTATAAAACAAAAAATACTAAACTATTACAAGTACAAGCTCGGGTTGCCTCCCGAGAAGCGCCTTATTTAACGTCGTAGCACGACGGGTATTAATCAAGGGTCCCTCAAAGTAATGGAAGTGCGGTGATTCACCGAACCTCCCCAATAACGCTTCACCCTTTGACCATTAACCAAGAATGTGTTCTCAGAATCTGGGGCTTTCAATTCAACCGCTCCATGTGCGGTAACACGAACAACTTCAAAAGGCCCCGACCATGTCGACTTCAACTTGACCGGGAATAATTTCAACCTCGAGTTGAACAACAATACCAGCTGCCCGGGCTCAAAAGTACGACACTCAATGTGCTTATCATGCCATTTCTTTGTCTGTTCCTTATATAATTTCGCATTTTCATACGCATGGAACCGGAACTCTTCAAGCTCATGCAATTGGAGCATCCTCTTTTCACCCGCTAAGACCATATCAAGGTTGAGCTTTTGAATTGCCCAATACGCCTTGTGCTCTAATTCAACCGGCAAGTGACAGGCCTTACCATAAACAAGCCTATATGGAGAGGTTCCAATAGGTGTTTTGAATGCGGTTCGATAGGCCCAGAGAGCATCATCTAACTTCATAGCCCAATCCTTCCTCGAGGCATTCACAGTCTTCTCAAGGATTTGCTTGATCTCTCTATTAGACACTTCCACTTGGACACTAGTTTGGGGATGATAAGCAGTAGCCACCTTGTGGCGAACCCCATACTTAGCCAACAATTTATTGAACAACCGATTACAGAAATGCGTACCTTCATCACTGATTATGGCCCGCCGTGTCCCAAAATGAGTGAAAATATTCTTCTTCACGAACTTTACCACCACACTCGCATCATTTGTTGGAAGTGCAATAGCCTCCACCCATTTAGACACATAATCAACTGCTACGAGGATGTATTTATGGCCCATAGAAGGTGAGAATGGACCCATAAAATCAATACCCCAACAATCAAACAGCTCAATCTCCAAGATATT
Source organism: Petunia x hybrida (assembly GCA_037355625.1). Classification (NCBI taxonomy): domain Eukaryota; kingdom Viridiplantae; phylum Streptophyta; class Magnoliopsida; order Solanales; family Solanaceae; genus Petunia; species Petunia x hybrida. Next base: position 606,913 of record JBBBVM010000664.1, on the reverse strand, counting down.
GTTCAAAGGCATCTCGTGACGCCTAGTAATAGTACCTGTTCTTTGGCAACGATCACATTGCTTCACTAATGCATGAGCATCTTTAAATAAAGTAGGCCAAAAGAAACCAGACTGAAGTACCTTTGCAGCTGTTCGATCTCCACCAAGGTGGCCACCATAAGGAGAGGAATGGCAGCTCTGTAGAATCGGCTCTACTTCTTCCCTTGGAATGCATCTCCTAGCTAGTTGATCAACTCCTATCTTGTACAAATAGGGCTCATCCTACACATAAAATCTGCTCTCATGAAGGAGTTTACGCTTTTGCTCAGCAGTAGCCCCAGGGGGATACACATTACTCACAAGTAAATTCACTATGTCAGCATACCATGGCACCTCAGCTGCATCTAGAGCAAAAAGTTGCTCATCAGGGAATACCTCTTTAATCTCGGGCCTCTCATCTACATGATCTCTATTCTCCAGCCTTGACAAGTGATCAGCGACTTGATTCTCAGTCCCCTTGCGATCTCGAATTTCAACATCAAACTCTTGCAATAGGAGAACCCATCTAATGAGTCTAGGCTTGGAGTCCTTTTTTTCAAACAAATACCGGATTGCAGCATGGTCAGTGTAGACAACAACACGAGTACCAACCAAATAAGATCTGAATTTATCAAAAGCATAAACTACGGCTAGCAACTCCTTCTCAGTGGTGGTGTAATTAGACTGGGCTGCATCAAGCGTCTTGCTTGCATAATAGATGGAGTGAAAGATTCTTCCAATTCTTTGGCCTAGAACAGCCCCAATAGCATTATCACTCGCATCACACATCAATTCAAACGGCAAAGACCAGTCAGGAGCAATGATGATTGGTGCGGTCACCAACCTTTTCTTCAACTCTTCAAATGCCTTGAGACAAGCATCATTAAATACAAATTTCACATCCTTCTCTAACAATTTGCACAAGGGAGTGGAAATTTTGGAGAAGTCCTTTATGAAACGTCTATAGAACCCTGTATGTCCCAAGAAACTACGCACCCCTTTAACAGAGATAGGTGGTGGTAATTTCTCAATAGCCTCAATCTTCGCTTTGTCAACCTCAATCCCTTGCTTTGACACCTTGTGCCCAAGTACTATGGCTTCTTGAACCATAAAGTGACATTTTTCTCAATTCAGCACCAGATTTGTTTCTTCACAACGGCTCAGCACAGCATCAAGATTTTTCAAACATTCATCAAAAGAGTCACCAACCACTGAGAAATCATCCATAAATACCTCCACAAATTTTTCCACCATGCCAGTGAAAATAGCCATCATGCACCGCTGAAAAGTCCCCGGGGCATTACATAACCCAAATGGCATCCTCCTAAATGCATAGGTGCCATATGGACAAGTAAAAGTAGTCTTCTCTTGGTCTTCAGGGGCTATCACAATTTGATTGTAGCCCGAATACCCATCCAAGAAACAGTAATACTCGCGCCCTGCAAGTCTATCCAGCATCTGATCAATAAAAGGGAGTGGGAAGTGATCTTTCCTGGTGGCCTTGTTCAGCTTCCTATAATCAATGCAAATTTGCCACCCTGTAACTGTTCGTGTAGGAATCAACTCATTATGCTCATTCTTCACCACTGTCATGCCCCCCTTCTTTGGAACACATTGCACTGGACTCACCCACTTGCTGTCAGAGATAGGAAAAATAATACCAGCATCCAGCCACTTGATTACTTCTTTCTTCACCACCTCTTTCATAATTGGATTTAGCCTCCTCTGCTGCTCTATAGATGGCTTATGATCTTCCTCCAAGAGAATTTTATGCATGCAGAAAGAAGGACTAATCCCTCTAATATCAGCAATAGTCCAGCCAATAGCTCTGTTGCGCTCTCGCAATACTCGCAACACCTTCTCAACCTGCACATCAGACAACAAAGAAGAGAGGATCACGGGCAAAGTATTACCTTCACCCAAATAAGCATAACGTAAATGCGCGGGTAAAGGTTTGAGCTCAAGAGTGGGAGCTCTCTCAATAGACGGTTTAGCAGGAGTTAAGGTCAACGGTCTATCAAGCTCCTCAAATTTCTTCCACCCTGGGATGAATCTACTCTGCATATTAAGAACCTCCAAATATTCTTCAGTATCGTCATCCTTCAGGATATCATCATCATCACATAAGAGTGCCCTTTCTAAAGAATCAACATTAGAAGCCAAGAATGACCTCTCATCAGCAGACAACTCATCATCTATCACTTTTACCATGGACAACTCTTCATAATGAGAAGGAAGCTGGGTAGCTCTGAACACATTAAACACAGCTTCTTCCCCATTTACCTTCATGATCATCTTTCCAGCTCTGACTCTAATAACAGCATCAGCAGTAGCCAAAAATCCTCTTCCCAAGATGAGAGTAACCTCAGGATCAGCTTCATAATCAAGAATAATAAAATCCACAGGTAATATAAACTGACCCACTTGTACAAGCACATCCTCAATAATCCCCTCGGGGCATGTCAATGATCTATCAGCCAGCTGCAGAGTCACAGTAGTGGGTCGTGGTTCACCCAGGCCTAGCTTCCTGAAAACTGAAGAAGGCATTAAGTTCACACTAGCACCCAAATCACATAAAGCTCGACCAACCTCATGTTCCCCAATTTTCAAAGGAATGGTAAAACTGCCAGGATCCTTCAATTTCTGAGGAAGCTTGCTTCTAACTCTGGAACTACACTCCTCAATGAGTGCAACTGTCTCAAATTCAGTCAGTCTTCTCTTGTTAGCAACAATATCCTTGATGTATTAAGCATATTTGGGAACATCCCGCAAAAGCTCCACCAAAGGAATATTTACCTGAATCTGACTCAAGATCTCCAAGAATTTCTTGCATGCTGCATCAACTTTCTGCTTCTGAAGTCTCTGAGGGAAAGGTGGTGGTGGTCTCACAATAGCAGACTCGGGCTGCTTTGCTATCACTTTCTCTGCTTCTTTCTCCACTTCCCTATCAGCATTGGGCTCTAACTCACCAACAGGCTTCTTTGGCTTTGGGGGAACTTCTTCTAGAGCTCTTCCATTCCTCAAAGCAACTGCTTGCACAAATTCTCTAGGATTCTTCTCTGTATCACTCGGTAAAGCACCCCGAGGTCTATTATTTTGTGCTTCAGCTAGCTGCCCCAATTGTCTCTCAAGATCTTTCTGCGCATTGCTCAAATCTTTAATTGTTTGTGCCTGAGATGCTGAATTATCCATGAGCTTTTGCTGCCCTGCAAGAATTTTCTTAAGCATATCCTCAACTGAATTAGACTGTTGTGGCTGAGTCTGCGACTGTGACCCCTGCTGTGGTGCATTTTGGGATCTCTCGTTTCCTTGAGGCTGCTCACGACTATCCCTCCAAGAAAAATTTGAGTGATTACGCCAACCACCGTTATAGCTATTACCATATTGGTTGCGATTCTGACCCTGTGACCTGTTCTGATTACCCCCATAGTACACTGACTCTGGATTAGATGGACAGACGTCAGTAGCATGATCCTCTCCACAAACCTCACAAAAGACTTGAACTTGTTGCACTAGAGCTTCTGGTTGTTGAGTCTGCGGCAGAGTTAGCTTGCTGATTTGATTGGAAATAGCATCCATTTTCGCCCTTAGCTCTGAAACTACATCCAACTGAAGTATCCCAGCAGATTTCTGTGCAGTAGCTCTACCAACACCCTGCCAATCAGGATTGCTCTGCGAAAACTTGTCAAGTAAATCATAAATCTGATCAAAATTTAAAGCCAGTACTTGACCTCCAGCAGCAGCATCTACCACGATCTTAGTGTGTGCATTCAACCCTTCAACAAAAGTGTGTGCGATAACCTCATTAGATTGGTTGTGGTGTGGACAATCTCTCAAAAGAGCCTTAAATCGTTCCCAGGCTGAATACAAAGATTCTCCTTCTAATTGTCTGAAGGACATGATTTTACTCCTCAGTCGGGCTGTCTTGGCAGACGGATAAAATTTAGCCAAGAATTTCTTAGCCAAATCCTCCCAAGTAGTGATAGACCCAGGCTTTTCAGCCTTTAACCACTTCCTTACTGTCCCAATCAGTGAAAATTGGAACAAAGTCAAACGAACATAATCAGTAGGCACACCCGATGGTGTATAAGTATCACTGATCTCCAGAAAGTTCTGAATGTGTTGCTACGGATCCTCATGAAGTAATCCAGCATATTGCCCCGTCACATGCAGCAACAGAATCATGCCAGGCTTGATCTCAAAGTGCCCGATAATAGCGGGCTTTACAATACTTGACGCTACTCCTCCCAGGCTAGGAAGAGCAACATCTCGCAGTGCTACTGCTTGTTCTTCTGCCATTTCAATGGGTAAAGAAACAGGTACGATTGCTAGTGCTTCTCGATCTCTCGCTTCTCTTCTTACCCTTCTCAAGGTTCTTTCAGGCTCGGGATCAAAAGGTGCGAGTGGTTCGTCCTTTTTATTCCTTTGCATGCAAAACCTGTTGCCTGAAACAGCACAAGAAACTCAACAAAAAATTAAACCTGAATAGAAATTAAGTAATCGTTCAAAAAGAAATTAGTCCGTAATTAGTCCCCGGCAACGGCGCCAAAAACTTGTTGCTCCCAACGCACACGCAAGTATACGTGGTCGACAAGTAATAAAGTGATAAGTAGAGTATCGTTCCCACGAGGACTATTGTTACGACTGAATTCTAGCAAACAATTTCCTAAAAACTATTCAGGGATCTTTTTCCAATGGTTGAGATTTTTACTAACTAAATGCAATAATTAAAACAAGTAACTGAAATCAAGTATTCGAGAGCAGGCTATAGTTGTTATCAATAAAGAAGAAACGGTCCAGGGTCAGAGTTACAAATAATCGAGTTGAGTTTTCCAGTTGATTCTACTTCTTGATTTCCTAGATTGCTAACTACAGGTTAAATGTACCCGTGAAAACCTTTCGATTCTTCACGGTCTATGCAGGCTACTCCAATCCCTATATGTCTATGGGTTGAATCACGTGCACGCATTAACGAATTCTGTGATTAGTTAAGCTAGGCGAGCAAGTATATGTCTATCCTACTCACAAATTGGTTCCCCGATACCCGGGTTCACAATTTAGCTCTACTCTTTCTTATTGCGTTCATAAATTCCCTCTTTCGAGTTCAATCTAAAAACCATAGATAGTGTTCAATTATCAGGCCTCAATAATCAAACAATTATGATCAAGAAAGAATAAACAATCCGTAATGGTAAATCAATATATAGAAATCAACTTTCAAACATCAACCTTCATGTATTTACTCTAACCCTAGAACGAACAAACTATAGAATTAAAGAGAAGAATAAGAGAAAGAGAGAAAGAACTTGGTTAGAAGACATTTAGGGCTCCTCCCCTCTCCTCCAAAACTTGCTCCAAAGTCTGAACTCCCTTCAAAAACTAAGTATTATTTATAATGTTTACAAACACCTAGTAATAAGTTAGACCCAATGCTAGACGGAATAGGAAGTAAAAATTCGCACAAGGGGCGCTATAACGGGCGCCCCGCGCCCACGATCGCGCAACAACAACCAGAAGACATCGAAACTTGCACGCCTTTGGGGCGCGCCACGTGAAGAACCGCGCCAGACACTACGCGCGTTGGGCAGCACACCGCAGAAGCCACCGCGCCAGGCCAAAATCCTTGCTCCTTGGTCCGAAATCTCGCCTCGTGTCGTGCCCTCGTGTGCTCAATCCAATCCCAACTCAACTTCCAATCATTCCTTGCTCAATCAAGCTCCTAAAAGCTCCAAATGCACTGCGTAACAACCTAAACACGCACGACATCAAATTAGTGTAAAACCACATTCACACACTATAAAACGAGCGAAAAACAAGCTCAAACATGCAGAAATATTAAGGGAATATTGGCATAAAGTGCCAAACATCACTGCTTCCCAATGGCAGAGGCCATCGCTTGGTAGTATGTTTCATCGAGCACTTCGACGAACTCTTCAACCATCTTGTCATCTGGGATCAAAGGGCTTACATGCGCTGCTTGTTCACGCCACCTGTAGGCATACTCTCTGAAACTTTCACTTGGTTTCTTTGTGATCGTCTTCAAGGAAGAACGATCAGGAGCAGCCTCCATTTTGTAACCATAATGGTTTAGGAAAGTACTGGCCATATCATCAAAGGTGACCCACTTCGAAACATCTTGTTGTACGAACCATTCTGTTGTCAGTCCTCCCAAACTGTCAGCAAAGTATGCCATCAACAATTCATCCTTCTCAATGCCCCTCATTTTGTTAAGGTAGATCTTCACGTGGATCCTTGGATCACTTTGTCCAGTGTACAGATCAAATTTGGGCACAAAAAAACCTTCAGGCAATGGCACATGAGGGAACAAACACATGTCTTTGTATGAAATATTGGTTTTACCACCCCTTGCCCTTGTATGTTTTTCATAGTTTGCTCCAAGCTTTTCAATTTTCGAGCAAAATCTTCTATTTTTCCCAGCCTCTCGATATCAGCATGTGATTCTGGGTGGTGTCCCTGATCATACGACTCATTTTGGCGGAAGACATTACCCTGAGCTTGGTCAAATTGTTGATCATGTGCCCTTAACTGTGGGTCACTGTTCGATCCTTGCAAAGTGTATCCTGCAGGAACGGTGAATGCTGCGGCAGGAACCTGGGGTTGGCCATGTTGTCCTTGTTATGGGAATTGGGCCCCAGGTTGTACAGTAGAAGGTCCGGCTGCGTTGTCAGTTGCCAAATGTGGACCAAATCTCGGAGGGTAACGGGGGTCTCCTACCACTGTGGATTGCCCTTGCCCTGGTGGATGAGTATTTGCCATGAAACCAGCAGTACCTGGTGGAACAGGAGGTGCCTGAACTGCTGCCAAGTTACGAACCAGCTGTGTCATCATTTCTTTCATAGTTGCGAAGTCCTCGGCCATCTTGGCCTGTTGCTCA